>CM042839.1:4133176-4569295 GCA_023653725.1 Bungarus multicinctus | reverse complement strand
CAAAAAAAAAAAACCCAGAACAAAACAAAAAGCATTCTTGAAAAACCTGTGTAAGCAAAAGCAAGACATTTATAGTGCCAATTCATATCTTGCATTTGAATAATTTCGCTCCCTTCTCATTCTTTGCATCCTCTGGTATAATCAAAAGTAAGATTTCTACAAAATTTACTTGATTCTCAGATAGATAGATAGATAGATAGATAGATAGATAGATAGATAGATAGATAGACAGATATAGATATTTGATATAGATATAGATCGATATAGATCGATATATAGATATAAAAACCACTTGTATTTAATATGCACAAAGGCTTACTCACTGGAAGGATGTATCTGTGAATGAAGGGAAACACCAGGCCATGTTGCCGATAGACTCTTTCAGACTCTGACTTCAACACTGGCTAAGCTGACATCAATTTATTAAGAAATAGAGCTGATAGTGACAAGAAAGTTTATTAAAATTAACAGTCAGTAAACTCATTTAGCAACACAGCCCTTTGTCTCCTATTGGTATGTGTGTGAAGGCAGATAGACTGGTTAAGCAGTTCCATAAGCCACAGGGACCCCCCGGGGGGTGGTGGGGAGAAGAGGAGGTTAGCTTGTGCCTTATTAACTTATTAACTGTGTTCTTTCCTTGTCTTCTTCTAGCTCCTTTTCAATTATGGTGGGGGGGGGGCACCTGTCAACCCTGAAGCTGGCCTGACTGAGGCCATTTTGAGAATTCAGCGCTGACATACTGGAGAAGAGCAACAGGGAGGGGGGAATAGAGATAGTTGGGGTTTGTAGTCAAAACAAAATACTTTCTTTTGGGAACCAAGGACATTCCTGCAGTTGCTCGGAAGGAGGGGATTGGAGTCACCTAGCAACTAGACAGTATCCTGATTTGGACCATGTGACTGATTGTTTTGAGAAAGTGAAAAACTTAAAACTTACTTTTAATTAGGGTGAAAACCACAGGGAATATTCAGAGTCGGTTTTCACCACTCTGTTCCAATATGAAATATCCAATAAACTTATTCTTTGAGGAATTTACCTGCCTCAGAGTTTTGTTTGCCATGGGTATGTTACTTGGAACCCTGACAATGTGAACTTGCCATCCAGTAACTTCCAAAGGTAAATTAGGAAATATGATTACCTTCATGTGGACAGTTCTATGTTCCTTGGTCTCAAAACGATACTATAGAGCACTGCACACCAGAACATTGGACACCCAAGGAATTTGCCTTGGTGCAAATGCTCTCAGTGTGCACAAAAGAAAAGATACATTCATCAAGAGTCAGGAAACATTAGGTACAACACTTAATAATAGTCATAGGGTACAATAAGCAATCAAATCATACTAGGAAACAATCCATATAAATCGTTAGGATACAAGTGACAAAGTTACAGTCATACAGTCATAAGTGGGAGGAGATGGGTGATAGGGAGTGATGAGAAGATTAATAGTAATAGTAGTGCAATGATGGTGTTTGGGAAAAAAACTGTCCTTGTGTCTAATTGTTCTGGTGTGCAGTGCTTTGTAGCATCGTCTTGAGGGAAGGATTGAAACAGTTTATGTCCAGGATGTGAGGGGTCTGTAGGTATTTTCACAGTCCTCTTTTTGACTTGTGCGATATACAGGTCCTCGATTGAAGGCAGGTTGGTAGCAATTTTTTTTTTCTGAAGTCCTAATTGCTTTCTGAAATCTGTATATTAAAACCCAAGTCTATAATTGCTTTACGGTACTCCTTTCTTCAAACAACATGCATAACTTTTATCTTCGGATTGATTTTATGTCTTTCAGAAAGAAGGTTGCCTAATCTGAGCTTTCTTAATCTACATTTTCACCCCAAACCTTTGGGGTTTATTATAGGATAGCTCAAGGTTTGTTTATCCTCTGCTGTTTTTCTCTCCCCCCCCCCGCCCTGAGCTGAAATGGGGATCTCTCCATTAATTTTCTCCTAAGAAGATTATCAAGGACTGGTTTGCTGTTGTTTAACCAATCTATTTCTCTAAATTCTAAGTTTTTTTCCAATGTGTTTACACTTTAATGCCCTTGATTGAATTTCAAACAAGAGATCAAGTTGACCAGCTAACACCATGCTTTTTGAAGAGGGCAAAGGCAGAGGAGGGTAGGTGGGAGGGAGCACTTTAAAATAATTAAAAGGTGCTTGGAATGATTTAAATGCTTTTTCACAGGTAGCCAGACAAGAGCCCCCAAATCCAGATCTTTTTGAATTACAAGAGTGTTTTTTTTCTTTAAAGCACAATTCTCTAGTGAGCTCAACAAATTGGGCAAAAATTGGAAACTATCTATCTATCTATCTATCTATCTATCTATCTATCTATCTATCTATCTATCTATCTATCTATCTATCTATCTATCTACCTACCTACCTACCTACCTACCTACCTACCTACCTATCTGGCTTGGGGCCTGGGTATCTACGGGACCGCCTCCTACCATTATCGGCCTCCCACCGGCCAATACGCTCCCATAGAATGGGTCTCCTCGGGGTGCCGCTGGCTGGCCGGCTGGCGACCCCGAGGGTGCGGGCCTTCTCATTGGGGGCACCCTCCCTCTGGAATGAATTACCCCCGGAGATGAGGACCATCCCTGATCTCCTAACCTTCCGACGGGCGGTGAAGACTCATCTATTTTGCCAAGCCGGTCTGGCCTAGGGTTCTCTTAGAGTTTTAATCTGGTTTTATCTGGTTTTTAATCTTTTTAATTCCCCTTTATATGCTTTTATTTCAGCCACTATATTTGATTTTAATTTTTTTTTTTTAATTTTGTTTTGTTGTGGTATTTTAATCGGCTGTACACCGCCCTGAGTCCTGTCAGGGAAAGAGGGCAGTATATAAGTTTAATAAAATAAATAAATAAATAAATAAATAAATAAATAAATAAATAAATAAATAAATATCATCTAGCTATCACATCTATCCAAACAGTCATCATCTATCTTTCATCTTCACCCATCTATCTGACTATCCGTAATCCATTTTTCATCCATCTACCCATCCATCCATCCATCCATCCATCCATCCATGGTGTCAAAGTCCTTAGAGATGCTAGAAATGTAGGAGAAAATGACACGATCATTTGATAGAAAAAAAATGAGGTTTCAATATTTTATTATAGTGTTCATTTGTAAAAGAAGCCATGTCATGACTGCAATGCATATTTGAATGACTTCAGATCCAATCCAATCTTTATGATGGTTGTAGACCACTATAACTGAATGACCTCAAAAGTGAATTAAACTCTCAGAGCAGCTTCTTCCTACTACCAGTAGCTATCCTTTGAATTGTTGAAGTACTTTAGATCTCATCCCAAAATGAGTGACAATTAGCTGTCCTGCTACGGCCATCAGGTTTTGTAATCTCATCATTTGAAGAGCACCATTAAATGTAGGTTGCTTTTGAATTTGCACCATTAACCAACTCCTTGGTAAGGCTGGCTGTTTTATCTCCCATTACTCTGAGAGTGGACTCTTAATCATTTATATTCAACTATGCAAACTTGGCTCTACCCTCTAGGCATTTAGGATGCCTTAATTTTTAAAGTAAATTTCAAATGTGTATGTTTATGAGCGTGTAGATGAAAGAGCATTTAAACATGGATAGACTTTGGGGAACTGTGGAGTTTGGCCTATTGGTGAGTCGTCCACCTACACAAATTAGCTCTATTTGTACAGCATAATTAACTTTGTTATCATCCTGTCGATCCATTTTTATGGATTCATATCATACACCGTAAATATAATCTGACCAAATATAATCTGACATGTGCAAAGAGAATCCTTGCTTAAGTTTCCACTGAAATACAAACAGAAGGCCTTTTTGAGTCCCACCTGTAGCTAAGCCTTGGTTTGTTAAAGAAGCCACAATTGCATAATGTGGGAAGCTATATTTTTAAGTTTCATTGATATTTATTGCAATGTATCCCACCGTCCAACAAAACAGACACAAGGGCAAAAACTTAAGCCAAAATGACATAACAGAGCAGAATATTGAAATATGTTTACAAGCAACTTAATAATTTTGGAGATTGTAATGTTCTGAAAGCTCATTAGAAGTCCTTGGTTGTCTATCAGTCTCTTCTTTTATTTCTGACATACAAAATATCCACTCATTTGATTTACTCCGAGCTGCTTTTCCAGGGGATCTCTGAGCAGGTGATATTAAAATATATATCGCTGTGTCTGGTCTCAGGCTCAGAGGTGGGATCCAGCAGGTTCTGACCAATTCTGGAGAACAGGTAGCGGAAATTTTGAGTAGTTGGGAGAACTGGCAAATGACTGGCCCCGCCCCCATCTATTCTCTGCCTCCCATTGAGTCCCAGCTGATTGGCTGGGTCTCCTTTTGTTGCCCTGCACAGGAGAATGGAGCTGGAAAGCAGGTTAGTGGGGTGGGGAGGGAAAGGGAGAGTTTGTAGTATTCTTCCCCTGCCACGTCCAAGCCACGCCCACCAAGCCACACCACACCCACTAAACTACGCCCATACAACTGGTAGTAAAAAAAATTGAATCGCACCACTGCTCATCTCTTTAAGCCAGCTTTATTTCCAGGATCTCTGTCTAAGGTGGTCCTTGTATAATGGTACCTCTACTTACGAAAGCCTCTACCTACGAAAGTTTCAGATTACGAAACACGTCTTCGAGAAAATATCGTCTCTACCTACGATTATGTTTCAAGATACGAAAGGCTTTCTTGGAAAATGGCGCGTCCGAGCTGCGCTGCCATTGGTTATCTTCCTGGCATGATTTCCTGGCTAGGAGGGATCTGTGCGTACGCACCACGCCACGTTCTCAGTCTTGCGCTAGCAATCCAGCAAAGCAGGAAGTAAGAACGAAGAAGTACAGTTCGGGGGCTTGGAACGGATTAGGATATTTACAGATAAAATGTGCCTCTACTTACGAAATTTTCAGGTTATGAAACGGCTTCCGGAACGAATTAATTTCGTAAGTAGAGGTACCACTGTATTGTTTTTTTTTTTGTGAAATCTCAAATAAAACTTTATTTTTTTTAAAAAAAAAGGTGGTCCTTCTTTACGATCAACCTGAACAAAACCAGTGGTGGGATTCAAAATTTTTTACTACCAGTTCTGTGGACATGGCTTGGTGGGCGTGGCTTGGTGGGCATGGCAGGGGAAGGTTACTGCAAAATCCCATTCCCTCCCCACCCCACCAACCTGCTTTCCATCTCCATTCTCCTGTGCAGGACAACAAAAGAAGACCCAGCCGATCATCTGGGACTTGGGAGGCAGAGAATAGATGGGGGAGGAGCCAGTCAGAGGTGATGTTTGCCGGTTCTCTGAACTACTCAAAATTTCTGCTATGGGTTCTCCAGAACTGGTCAGAACCTGATGAATACCACCTCTGAACAAAACCAACATGCAGAGAGGCGTCTCTGATCAGATGGTTTCTGACAATCCAACCTGAACCAGAATAAGTAAAGAAGCAAGTCAAATCTTCGGGGTCAAGCCCCGGAGTCAGTTTCCTGACCTAGGAAATCATGTACTGTGACAACAGGTGACAAATGCATGAGCATGCAACATAGCTAAGTGTGTTGTGTTAAGAAACTGTGCAGAGTTTGTAACACAACACACTGGCTGATGGGGGAGGCAGAGCAGCGAAGAAACGGCCAATGTCTTGGAAGATCTATTTCCTTTGGTACCCGTTCTCCAAAATGCACTTAAAAAAAAAAAAAAACAATAAAGCAAAGGGCATTGCATCTGTTGGATGAAGTGAGCGGGGTTCTTATCATTTGCAAATGATAAATTGTTTACAAGCACTCCCTGCAATGTGGAGTGATTTGACAGATGCAAACAGATTCAGATAAGTACAACCTTTGTGTGTGTTTCTCTCTCTCCTTTTTCCATCCTGAACTGGTTCGCTTGAAGCTCCTCGCCGCTTCTTTTCTTTCTGCTTCCAAGTTGGGGTGGCAAAAAAAGTCACCTGTTTATTGATTTCTACATCTGAGACTCTAATTATGCATTTACAGATGACTCCGCCGATTTGCAAATCTTGCTCTGAGATTCTATAATGGGACAAGCTTGTGTTAATCTCCAAACCTCAAGAAGGACTGACCTTTATCTCGTATTTAAAACAGAGGCAATAACTGGAAATCATTTTCAATTTCGTTTCCAATCCTATGAAAGGAAAAGGGAAGAAAGATTACTTGATTGAATCTGCTCTTTTCTCTCTCTCTCTCTCTCTCTTGTTGTCTCTTTCTCTGTTCTTATTTATTTTCAAGAGACAGCTGGTTAAAAGTGGGTGTTGCACATGCATGTTGCTTTGTAGTGGGTGGCAGTGATGGCCTACTGAGAACAGTTATTAAATTAACCCTGATTGCAGAAATCACAGGGTCACGGAAATGGATGAACAGGAAAAGATAGGTAGATTTCTTGGACCCACCAAGATGCTAATGCTACAGAACAATCTGTTGAGACTTTGGAAAAAGTGCAGAGAAGAGCAATTAAGATGATTAGAGGCCCGAAGGCTAAAACCTATGAGAAACGGTTGCAGGACTTGAGTTTGGCCAGTCTAGAGAAAAGAAGGACTAAGGGGGACATGATAGCAGTTGTCCAGGATTTGAGGGGCTGCCACAAAGAGGAAGGGATCAACTTATTTACCAAAGCACCTGAAGGCAGGACAAGAAGCAATGGATGGAAACTAATCAAGGAGAGAAGCAACCTGGAGAAATTTCCTAACAGTGAGAACAATCAACTAGTGGAACAACTTGTCTTCAGATGTTGTGGGTACTTCATCACTGGAGCTTTTAAAGAAGAGACTGGATAGTCACTTGTCTGATATAGGTATAGGGCAGGGGTCTTCAAACTTGCCAGCTTTAAGACTTGTGGACTTCAACTCCCAGAATTCCTCCTCCAGTCATGTTAACTCAGGAATTCTGGGAGTTGAAGTCCACAAGTCTTAAACTTGCCAAGTTTGAAGACCCTTGGTGTAGGGTCTTGGACTAGAAGACTGTGATGACCCGGAGTATATCAGAAATATAACAAAACCCAAAACGTAACTGAAAGTCCTTCAATGCCTTCAACCTGGCTTCACTGTTTAATTGTTCACAGTGGAGGAGTAAACTATTTTCAAAATAACATTTCAAAGGAAGGAAATCCAGTTCAAAATCAAAGAGCTGATAACGAAGCAAAAACCAAAAACAAACCGCATTGAATAAAGTTCCATGACAGACCAGGATAGATAATTGCCAAGTTCAGGAAGATAACCAAGTACAGTCCATTGGAAGAACGCCAACCAAGATAAACCTTCTTTAGGAATAAAACACTAATTTGTCTCCAGCGTTTGCTAGCACGCAGGTCCAAACGCTTATGCAGATCTCATACCTGTAACCCATGAAGAGGATCAAGGCCCTCTCCTCCCGAGTAGACCACGTCTCTCCCTGATCCTTTCCTTCCTGCATGCCCTAGGATGGATAGGGGATGGGCCTGGGTCCTCTTCTGACTGTTCAGCTGGCCTCTGCCCTTCCCCAGCCTCCTCCACCACCTCTGGAGCCACACTTCCACTCCCTGTTGGCTGTTCCTCCTCTTCCTCAGAGTCAGTCTCCACCAGGCGCATGATAAAGTCCTCCAAAGTCCCTTTCATCTCTATTCTTGTTGAATCGTTTCCATTAGATCCACAGTAATGATTTGGCAAATCTGTTCAGTTTCTGAACTAAGGCGAGTCCAATCCATGTTGACCTCTGCTTACCACTTTCCAAATACCCACTGCCTTCAACATTACCTGAATGTAATAGAAGTGGTATTCAGCAGGTTCTGACCAGTAGCAGAAATTTTAAGTAGTTGGGAGAACTGGCAAATCCCATCTCTGTCTGTCCATGCCCCCTTCTATTCTCTGCCTCCCATTGAGTCCCAGCTGGGTCTTCTTTGGTTGCCCAGCACAGGAGAATGGAGCTGGAAAGCAGGTTAGTGGGGTGGGAATGGAGGGGAGGGAATGGAGATTTCCCCTGCCACGCCCACCAAGCTACACCCACAGAACCGGTAGTTAAAAACTTTGAATCCCACCACTGTTATGGTTCCTCCTTATTTCCACATTGTTCCTTAGTTCTACCAATGCTGTTCATTCCTCTCTCATGCCCTGTTGTAAGCCATCACCCATAACTTCAAGAGTAATCAATGCTTGTCCAAGCCTTAATGGTTCCTTCTCTTTTCTTCCCTGAAATTCACCCCCTCCCCATTGCCCACTTAAATAATATTGATGATGGTTAACGGACTTAGATGGAAGTGGGTTCTTTTTATTGAAACTCCAATGCATCTTATTTCAACCTCCTTTCTGGCTTCGGTTCTTCTTTTCCCCCCCAGCTGTAAAGCTAACCCTGTGTTCCTCCAATAGCCTTCTGGTTGTCTGTTCGTCTCCAACTGAAGCCCGCTGGGTTTGACTGATGAGGATGTGGAGCTGTGGAGGTGTTTGGCTTTGTAATTTCATCCTTGAATTTTGTGATTACCAACAGGACAACTTTTTTAATTTGCTCTTTTGTCTCGATTCTCCCGGCTGACAATCTGCTCCGTGAGCTAGGCTTTTTAATCAATCACCTAGATAATCAAATGTCAGTTGGCTATCTGCTCGGTGTAATTACTTTTGCAATTAAAAATCAACCTCGAGTTGCCTGGTCTAATTAGAAGGATGGCCAGATTTTCATCGAGATTGATTTTTTAATAAATATTGACTTAAAAACGCCATCATCTCATCATATTCTCTTTTTTTTCATATTCTTTGAACCAAAAATCAAACAAATGGAAGAATGAACAGGCAAGCTGACTTCCAAGGTTTTCCTTCCACTTCAGACTCCACAAAGTTATGCGTTGCAGAACTTCATCTGATTTCTCTCTCTTCACTTCTTATAATGGAATTATTGTGGGTGGCATTTATATGGAGGTAGGAGAGAGACAGACCAAGTACTTTTAGATGGCCACTGTTCAGCAAATTTGAGTTCCAAATGAAATTCTGTATTTCCAATATTAGATAGAATTCATAGGATCAAGTCTACTGAAGATGATTACAACACAGGGAGAGCCTATTTTTTTCTTCATTGATAATGTAATCATAATATTAGTCGCTGAATTTGAGAGACAGGATCTAAAGGGAAAATTATGCTATTAAAGCAAATGGCATAATTTCCTCCCTCATTCTCTCCCATCCCTCCCTCCTTTCCTTTGTCCTTTCCTTCCTTTTATCCATCCATCCATCCATCCATCCATCCATCCATCCATCTATCCATCCATCCATCCCTTTTCTCCTCCCTCCCTCCCACCCCTCCCTCTCATCCCTTCCTCCCTTCCTTTCCTCCCTCCCTCCCTCTCATCCATTCCTCACTCCTTTTCTTTCCTGTGCCCCTTTCTTCCTTTTATCCATCCATCCATCCTCCTTCCCCCTTCCATCCACCCATCCCTTTTCTCCTTCCTTCCTCCCTCCTTCCCTCCTTTCTTCCCTCCCTCCCATCCCTCCTTTCCCTTCTTCCCTCCCTCCCTCCCTCCCTCCCTCCTTCCTTCCTTCCCTCTCTCCATCCCATCCCTCCCTCCCTCCCTCCCATCCATCCATCCATCCATCACTTCCTTCCTTCCTTCCTTCCTTCCTTCCTTCCTTCCTTCCTTCCTTCCTTCCTTCCTTCCTTCCTTCCTTCCTTCCTTCCTTCCTTCCTTCCTTCCTTCCTCCCTCCCTCCCTCCCTCCCTCCCTCCCTCCCATCTATCCCTTCCTTCCTCCCTTCCATCCCTTCTTCTTTCCTCCCTCCCTCCTTCCCATCCATCCATCCCTCCCTCCCTCCCTTTCCTTCCTTTTAAAATCTATTTTGGAACACAGAGGTTGAAAACACACGGGTGACGGCAGAGGGGAAAGAAAAACCAGAGGAATGCACATGGTACCCAGCTAAATAAAGACAGAATGGTCAGTGCTGGTTTGCCAATCAGCCGTCTCTTTTATTCTGATTACTTGTAAGACAGTGCGGTAATGGACATTTTCCTTTGCACAATATAATAAGAATGGTACTTATCGCTTGTTGCCTACAGCTAGTGGGAAGAGGAAATTAGAAAAGTCCAATGAAGCTGAGTGGTAATTAATCATCATACTTTGGGGCCCTGTCAAATCAGAAGGGTCCTTCCAACTGATAATGCTGCCCGAAACAATTTAGACTGCTTGAAAATTAGAATTCTTTATCCTCTGGCAAAAAGGAAAAAAGAAAAAAAAAAGGAAGACAGCAGTAAAAAGAGACTTCACTCATGCCAGCTGCTGCCTTTAATTACAGTTTGACCCTTTTATTATTACTGTTGTTGTTGCTTACTTCTCCAGGCAGCAACATCAAAAGAGAATTTAAAATTGTAATGATATTTATACCATGCTTTGGCTTTTGCAACTGCAGGATAATTGCTAGAGAAAATTGTCTGCAGCAGAATAAAAAGGCCAGCATTTAAAAGGACAAAAAATGAAAGCAAAAAAAAAGTATGTAGTTAACAGAGAAGATAGAATATCAGAGTTGGAAGGGAATTGGAGATCATCTAGTCCAACCCACTGCTCAAGCTACTACTGCAGATAAATGCTTGTCCTGTTTCTTTTTTTAAAGTCTCCAGTATCGGGGCATCCACAAGTTCTGAAGGAAAGCCATTCCACTGGTTGATTGTTCTCATTTTCAGGAAATTTCTCCTTAGTTCTAGTTGGCTCTCTCCTTGATTAGTTTCCATCCATTGCTTCTTGTCCTGTCTTCAGATGCTTTGGAAAATAGGTTGACCCCATCTTCTTCTATTGTTTATCCCACATCAAAAGGTGGGACTTGAAGTGAGTTGGTCTGAGCAAGCGACTGAAGGAAAGTCAACCAGAAAGCTTTTGTGGTTGAGGATGAACTAAAAGTGTAAGTGCATCAACTTTACCACTTTGTTATTGTTGTTAGTGCGAAGTCCTGTCCAACCCATGGATAATGTTCCTCCAGGCCTTCCTGTCCTCTACCATCTTCTGGAGTCCATTTAAGCTCACACCTACTGCTTCAGTGACTCCATTCAGCCACCTCATTCTCTGCCATCCCCTTCTTCTTTTGCCCTCAATCTTTCCCAGCGTTAGGCTCTTCTTCAGGGAGTCCTTCCTTCTCATGAGGTGGCCAAAGTCTTTTGAGTTTCATCTTCAGGATCTGGCCTTCTAAAGAGCAGTTAGGGTTGATCTCCTCTAGGACTGACCGGTTTGATGGCCTTGCAGTCCAAGAGTCTCACAGGAGTCTTCTCCAGCACCCAGAGTTCAAAGGCCTCCATTCTTGGGCGCTCAACCTTCCTTATGGTCCAACTTTTACAACCATACATTGCAACTGAAAAAACCACAGCCTTGACTCTACGCACTTTTCTTGGCAGGGGTATGTCTCTGCTTTTTATAGGCTGTCTAGATTTGCCATAGCTTTCCTCGTTCATCAACTTTACCACTTTGAGGATGAACTAAACGTATAAGTTCAACAACTTTCCCACTATATCACACTGTCACAAGTTCTTGAATGTGAAATAAAGGAATGGATTAGGCGGTCTTCAAGTACCGTTCTGAAGACTTGATGAGATCTTTGATCTAATGCAAGGATCTCAGGAATCTGTGGAGATCCAAGATCCATGTGAAAGGAATTTAGATGCAGGATTAGAAGATCCCTATTGATCTACATGCTTTTGTTCTCATAAGGTCTTTGAAACACCTGATAATGGAATCTATTGTGTTATGTTTCTTCAGAAGTAAGTCTGGTTAAATTAACTGCAACCTGTTCCCAACTAAGTGGGGGGAGAATCTCCATCCCTTTTGTGAATCTACATTTTTATTGGATCCCAAAGAAGTTATTCTTTGCAACTTAGGATGAAGGGAACTAAAAGCAATTTGTGGGCAATTGGCATTTCGCATTTGCCAGAGGAATGAAAAAAATGGACCAGAGATGGTTTTGAAAGAACTTATCTTTCAAATATTTACAAGGAGATTTAACACATTCAGGAAGAATAAATTATTAACCATCTCTAACATGAAATCTTAGTGCATGGTCTATTTTTTTGAGCTTATCCATCATCTAATTCTGCATCAAGTGAGGAAATACATTTTTTGTGTGTTCTTAATCTAATGGATCTTGATTTCATCCCTGATGTGTCCACTAATCATACTATGGTAAACTTAGATCAATGAGTAACATACATGAAGCGATGTCACAATCCATTTTCTCTCTGTCCTATTGATGTTCTTCAAAAAGTTGATCTTCAAATATGATGAGTCATCAGAATTCCTGGCTTTCTGCATTCTTGAATTTATTACCCTGTTCTGTCTGGAGGATAACTTACATTTACTCTCTTATTCTGTCGACAACTCAGGGAACATAATAAACCACTCCAAACTCGACTACAGAAAATACGACTTCAGCAACAGAGTTGTCAATGCCTGGAATGCACTACCTGACTCTGTGGTTTCTTCCTCAAACCCCAAAAACTTTAACTTTAGACTTTCTACTGTTGACTTCACCTCATTCCTAAGAGGTCTATAAGGGGCATGCATAAGTGCACAACCATCCTTGTCCTAATGTCTTCTTTTATTCATACCCATTTCATGTAATCATAAACATGTTCTAATTATATCTATAATCTAATACATGCTTGACAAATAATAAACATTATTATTAAGTGTAATGCAGCATCTTTAGTAAGAACTCTCAAAGGTGCTTTTCCAAAATGCATCTGAAAGAAGAAGGAGGAGGAGGAGGAGGAGGAGAAGGAGAAGGAGAAGGAGAAGAAGGAGGAGGAGGAGGAGAAGGAGGAGGAGGAGAGGAGGAGGAGGAGGAAGAGAAGTAGAAGGAGGAGGAGGAGGAGGAGGAGGAGAAGGAGAAGAAGAGGAGGAGGAGGAGGAGGAGGAGGAGAGAAAGAAGAGGAGGAGGAAGAGAAATAGGATGAGGAAGAGGAAGAGACAATGGAAGGATTAGTTCTGACAGTGCTCATTGCTAATGATTAGATGACTCCAAAGAAATATGATGCTTCCATCCTGTCAGAATTACTGTACGTAATTCTTCCATAATTTCCACCATCCTGCCAGAACTGATGAAGCTTCTTGGATGAGAAGCAAAATGTCTTCTTCTTCCTCAAGGAAAAGAAACAGTCCAGTTGTTTGTTGAAAAAACAGCTTTGAGACAACCAGGACCTGGGTGACTGAGAACCTCCAGAAACTTTTAGCAAGAACATTATTAGTTTGAGAACAATCCAGTCGAATCCAGATTCTATCTGGATTCAGCCTCCTTCATTCTTAGGTTCCTTCAATTTATTTAAATTTATTTTTGTCTAGCTTTGCTCAGCCAAGCAGATTCCATCCTGACTTTACCTCTTTGCAGTTTTGTCGGATTGGATGTTCTCGCCCTGCCAATTTGGAAGCTAATATATTCAAACCTCAAAAGTTGGCAAGCTCATTACAGCATCACAAAGCAATTTTTCTGTATTACATTCTGGAAAACCACTTCGATGAAATGCAAGAAGGCAATTGGACATCCTTGTTTCCATCATGCCAATTTGTAATCCTAATCATAATGTGTGTGTTTAAACTGAAGGCCCACAGTATTGAAATGTATTTATGGAATCCTGCACTCAGCAAAGTCAATAAATATTGTCTCTGACTGGGTGACAAGAATAATCAATTTTCAAGGGGAAAATGCATTGCACAATTACAACTGGGCAGCCTGCCATAAAAGCAAAAAAAAAGTGATCAAAATAAACAATTTAAACAAACAAACAAACAAACCCATCAACTTTTGTTACATCAAATCCCGGTGAGTGGAACAGCAAATTGCATAAAATTTTATCACCCAGGAGACAAAAAAACCAGCTACCAGAATTATATATTAAAAAAATAGCATGATTGTTCTAGTTTACTTTTGAGTAATGTCACTTGGTGTTTTCTCTTGTTCCTTCAGAGGGCAAAGCTATCTCCAGAGTTGTAGCTATGTAGCAGTGAGAACATCTTGTTCATGAATTGTTCTACAGGGTAGATGGATAAATTTCACTGCGATGTAAAGGTGTGGAAATAACCAAAGGAAGCCCCAAGTTTTCTTCCCCCAGAAATGCAACAGTGGAGATCTTTACAGACACTCTACCAGCAGGTACAAAACTCAACAAGGAAAAGGACATTTACGTAGTTAGGTAAGATGCCAGACGTTGAAACATAAATGTATTTCTTGGTTACTGTATGACACCAGGAAAGACACTGGTGGCACCTATGAGACATTGGTGGTAGACAGTGAGAGGAGAAGACTCTTCAAAGATCAATGTACTCTTTGTAGATATTTGTCAATCATGAGATAGATTTTAAGTCAATGGGAAGATCTTCCCCTCCCTTCCTTCCATTTTATCTCTTCTTCCTCCCTCCCTCTTTCTCTCCTTCCTTCCTCTCTTGCTTTCCTCCCTCCCTCCCTCTCTTCCTTTCCTTTCCTTCCTTCCTCTCTCCCTTCCATCTTTTCTCCCTCCCTCCCATCCTTCCTTCCTTCCTTCCTTCCTTCCTTCCTCCCTCCCTCCCTCCCTCCCTCCCTCTCTTCCTTTCCTTTCCTTCCTTCCTCTCTCCCTTTCATCTTTCCTCCCTCCCTCCCTCCCTTCCTTTCTCTCTTCCTTCCTCTCTTCCTTTCCTTTCTTTTGCTTTCCTCCCTCCCTTCCATCCTTCCTTCTTCATTTCCTCCCTTCCATCCTCCATCCCTCTGTCCCTCCTTCCCTCTTTTTTGTCTTTATTTCTTAAAAAGGTTTAACTGATACATGGGTCAGAGAAAGCAAACACTTTGCACACACACACCAAAGCGAAGATGAAAGGCAAGAATCTCTCTTTTCGTGGTCAGAAATTCTTATCTGGTGACTGAGCCTTTGTTGGTTTCTGAAAGGCAGAAGTGGTCTGCCTTGGCGGAAAGTTCAAAGGCATTAAAAAAAGAGAGAGAGAGAGAGAGAGAGATAATGCAATCAAAAGTCTCTCTATCTGTTGAAATAGTTAGAAGAACAAGATATTGCTTTGACCTCTATACACCTGTGACTTTTTGGAAAAGCATGAAGGCTGTGTGTAACTTTTATCTTTACTTTTAATGGGCTTCTGCATATTTTTAAACATAATAACAATGGGAAAATGAGGATTTTCAGTAAGGGAGGTTGATGTGTGTGTGTGTGTATAGAATGAAAGTGGTCACACAAAATGTAAGGCTCAGCTGCAAATATAAATAAATAAATCACTTTTTCTTTCTTTGCGCCTTCTTCCTTTTAGGAAGAAAACAAACTTTTGGGAAAGAAAACAAATCAAAAGTGTTATGCCCATGAAAACAGAAAGATACATTAGGAACACTGCTTGGGGGAAAAAAACATACCTATGGAAGTGTGTCTCATAGAAGAATTAAATGCAAAAGTGAGAAAAATGGATCTCAAAGAACGATTAAATGGAAAAATGAATAGATGTAGCTTTTGCAAAAGTGTGTTGGGAAAGGCTAAACATGAGCCTGAAACCTTGAAGAACTGAGAAAGAGATTTGTTAGTTGGTGAGGTAGAAAAACTTATTTTTTAAAAAAGTAATAATAATAATAATAATAATAATGATAATAATAATAATAATGATTGTACGTTTTCAGGTTGGGCTGGAGAAAAATCCCTCAATCTGAGGTTCCAAAATCCTGTCGCTGAGGCCGATAAGCCAACAATTAAACTAATCCCCTACATTTCTAGAAGAATCGCAAGTGCATCTGCGGCCATCTTAATTTATTTGTTTTATTTTTGCTATGCTCTGTGTGTGTCCCGGAGTCTGTGAAATGTTGAGGGTGAGTAATTAACCAGTGCAACGGTGAGTAATTAATTAATGGAATGGTTTGCTTTTGGAAATTGGAGGCTTTTTAAGAAGAGATTGGACAACCATTTGTGTGAAATGGTACAGGGGGTTGGACTAGAAGACCACTATGATCTCCTACAACTCTGTTATTCTGTGATTTGCTTGACGCTTTGCATATTGGCAAAGGAGGTCATCCGTTGAGAGGTCTTAGAAAACAGCCCTGATTTTTAAACTTCCCTGTAAGTCGGAGGAAGAAAAGTGATCCAATTACTGTACCAGTGAAAACAGGTTGATAACCCAACCATGAACCTGTAACAAATTAAGATACTAAGTTAAAATGCATCGCTTTCTCGCCTTTCTTTAGCCCTCCAAAATGCCAGTTGGATTTAATAAGAATTCTTGGACTGACAAAAGTGTGGTTTTTTTTGGGGGGGGGGGGATCCCAGGTAATCGTTTTGAAAAACAGCATTAGCAAAGGTTAAACATAGAACAGATGTTAAGTTGTAAAATGCAAGATGATCAAAGATCCTTTTCTAAGACAGAGATGTTAGCAAATGATGATAAATCAATCCCAGCAGAATAGGGAAAAGAGAAAAAAAATGTAACCATAGGAGAAAGAAAGAAGAATGGAAAAGAACAATTACCGGAGCCAATGCTCGATGCAATATATAGTTTTCTTGGCAAGTTTTTTTTTTTCAAAACTGGTTTGCCATTGCCTCCTTCCTAGGGCTGAGAGAGAGGGGCTGGCCCGAAGTCAACCATCTGGACTGGAACTCTGAATCACCTGATTTCTAGGCGGATACCTTAATCACTATACCAAATTGGCACTCATATATTGTGTGATTAGTTATGGTCAAAACAAGAGATGAATGAAAAGGACAATGTCTTTTGGCATCCATTTTGTGAATGCGCTCACCACCTGCTTCCCAAATCTCAAACTTCTCTAGCCTTGTTTCAACAACCTGTATGAAATAGGCCATGTTTATTAAAAAAACCTACACAATTTAAATAAAGCAAACATGGACTATATTGACTGTTTCCTAGTATGATTTGGTGCTTACTGTACCCTATGACTATTAAGTGTTGTACCTGATGATTCTTGACTCTTGATTAACTTATCTTTTCTTTTATGTATACTGAGAGCATTTGCACCAAGACAAATTCCTTGTGTGTCCAATCACACTTGGCCAATAAAGAATTCTATTCTATTCTATTCTATTCTATTCTATTCTATTCTATTTTATTCTGTTCTATTCTATGCTATGGACAGAGTTAACCATAGTTTCAACTATGAGATTCTTAGACCAAGTTAAATAAATAAATAAAAATGCTAAGGAATTCCTGGAAGCTCTGCATTCTGGCAAATCAGCCATCAATGGGCACATCGAGATAAACCACATTTGCAAACAATAAATAAGCTAAAAAGGAAATAGAAAGACCAGATCACCTCCTTGCCGGCAACTAATACCCAGATAAGCAAGGATTAACACCAGACAAACAATCAAGCAGAAAATAATACCCTAAGCAAGGAACTACCAAAGAGAAAACAACATTCCCACCAGGCTGGCAGGGCAACCTACTGTACATAAACAGGGAGCAAACCTCGCACTCACTAACACTGATGATGTTACCTAGCTGGGCAATGAAATGTCTGCAAGAACATAACCAACCTCTGAGAGCACCAATGATCCCCAAGGCTGGCTTAGCAAGATATGGGAAACCTGCCATCCAATTCCATAGGATTTAAGCAAGCTTCCATTCAGGATCATAGCTTTAACCATGATTAGCTGGTAATGCTTGTCAGATCAACTTTTATGTCCATTTTTCTCAACTTTGAAAGAAAAACTGAGCGTCCTAAAACTGTACCATATCCCATCCTCATTTTATTTTACTTCCACCACTTGAAGAAGCAAGACAAAACATTGGGGGTGGGGGGGGAAATATTTGTGCTTTGACTAGGACATTTGCTCTGAAATAGCCAGAAGAATAGAATAGAATTCTTTATAGAATTCTTTACTGTCCAAGTGTGATTGGACTGTTGTGGTTAGCCAGCAACAGGTGCAGAAGACTGAGGAGAGTGAGGACTCAGATGAGGGGTCAGGACCATAAAGGAGTGGACTGCTGCCTTCAGAGATTGTGGGGGCTGGCAGTAGCGATGAGGAGATTCCCGAGGAGCCTCTGCTAAGTGTGCATGTGTGCAGGATTGCTCACAGGAAAGAGCAGCTACAACAGCACATGCGACTCGGGAGTAAGGCTGCAAGGTAATGGCCCCTCCTTCAAGAAGATAAAAGCCAGCTGTGAATCGGACATTCTTTGGGAGAAGGCAAAGACGTTTTGAAACTCCAGCCTCGTGGACATTCCAGTATCCTGAGTTTGTATTTGAAGATTCTTGTATTGCAAATTATTTCTTGTCTGTTATCTTTTGGCAAAGTCTTGCACAGTTTGGCAAAGCTTATGCTTATCACAGCTAATTATTTGGCAGAAGCACTAAAATGTTTTTGTTCCCTTTGGATTATGTTTGATTTGTTGCAAAAGGGCGTGGGTCAGAACATGGACACAGGAGGAATTTGTTTTTGGTACATAAGTTCTCAGTGAACATAAAGAAAAAATAAAATACATTCATCAAGAATCATAAGATACAACACTTAGTGACAGTCATAGATTACTAATAAGCAATCAAAGCATACTAGAGAACAAACAAAGCAATATAAATTGTAAAGATACAAGCAACACAGTTATAGTCCTGAGCAGGAAGAGATAGAAGCAATGATCTTACAAAACATTAATTTTTAAAAAGCCAAACCCTGATTCTGAGCTCCGTAACTCTGTGAAAGAAAGTCATTTTTAGAAAGAAAGAAAGAAAAAAACCCAGAAAAATTTCAGAAATTTCAGTTTGCTATTTATTGAGTCTCAAATGAAACCCAAAACATTTTAAGAGGCCGGGAAGGTAGAAGGGCAGAGAAGGAGTTAATTGCTAAGACTGTCAGTGGGAGACATTTCTGATAATTTGATCTGAACTCTGCTAACAAATGACTGGGTCCATATATATATATGTATATATTTGGCTTTACTATCTGTTTATGCTTGTACAAATTGAAACCCCACTGGCTATGGGTTGCAAAACACCGCCCCGGCACAATAACATACCACTCCTTCAATTAGTTCAAGGTGGAGAAGGATTAGCCGGCCATCTCAAACTCTCAAGCTGGGCTCCGTATTTTGTCTTTCCCTGCTGGGGTAAAAGGGTAGAGACATATGTAAGTAATAAATGAACAGGCCTTCTCCCCCCTTTAGGTCGAGGAGAAGGAATGCAGAACCAAACTATAAAAATAAGACCCAAAAAAAAGGATGAATTTTGAGCAAATTCCATGCCTTGTCTGGTAAAACACGGAGCACCGACGGCGTGTTCGTTAAGATTAATCGTTGTAAAATAATACTTTTGTTTATGTTTTGTCTTCCTTTCTCTCTTTTTTTCCCTCCCTATTTTCCTTTTTTCTTTGGGTTTTTTTTCCCCTTCTTTTTCTGGGTCTGCTTTTCCTCTCATCTTCCTTCTTTCCCTTCCTTCCTTCCTGGCCAACCCAGAGAATTGCCATGAGATCAAAGGGCTAATAACGGAGAGGAAAAAGCATGTTTGATCTCCTAGATTAGATTTGAAAAGTATTTGGGGCACTTCTCTCTCTCTCTCCCTCCCTCTCTCCCTTTCAACCAGGAAGAAAAAAGTCATAAATAATGAGTCCTTAAATAGATTGTGGCATCATTTTAATTATTTTTATCGTCTAATCCACTTGAAACAGATGCCAGATCTCTGGTATAGAGGCAGTCCTCAGATTATGACCATTACTGAGCAAGGCGGTTGTTAAGGAAACCGTCCCAATTTTATGATCTTTTCTGCCACGGTTCTTAAGTGAATCACTACAGTGTTAGCGGATTCATGCAGTCATTTAATGAATTTGGCTTCCTCCCTTGTTGGAAGGTCACAAATGGGAGATCATGTGACCTTGGAACTCTGCAACTGTCATAAGTACATGCCAGTTGCCAAGCCTCTGAATTTGGATCACGTGACCATGCAGCTGTTGTAACAATTGTAACTGCAAGGATCTGTCCCTTTATTCAGTGGAGCTGTAATTATGTACGGTCAGTAAATGAATGGCTGTATGTCAAGGATTACCTGCACAGATGTGGATATGAGGAAGTTTATTCCTTTCAATTAGAGAAGACTTATTTGTTTAAATTGTAATTGTGCAAAAATGTAGAAGTAAGCAGCTCTCAGATGTCTCGTTCTTCAATCTTGCTTTTTGCAAGGTGTGTTTAAATCTGCTCAGAGCCTCCAAGGCTAGGACAGGCTGAAGAAAAATTCAAATAATTAAGAGAGAATGGGGGATTGGAGAGACAGGGGGAAATGAGAGAGGGAGAGAAAGAGGAAGGGAGGGAGGATTGGAGAGAGAGGGGGAAGAGAGAGAGGGAGGAAGGGAGAGAGAGGATTGGAGAGGGAGGAAGAGAGAGAGAAGAAGGGAGAGGGGGGAGAGGGGGGAGGATTGGAGGGGGGAAGAGATAGAGAGAGGAAGAGAAAAGAAAGGAAGGGAGACAGGATTGGAGAGGGGGGGAGAAAGAGAGGGAGAAGAAGGGAGAGAGGGGGGAAGAGAGATATGGGGGAAGCGAGAGAGAGAGAGAGAGAGAGGAAAGAAGGGAGGGAGAAAGAGAGAAAACCAAACATATCAGCGGTAGCTTCCCCCCCTCTATTTTTCTCAATTAGAGCCTGCCCCCCCCTCAAAGTGTGAAAGACAATCAGAATGTTTGTTTTGTTTTGCTGCCCAAATATCAGGCTTTGTTGTGGTGGCAACAGAATAAGCAGAAAATTAAGTCTGACAACACATTGCTTAGTAAACAAACATGGCTTGATTGATGAAGACAAACTGCAGAAATGTCCACCAAATGTTATTCATCTGTCAAAAAAAAAAAAAGAGAGAGAGAGAGAGAAGAAGGGATGCTGTTTTTTTTAATTTGTCTGTTTGTTTTTTTAATCTCCGCTTTACTGCAAACTCCCAAAAGTAGCCCAGTAATTTTACTATCTGGAAATATAGTGTTAAAATGTTGCTTTTTTTTTTTTTGGCAATTTATGAGACCACAAACTTTTTTTTCCCTATGGGAAATTATAGCCCTAATTTTACTTGAGGCCAAACTATTATGACTGCCTTTCCTAGCTGCCTAATCCAGATTCTTAAACAACTAAGTTTTATAATAATTCATAATTAATAAATAATGCCATGGGCACTATTTATATTAATCTTGACAAGGAAAAGGAATTTAATGTACAGAGAATAAATTCCTTAAATGTATAGAGATTGGCCAGAGGATTAAATCTCAGCAAACTTTTCGCAATCCAAATGATGAGAAATTGTATGGGCCAAGCGTCAGATTCATGAATAAGTTAAATTTTACCAGATTTGGCAGAGATAGTAAATAAGAATATTATTAGAAGTGTGGTAAAAGGGGGAAAAAAACCTTTGAAGGCACCAAAACTCCCTGCCTTTTTATAAATTTTAATTTCAGTCGGTTGCAATGCGGTTTGCTCCAATCGTAATTCCACCCAACTAAGGTTAATTGTCATCTCCTTTTGGATCCTTCCCAACTATCTTATTGCCCTTTATTCTTTTCCAAGCGGGACATATTTCCATCCCCTATTACAAATTGTCCTGCATTTCCTGTCCTTACTGTCCACACCTGAATTTCCAGCGATGAGCTGATCGAAAGGACAAATGAGGGAAAAACCCGTCCGACCGGTGTCCCATCAAGCATCAAAGTCTGGCCTGGGTGGGAGACCATTTTTGGAGATGATGCAAGTGGTCTTCAGGAAAAGCTCTTGCTGTGGGGGAGTTTCCATCCAGGTTTTCCTGGGAATTAGAAAAAATTAAAAATGGAAAGGAAACCATCACAAAGAGAAAATGCCAAAGCAAAGGAGCACCTGTCCTTTACAAACCCAACTGGATTTTAAAAAGCCATTCTGTTGTTCCAGAAACCTTGGTTTTATGAGTTGGTATCCAACAAAAAATTTCTTTAGCACCCACTCTAATTTCCATAGTGTGTTTGAGGGCTGACATGACTTTTAGTATTGTTGAAGGCCTTCCTTCTCCTTCTCTTTCTCTTTCTCTTTCTCCTTCTCCTTCTCTTTCTCTTTCTCTTTCTCTTTCTCCTTCTCCTTCTCCTTCTCTTTCTCTTTCTCTTTCTCCTTCTCCTTCTTGTCTCCTCATCTGAACCATCATCCAAAGCCCTTCCTCCTCCTTCTCCTCCTCCCTAATTTATGATGAAGCTCATCCAGCAGTTAAATTTGATGGGGGAATGTTCTGTTAAAGGTACTATATTCTACCTCCTATTTTATAGTAATCTGAGAATGGTTATTTTTTCCTAGTAAAAGGTCTTTCAATTCTTAAATGTCCTCCTATTTAGTTACTTTTTTTTTTTAACCCAAACGCTATCTGTTCAACTGGGCTTTTATCTGCAATCTTCCTAGTACATCATTTAGTATATTTCTGTCATTTCCACAGCTTTACCCTAAATGCAACTATGAATCTCTTTCTAGGAATTTAAGCTTACCCAGAAATTTAGAATGTACACACTAAAGGACAATACTTAAGGAGATAAGTTGCTTATATTGCAGATATGAAAGTACCTTGTATTACTATGTGGATCAGCTACTGCAGAATTTAGGAAATCTTTTATAAATCACCTTCAAAGTTTGAATCCTGGGCCCTTTTGTCTATCCCTTATAGACATCTGGCAGCCTTAGATGTGGAGGGCACAAGATTTGATAATGGACCTGTCTGGTTAGTCTCTTTTCTTGTCAGCCTTGCTGATTCCCAGCCATCACAGTTGTGGCTTCCATGATCCCGTATCCCATTTCTAACTTTTGTTAATTTTGCATGGCTTGGCATTTTGCAATTTTGTACGGTTTTACCGCTTCTTTCATTATACTCGGTTTCGGGATTACTTTTAATAGGAAGCAGGCTATCAATGAAAGCAAACAAATAATTGAGATGGTACCCAGACAATCGGGACGCATTTAGTAGAAAGTGTATTCATTACAAGGCACTGCCTAATTTTACTTATACCACTCGATTTATTCTGCAATGTTAGCTACCTGACATTTCAGACAGCTGTCTCATCCTATGAAAGTTTCACCCTGAAATCCATCCCTCTCTGTTCAGCAGAGGCTTAACCGCAAGTAAGTTAAACCAAGTTGGTGGAAACGAGACAAGTTTTCTCATGTCATCTATGGCTGAGACTGAATCACATTTTCATATAGCTGAGTGTAACTTTCTGGTCATGTGAATAAGCTTCCCAAGGAGAAGGCTCTCTTTAAAAGCTAGCGTGAAATATTAAACTCTTGATATGAGGGCAATGGGCCAAATAAGGAAAAGCAAGTATATCAGCCAGGCAAACAACTGTACGTTAGTCCACTCATTTGTGTTCCTCGTAGCTACCTATGGTTATGAAAGTTGGATGTGGAGAGACCTGGCCCATAGAATCCCCAAGAATTGGTCATGACTGAATGAGTAACGTTGTCATCATCATGTTATGAGAACAGCAGAGATAACATTCATCCTCACACTTGAAGAGTTTCTTCTGATTTGTTTTATTGTCTCAGATTCCCCTTATTCCAAAGTTGGCTTTGACAGGAAGCCATCTCAACCCATCCTCAATGCTGGTTAATGGTGATAAGAATTGCAAACTAAGAACTCTTGTCACCAAGATTATTCTAGATGAATCTGCCACAAATTGCAGTCCAGGTTAAATCCACACAAACGCTTCATTGAATATGAAGGTGGTGACCGACTATGGAGTTCTGGGAAAAGATCAGGATAATTTCAGCTTTGAACAAGCAATAGATTACACCAGTTGCCAGCCAGAAGAAAGAATTCTTGAACAATTGCTTGGCTACTTTTCTAACTTTTTCAGTATTGCCCAAAATTATTAGTATAGGTTCTGGTGTCATTGCGAGAGCGCTCACTGGGTGCTTAAACCAGAAATCTCATAAAGACTGGACTTTCATCAAGCTTTCTGAGGTGTATCTTAAAATTAAAAATGAAAGACAGCCAGAATGTTGAGGTGGGACTTCATAAGATGAGATCCTTTTCTTAAGACCTTAATTAAGATTTTGAAGAACTAAAGATCTTGATCATAATTCTAGCAATTTGGGGGTTGAATGAGGTATAAGATTCTCATCTTCATATCTTCATAACAATCCTGTCTGAGAAATTCTAATTGATGCAAAAATCAAAGTTCAGGAGTTCTAAACCCTAGTTTAGAAGATAAAAGCTTTTCCTTCCCTTCCTTTTCCCTCCTTGTAAGCACTGAAGGAGAAAATGGGGAGTTATTTGAGGTATGTTGATGAAACATCTGGGCTCCATCATGGCTGCTATCTGTAGCAATGGCTATCTCTAGGAGTTATTCCTTCCCCTCATCACCCCCAACAAAAACAACCAAATCCTCAGAGATCAGCCCAAGGGATTAATATCTGGCATTAGAGATTACCTTTCCTCTTTCCCACAATTTAAGACAACGGGGCAAGCTACTTAACTTAGGACTCCGGGGCTAATGCCATTATAACTATTTTCCAGACAGCAGGAACCCCTCAAGAAGATACAACTTTAAACTGCTTTTTCCCATGTCAAAATTCTCTCCTGTTTACAAAGGATTCCACACGTTCTTAAAGGAGATTGGAGGATACACCCAGGTAAACCATCTTTCGATCTGGGGAAATAAAGCAAGAATGGAATTCTACAATGCCAGATTTTTTTCTCTTTCTGGTGGCTGGAGCCAAGTGTTTTTTTTTTTTTTTTTTTCAGGCAAGAAGGATCAAATAATGAACAGTACATTGAACTGAATGGGAGTGACTAATTATACAGTTCTACAGAGGAATTATTGGGTCTGTCATCTGTACCTCTATAATTGTCTGGTTTGGCTCTGCAACCCAACAGGACAGACACAGACTTCAATGGATAGTTAGAATTGCAGAAAAAAAAATTGCTACCAATCAGCCTTCCATTGAGGACCTGTATATTGCATGAGTCAAAAAGAGGGCTGTAAAAATATCTACAGACCCCTCACATCCTGAACATAAATTGTTTCAACTTCTACCTCAAAATGATGCTATATGGCACTGCACAGAAGAATAACTAGACACAAGGACAGTTTTTTCCCAAATGCTATCACTCTGCTAAACAACTAATTCCCACTTCATTGTCAAACTACTTTGTAAGACTGTATTACTATTATTCTTCTTATCCTTCCTATTATCTATATCTCTTCTCACTGATGACTGTGTTGCTTGTATCTTTACAATTTATATTGTTTTATTTATTCCCTAGTATCATTGGATTGCTTATTAGTAACCTATGACTATCACTAAGTGTTATAACTAATGATTCTTGATGAATGTATTTTACTTGTTCTTTATGTACACTGAGAGCATATGCATAGAAGACAAATTCCTTGTGTGTCCAATCACACTTGGCCAATAAAGAATTCTATTCTATTCTATTCTATTCTATTCTATTCTATTCTATTCTATTCTATTCTATTCTATTCTATTCTATTCCATTCCTATTCCTATTCCTATTCCTATTCTTATTCCTACTCTACTCTACTCTACTCTACTCTACTCTACTCTACTCTACTCTACTCTACTCTACTCTACTCTACTCTACTCTACCCTACTCTATTCTACTCTATTCTATATCTGAGAATACAGAAGGATTGGACACTAGCAATGAAGGGCTTCCTATGTATGAGAAATTGATCACTAAATGAACTGTTGTAAGTTGAAGACTACCTGTATCATGCCTAATTCTGTGATACTGTTTATCTATCCCTGTTTGTATTTGGGAGGGGGGATGGAATCATCAAGGAGGGGAGAAAGAGATTGTCAATTCTTCCCTAGCAGAATAATTCATGCAATTCTCCTGTGGGATCAACCCCCCCCCCATAACATCAATGACTCTTCCTGATGTTCCTTAATGTATTCCTTCAGTCTCACACAATAGAAATGGGAGGTGACATTTTGGCTTCCTCTCCCCTTTTTAAGAGCTCCTACGGTTCCATACAATGTTTCTTTGGGCCATGTCTTGATGTTTTGGAAAGAAAGGAGCCCCTCCTTCTCAAAAGAGCTCCCGCCAGTTTTGTTCTCAATGAACGTCTCTCTCTCTCTCTCTCTTTCTCTCTCTCTCTCTCCAGGCTGTGCATTGTGTTCAATCCACAGATTTTATGTCAGTTCCCGAGGAGAAATGGGACAGAAATGTTGGACTCTCTCGATGGTGAGGCCTTTGGAAAATGGGGAACAAGGCCTGCCTGAATCTCCCACAGAGCACCTTTGTGTAGGAATGCAAATGCATCCCAGCAAAACAGATCATGGATAATAACCCAGGAAAATGCAGAGTGGAATAAGCCATCTGTAAATATTTGGTTAACTCTGTATTTTTATTTGTATGTTCTTCTCCTTGCAACAAAACACTCCATGTTGACATCTGGGATTAGAAAAAACAACAACAAATCAATAGATAAAAATCTCTGGAGTTAATTTTTGATAGCCCCTCCTTATTTTGAAGGAGAAGCTCTGGATCCATAATTAACCAATGTTGGCCCCTCGAGAAGGTCTGAAGGATGCTTGTTTGCCCAGCCAAGTTGAAATGTAAATGCTACACCGTCAGGACCCCAAACAGCGAGGAAAATGAAGAGTTGTGGGAGGCCTAATTTGCACACAGGCAAGAATGCAGCTCTTAAATTTGCTTTGAGCTGCTGTAACTCCTCACAAGTCCTGGGAGAAGAAACGAGGATGAGAGAGGTGATCATAATGTCAACAATGTTAACTTCTGCTATTTGGGAGCTTAGCATTTTTGACAGCTTGGTGTTTTCCAAGTTGTTTGTGAGTGTATCCAGAAAAAAGAAGAGAGGCTCAACAGATTAGGGGATGCAGAAACCCACGGAAATAAATAGAATTTCTGCAGAAGAAAATCCCAGGTGACAATGTTTTAAATAGTTTTCTGTTGACTTTGACTTTAGAAGTGCTTCTGCAGGAATGGATGAATGGATAAATGAGATAAAACTGGAGGACGAATTAGTCACATTTCCTGAGGTCACCCTACCTTCTCCATTCATTTAAAACCTAATCTTCTCACTGGCAGGTGGCCGAATACAGATCACACAATGTAGGGAAGTTGTCATCCTCAGAGACTTAAGCCTGCAACTTAGAGATGGCAATGAGCATAAAAAGGTCTACCCACCACAGAGAGGCGAGAAGAAATGGGATAGATAACATTGTGGGAGTATGATGCCAGCCCCGCCTTTTCTGTGAGTTTTTCCCAAAAGGAGAGGAAGTTGTGGATCAACTGTGAACAAAACAACAAGATCACGTAGGAGCCCTGTTTTTCTGGATTATCTTCTTGGTTTATATGAAAAGTTCTGACAGATCTAAAATTCTACCCCAGACATATAAGAGACGTGGTGGCACAGTGGTTAGAATGCAGTATTGTAGGCTAATTCTGCCGACTGCCAGCAGTTCGATCCTGACCGGCTTAAGGTTGACTCAGCCTTCCATCCTTCTGAGGTCCATAAAATAAGGACCCAGATTGTTGGGGGCAAGAGGCTGACTCTGTAAACTGCTTAGAGAGGGCTGTAAAGCACTGTAAAGCGGTATATAAATCTAAGTACTATTGCTGTTCTTTCTTTCTTTCTTTCTTTCTTTCTTTCTTTCTTTCTTTCTTTCTTTCTTTCTTTCTTTCTTTCTTTCTTTCTTTTTTCTTTTGATCTTTCCTTCCTTCCTCCCTCCTTCCCTCCTTTATTCCTTCCTTCCTTTCCATGGTCGCACAGTGACTAGAATGTAGTACTGCAGGCTAACTCTGCCAACTGCCAGGAGTTTGATCCTGACCGGTTCAAGATTGACTCAGCCTTCCATCTTTCTAAGGTCAGTAAAATGAGGACCCAGATTGTTGGGGGCAAGAGGCTGACTCTGTAAATCGCTTAGAGAGGACTGGAAAGCACTATGAAGCGGTATATAAGTCTAAGTTCCATTGCTTTTTATCCTTCAGTTTTATAAATGTTCATCTCTCTAGTGTGATCCAAAACATCTGTTTTCTTCACCCTTACAAGACAAGCTGTTGACAGAGATTTTCATGATAGGTTTAGCCCGGACTATTAGGATCTAGCATGTCAGGGAGCACTTAACAACACTTTAATACAAGGATTATTGACATAAAAGATGTAGCAGCTGTTTGGAAATATCCTTCACACTGGCTGCCCTGCTCTTTACTTTGTCAATTGTATTCTTTATTTTCTTAACTATCCAAAGGCACTCATTCATATTATAGGGATTAAAGGCTAGGTGCAGCAGGGGAGTAGGAAGGCAAGAGGGAAAGCGTTTTTCTTTGATCCCAAAGAATTGTATTTCAAAAGAAAGAGAAGAGTGTAAAAAATCAGAGGTGTGCCACCTTTGACTCTAGGAAATCCCAAATATTTCTGAACATGGAACTCAGTGGTCTACCAAAGAAGTTTCCACGCTCTGATTTTGATTTTGAAGAATGCAAGGGAAAATGATTACATAGATGAAGAATGATCTTTTAAGTTCAAGTGAAATAGGACATAGGGTTTAATTCTAGTCTGGATCCCACTCAATGCCATTGGAAGAGTGGCATCCAGCATGCCCACTCAAGAGAGACATGTCCCTGTGGAGCATGCCACAAAAGTTATACAACCTGGGATCTAAATGGCAGCATGTCTTGATTGGTTGGTTTTTACTTTAATGTTTTTAAAGCAGTTTATTTGAAAGGACAATTCCCACATGTTTGATTTAATCCCAGAGAGGTTGGATGAGCCATGGTGGCGCAGTGGTTAGAGTGCAGTACTGCAGGCTACTTCTGCTGACTGCCGGCTGCCTGCAATTTGGCAGTTCGAATCTCACCAGGCTCCAGATTGACTCAGTCTCCCATCCTTCCAAGGTGGGTAAAACGAGGACCCAGATTGTTGGGGGCAAGAGACTGACTCTGTAAACCGCTTAGTGAGGGCTGGAAAGCACTGTGAAGAGGTATATAAGTCTAAGCGCTATTGCTATTGCTAATTCTGCCCACTGTCAGGAGTTCGATCCTGACTGGATCAAGGCTGACTCAGCCTTCTGTCCTTCTGAGGTTGGTAAATGAGGACCCAATTCGTTGAGGCAATAGGCTGACACAGTAAAACCACTTAGAGAGGGCTGTAAAGCATTGTAAAGCGGTATCTAAGTTGAAGTGCTATTGTTATTGCTATGACAATTTCATTTTAAGAAGGGATTTAGGATCCCAAAGATGCGTTTTTCAAAAGGCAACTGGATTTTCTTGTTTGTTTGTTTTTGCTTGAGAACATTTCGCTTCTCAACTGAGAGGCTTCTGAAGAACTGAATGAGAAGCAAAATGGATGAGAAGCAAAATGTCTTCAAGGAAAAACAAAGAAGGTTCACTTGCCTTTTTTAGAGAAAAAAACATCTTTGGGACAACCAGAACATGGATGACTGAATATCTCCACAGACAAGGGATTTAGAAGTTTCTTGTACGATTTGTACAAATTCAAGGAACTCTAATAGAGAGATGGAGAGAATGCTGGAGATCCAAGCATTATTTGGGGTTAGAGAGGGAGTAATTTGAAGAAGGGAGTGATGTTTTGCTTCCTTGCCATCTTTTAACAAACTGATTTGGTTTCCTTTCATGTCCATTTACTTTAGCGCTGAGTTTAGAAAAATTCTCAAAAAGTGCAACAGGATATTATACCATCAAAGTGGGCA
Organism: Bungarus multicinctus; assembly: GCA_023653725.1. Taxonomy (NCBI): domain Eukaryota; kingdom Metazoa; phylum Chordata; class Lepidosauria; order Squamata; family Elapidae; genus Bungarus; species Bungarus multicinctus. Next base: position 4,539,714 of record CM042839.1, on the reverse strand, counting down.
GGGGGTTAAAAAAAAAAAAAAAGGCAAACATTCTTAATATACAGTTTTGGGTCAAATCCAAGGATCATTTTTATAAAATGAAATCAAATCTGAAATGGTGTGTGTGTGTCTATGGATGCCAAGAGTTCTTGGGTTTCTATGCCCTCCTGCGGCTAAGATAAAGGACATTTCCTACCCCTTTTCAACAGCTGCCCTCACTGCTGACATCCCAAATTGAGCAAATGAACCTCTACTTCACCGGATCAAGGTGAAAAAAAAGAATGATGGAATCTCACCCAAGGAGCAAAAAGCGATCCAGTTCCCAATTTCTCCTGACCTTCCTGGACTTGGTTTCCTTCACTCACAGTATGAAAGTTGGCTCAACCCATTCAACCCTAATTTCTCAAGCAAACTTGAAGCAGGGAGAAAGATGGGTAGAACCTGTCTCGCTCAAGACTTCAGATGTTGACTCTTTTGTTCCCGATCCAGGAGACACAGAGGAAAAGAAACTGGAGATAGGCTTCCAGATCAATTGAGTCTTGCGTTGCTAAGGTCCTTCGTTGCTTATATTCGTCAGGATTGATACAGCTCCTTCTGTTCAGGAACAGCTAGCAGAACAGTGGGTAGCCATAACTTGCTAGGGTTTCAGGAAACCATGTCTGAAATTTAATATCTGTCTTTCTGCCCCCAAACTGGGCATTCTGCTACTGAGCTACATCCCAATGTGCCTGGGAAGAATATGGCTCTGTAGTGCTCTCTGAGCTTGGTTGGTTTTCTTTGCAGATTTCATTATTCAGTTAGCACTGATGATGTTACTTAGTTGGGTAATGAAATGTCTGCAAGAAAACAACCAAGCTCAGAGAGCACCAAGGATCCCACAGTCCACCACCCTCCCTCTCTGTCCTCCTCCTCCTTCTCCTCCTCCCCTCCTCCTCTGCAAACCCCATTCTCGCACTGACAATTGCTGGCAATTATAAGAAACAACTTTAAAACATTCACAAAGACAACCTACAGTCCTTAGTAACTTTATAATACAAAAACTACCCATTCAATCCTCTAACAAAGTTCAAAACATTCTCAAAGATCCATCTCATCCTGGGCATCCTTTTTTTTTTTTTTGAACTATTACCATCTGGCAGGTGGTACAGGATAATAAGAACAAGGATAAATAGGCTGAAAAATAGCTTCTATCCCAGGGCAGTAGCTCTATTGAATTCTACTGAATAGCACAATATTAATGGAATATCGGGTTTTCAATTCAATGTCTAGAATGCGAAGGATGTGTGTTTGTGTTCTAGTTTTATAGTTATAATGTCCACTGAAGATAGCATTTAATTTTGTTGTACAAGGTGCAATGACAATAATATAAACTAAACTAAACACATGCACACAGACCATGAATGCCTAAAATACCCTGTGAACATGGACAGGAAAAAAAAGGATTACATTTCTTCGATGTTAAGAGTGACTTAAGTGGACATATTCCACTTGAGGGCAGGGAAGGAGTTATATCAAGCCACGCCTTAAAAATCTCAAAAATTAATTTCTGCTTTAGCCTTTCTTCTGCAGTGTCAGAAGCTGATGGTGAGAAGTTTCACAGGGGTTCACAACTGGTCATCATCTAGATGCAGGAAGGGAAAACAACGGCTATCTCTGCATCTTTCATTGACGTTTGGCTATTGTTTGTAACAGGCATGAGGCCAAATCGGGAGTTTATGGGTGTTCTCCTAAAAGAGATGTTATCTTATGGAAATAGGATGAGACTTTGGAGTAAGGAAACATTGTACTGGGAAGAGGATGCAAATAAAATCCAAATACAGATGATATTTAATTATAAAGTTCATTATGCAATGCTTGCTTGCAAGAAGACAATTGAAGAGGCCTTTTTAATAACAGCTATGATGGCTAGTTTATTTTTCATTTATTGAATTTCTACTCTGTCAATCTGGGTCTCCAATAGTTAAGGAAGCTAGGAGTGACTGAAATCGGAATATATGTGTGTGTGCGTGTTAGGTTTTTGAGCTGATAAATAATTAAACAAGGGAGACTAGGATAGATCTATTTCGAGCTACTTAGCTCTCGTCAGTTAGCCATACCCTTACTGGGATTCGAACCAGGGAAGTATTACATGTGAGGCAGTTGTAATTGCCATTAGGCCACTGGTTCTCATCCAGATCAGCGATACAGGAAATGAGTATATATATATATATATATATATATATATATATATATATATATATGTATAAAATTTACTTACTTACATATATATATATACTTACATCCACTTACATTACATACACATATGTGTGTGTATATGTGTGTGTGTGTATAAATGTAGATAGATATCACACACACACTTACACACACACACACATATATATATTTACATCCACTTACATTATATACATATATAGATAGATATAGATACACACACACACATATCATATATAGATTTAATTGTTGAATACATTCACACCAAAGTGACTCCTTCCTACCCAGAGACTTTTCAAGAGAGAGATGGATGACAAGGACTTTAAAAGAAAAAGAAAAAGGAAGCGATATGAGAATACAGTCATTCCTAGTTAAAGGTCACCTTGACTTTTAATCTAAACTGTCATCCGTTCTTTCTCATTAAAATATTTGATAAGAATTCTTTGCTTGACCGAACACCACGGAATACCTTAAAAATGACACTCTTTGCTCTTGAGGTGGGTGTTGTGTCACAGTAAATAATTATCTGCCTGCTTGAAAATAAAATCATTATCTGAATTATATGCAAGGAACAAATAAAAATGGTGTATCTACACCATGTTAATCTACTCTTCTAAGGAGGAAACATATTTCAAGATTGAATTTTCTTTCAAGGTTGAGGTTTTTTTCTTTTTTCCAAGCTAAGTTTGTCTACCCAACTGCTCCATTCCCAAGTACTTTTCTAATTTCTGCAGTATACTACAGCATACATTATCGTTGCAATCATCTGAAGGGTAGCTAGAGCCGTGCAGGTTTGTTTTAAAACAAAACTATAAAGGAAAAGATGTCCCATAATTGAGCAGGAATTAGCAGAATAATAGAATTGAAAGAGTTCTTGGAGATCTTCTGGTCCAACCTTCTGCTTAAGCAGGAAAACCTCTATCAAGAGGGTCCAATCTTGGCACCTTTAAGAGTTGTGGACTTAAATTCTGAGAATTCCCCAGCCAGCTTTGCTTCTGGAAGTTGAACTACACAAGTCTTAAAGTCACCAAAGTTGGACGCTCCTGCCTTATAATCATTCTGGACCAGAGGTGGTATTCAGCAGGTTCTGACAGTTCTGGAGAACCGGTTGCAGAAATTATGAGTAGTTCAGAGAAATCCACCTCTGGCTGGAGATTTTACAGTATCATTCCCCTGCCACACCCACCAAGCCACGCCCAAAGAACTAGTAGTAAAAAAGTTTGAATCCCACCAAATGGTTGTCCAATCTATTCTTCTTTATTTATTTCTTAGATTTCATTGCTGCCTATCTCCCATACTGGGTAACTCTGAGTGGCTTACAAATTATACAAACTGGTGAAAAATAATTATTAAATGATTAAAATGAACCAACATTAAAATATTAAAAACTGCGCTAAAACTATGCCTAAAAGAGCAGAGAGATGGATGGGACGGGGATGAAAACGTCCAGTGATGGAGTATCCACAACTTCTGAAGGCAAGCCCTTCCATTGATTAATTTATTCAAACTGACTATTAATTCTTTATTTATTAAATTTCTACACCGCCCATCTCATCTAAGAGACCCTGATATGACCAAGTCATATAGTTTCTTGGCAATGTTACAAAAATGGCTCGTGTAACCATCCTGGAATTTTCTGATGATATTATATTCAAGTATTAACCCAGTTTGATCCACCTTAACAGTTTACCAACTCTCCTTAATAGGGTTGGTAAACTGTTGCCAACTTCTGAGATAGAGTAGTCCTGATTGACTGATTGATTGAGAGATGGGTTGATTATATGCCTTTAACTTAGTGTTGATTCAAGGTCATCACATAGATAGGTGGTCTCCAGAAAATCTGTCCCCATCATGGTCTTCCAAAGGTGCACCACATGTCTACTGCAATGGAAACCATCCATCAAGGTTGATGGTCATCGTCTTCTCATTCCTTTCACCTTCCCCATCATTATGGACTTTTCAAGAGATGGTCTTTGTGTTGTGTCCAAAGTATGATAAATTGAGCCTTTGTCATTTGTACCTTGAGTGAGAATTTGATGCCCAGGGCCTGTTCTTCCTTCCCAACTTGCCATGTGGCCTCAGATTCTTGCTGAAAATATGCCTTCTATTTCGGCTGGCTTTCATTCTCCAATCATACTCAATGGAGGAAAGCCCATGGAACGGCTTCCCAAACCCTTTCATGTCTGCATTCTTTTATTACCAATCCATATTCAGAGAAGTTAATATATAAAGATGTACAATATGAGTATAAAGGGCACAAAAAGGCGGGCACCATGACACCGGTGGCTGAATAGCTGGGTTATTATAACAGCTGCCTTTCAGCTATTTTCAAGAGCTCTCCTTAGCCTTTTGTGCAAAAGTCTTTGGTGAGAGAGTCAAGTGTGTACGCCGATAAGACCTTGGCGATGTAATCACCAGCTTTCATTCTCCATTGACGGCACCATGCGGCCAATTCACAAACATTTTCATATTAATATCGAGCAATTTCCCTACATTCTAATCCATCAAAGTAGGCTATTAATCCTTCACTGTAGCGTCTGCTATTCAAATGCTAACAATTTTCTCCGCGCACACGGAAACATTTGTCCTACAGCTCCTTATACAAAGACCGGCATATTGTCAGCCGTGATTGATCAGAGCATTAATAGGGGAGTTGCAAGGTAAATCACATCAATGAAATCATAGGTCTGTGAACAACAGGAGCAGAAAGGTGAGCAGAAGAGAAAGAATTCGAAGGAATAAACTAAATATGGGAGATAATCAAAGCATGGACCCCAATGACTGCATTTAACTGGTCCTTGCGGTCTCGTTGACTCAACTGTCCATTAAAACAGGACTCAGTGCTCTACGGTTGAGAGATAACCTATCTGGGTTTTTTCCTCAGAATTAAAAAAAAAATGCTCTGAGATAGATTAAGAAAGGATGGATGGAATATGGACTTGAAAACAAAGCACAGTCTATAATCTTTGCAGGACACCTGTTCAGTAAAAACTCATTATCATCACCTCTGATAATATTAATTAGAACAATTAATCAGTGGAATGACTCCAGCAGTGGTGAATGTTCCAACACTGGTAGTTTTTAAGATGAGATTGGACAGCCATTGGTCTGCAGTGGTAGAGAGGACTTCCCGCCAGAGCAGGGGGTTAGAGTAGAAGACCTCTGAAGTCCCTCCCAACTCTATTATTCTGTTATTTCCATTCTGCTTACTGGTGAGGTTAAGAAGAAAGATTCTGAGGACTTCAAGAACAAGAGAAACACCTGAAAGGAGAGAAGGCTAACACACTGTTCCTCTTGTTGTAGGGGTCCTGTCATTCATCTTCCTGATCATATTGTCCTTCTTGGCACTAGTAAGATTGTTAACACTCATTTTCCAGCTGGCTGGCCACTCCATGGCTGTTGTTCTGAGTCTTCTCTGAAAGAAGGCTATATAGTAGTAGTTTTTTAACTGTTCAGTTGCGCCCGACTCTCAGTGACTTTATAGGCAAGTGCTCTCCATGCTTATCTTGTCAAGCACAGCTTCTTTCATCTGTTGAGCGTTCACCTTTGTAGCAGCTTCGATGGTATCAAGCTAGTGAGATCTTTCCTTGTCCCATCTTCACCGTTCCTAACATCACTGACTTCTCCAATGAATTTGCAGGCCAAAATAAACCAGACGTAGTCTTGTGAGTCTTCGGCTTCTAGTGCTACTTCTGGTTTTCTATGAGATGGCTATAGGTTGGCCAGATACTTTTGCATGATGAACTAGGGATGCTATGACAGCAGTCTTGTAATACTTGTAGGGCTATCACCAGTGTTAGGATTCAATTTTTTTTACTACCAGTTCTGTGGGCGTGGCTTGGTGGGTATGGCATGGCGTGGTGGGTATGGCTTGGTGGGCATGGCAGGGGAAGAACACTGTAAAATTTCCATTCCCACCCCATTCCAGGGGAAAGATATTGCAAAATCTCCATACCCACCCCATTTCTGAGGGAAGGATACTGTAAAATCCCATTCCTTCCCTACCCCATTAACCTGCTTTCTAATTCCATTCTCCTGTGCAGGGCAACCAAAGAAGACCCAGCCAATCAGCTGGGACTCAGTGGGAGGCAGAGAAGAGATGGGGGTGGAGCCAATCAGAGGTGGTATTTGCTGGTTCTCCAAACCACTCAAAATTTCCGCTACCAGTTCTCCAGAACTGGTCAGAACCTGCTGAATACCACCTCTGGTTGTCACAGAGAAGAGTGGGGTGGCCCATTTTCCAAAGCACCTGAAGGTGAGAAAGGATCTAATGAGTGGAAGACCATAAATGAGAGCTCCAACTAAGAACTAAGAAGAAATTTCCTGACAGTGAGAACAGTTAACCAGTGGAACAGCTTGCCTCTAGAATTTGAGGGTGCTCCATCTTTGAGGTTTTCAAGAAGAGACTAGACAACCATTTGTCCAGAATGGTATAGGGCAGTGATGGTGAACCTTTTCGGCACCGAGTGCCCAAACCGGAATACGCCTGCATGTGTGCATGCCAGAGTGCCAGAAACACAAAGACCAGCTGGCCAGTGTTTTGGGGGCATTTTGGGGCCATTTTCAGTCCATTTTGGGGCAGCATCTTCAGGTTGTTTTTTGGGCCATTTTCAGACTGTTTTCGGGCATTTCGGCACCCGCAAAGACCAGCTGGCCAGTGTGCACATATGCGCCAGAAACCAGAAGAGCAGCTGGCAATGGTGTGCGTGCCCACAGAGAGGGCTCTGCGTGCCACCTCTGGTAGATGTGCCATAGGTTTGGCATCATGCTTATAGGGTCTCCTGCTTTTCCCACTCTATTTATATCGTATTTTCTTTTGAGTTACCACTTACTCCTTTTCTATACTTTGCCTAATGTTACTTATTCCAAAAGAATGAGGGGTGTGTATCTGCCTGTTTATCCCTCCATTATCTCTCTATCTTGGAGAACATCAAGACTACAGAAGTCCTTTCCCATTTCCTGCATAGATCTTAAATCTAAATTCTCTGTTTTGAGCTGGATCTTGTTTGGGCAGCTTCCTAACCAGTCAGTTTCCCTCACCCATGGGCCATTGTCCTATGCACATACACACACACACAGACACACACACACTCTCTCTCCCATATCTGGGCCCTGTTTTCCTCCTAGAAAATATCCAATGTCAGTCAACTGTCCACAATGGGCGAACGTGCTGTGCATCCATACATCTACATGCCTCTCTGCGCACACCTGCATTTTCCCTGCCAAGTTGTGACGCCTTTCAGCCAAAGCAAAACAAAACAACACTAACAAACACCCTTCTCTCCCCCCACCAATCTAAAATATCCTTACAGCATTTTTACATGCCAGGCAGCAAGAAAAACGTAGGGGAAAAAAAATATATCAGTGACTCATTATTCCAAACCCCTCTTTTCAAATTTAATCCCCAATATATATATATATATATATATACACATACAGTATATGGATAATAGAAAAAGCAATATGTAAGCCTACACTTCGTAAACACTTGTTTAAAGATTTCCTAATTATTTTAAGTGCTTTCTCCAGTGCTGGCACTCAAGAGGCAGCTGGTTTGTGTGATGTCATCCTTTAGTCCTGTTGTCTCTGCAGTAAAAGTTTAGGGTTAAGAAAGGAATATAGTAATAATTAAACCGCAAGTTTGTGCAGTTTGTAGAGGCAAATGCAGGGAAGACAAAGGAAGTTCCTTGTTGTTTTCCACTATTAAAGCATGAGAATTAGCTTTCATGATTAGCTCTTTTCTCCCCCCTCCATCAAACATTAAACATGGATGCAATTAGCTATCAGGTACTATAACCATGTTGTGTTCTCTGATATTAATGGGAAGCATTTTCCTACACAGTGTTCTTCGTAATGGGCTAAATGAGGGCCATGTGTCTACAAAGAGGATCAGGGGAACATATTTCCTGTTATCTTTGACTCTGAGAGCCAAAGAGAGCAAGAATGAAGCCAGATCCAAGGAGGTGATCTACTACAATAAAATGTGAACCTCGAGAAATTTAGAAAACTCCTAAAGCCATCCGAGCAGGTAATAAATGTTACCCTTCATAAGGTTTTATTTTAGCGTGCCTTACAAAGTTCAGCTTTAAAACATGCTGGGCACATTAGGGACCTCAACAGATGTTACACAGAATGTAGAGGGGAGAATTCTTCACTCAGAGGGGTTGCAATGTTTAGAGTCGAATCTCAAGCTAAAAAATTAACTTTAGTTAAAATGGATTCCTGAGAACGCCAAGGATATGCCCATGTATCAAAGAATGCTTTGATATTGATGATAGATAGATGAGAGAGAAAGTCAAAGAGAGAGAGAGAGAGAAATGATAGATGGTAGATAGATGAGAGATGAGAGAGATAGAGAGAGATTATATATTTGTTTTCGGAGGGTTTCGTGGGTATTTATATGTGGATCTTTGGTTCTTCTGAGAAGCACAAGGCCGAAGACACAAGCCTGAAGATGATGAATGAGACTTCATCGAAACGTCGCCTAGATATTTCCAATTCTACGCGGGAGAAAACCCGAAGAACCAAAGATCCATATATATATACATACATACATATATATGTGTGTATGTGTATGTGTATACATACATACATACATATATATGTGTGTGTGTGTATGTGTGTGTAGAGAGAGAGATTATATATATATATATATATATATATATATATATATATATATATATATATATATATATATATATATATATATATATATACTTTGTGTTACAACACCCTGTTAAGCCCCAATTAAGGGAGAAAGCATACTGCTTTCTTTTCTGTCTTTTGGCTCATCACCAGAGACCATACCGACAGAAAGCTATTTGTTTCGTTGTCTTTTCTTTTTACATGTGTAAGGTTTTTGAGCTGATAATTTTTAAATAATAAATAAGGGAGACTAGTATAGATCTATTTCGAGCTAGTTAGCTCTCTTCAGCTAGCCATTTTGATGAGCCAAAAGACAGAAAAGAAAGCAGTATGCTTTCTCCCTTAATTGGGGCTTAACAGGGTGTTGTAACACAAAGTATATACTTATTCCCCTGCCTCTGCTGATAAGGATAGACCCAGGTGGTGTAGTGGCAATTACAACTGCCTCACATGTAATACTTCCCTGGTTTGAATCCCAGTAAGGGTATGGCTAGCTGAAGAGAGCTAACTAGCTCGAAATAGATCTATACTAGTCTCCCTTATTTATTATTTAAAAATTATCAGCTCAAAAACCTTACACATGTAAAAAGAAAAGACAACGAAACAAATAGCTTTCTGTCGGTATGGTCTCTGGTGATGAGCCAAAAGACAGAAAAGAAAGCAGTATGCTTTCTCCCTTAATTGGGGCTTAACAAGGTGTTGTAACACAAAGTATATACTTATTCCCCTGCCTCTGCTGATAAGGATAGACCCAGGTGGTGTAGTGGCAATTACAACTGCCTCACATGTAATACTTCCCTGGTTTGAATCCCAGTAAGGGTATGGCTAGCTGAAGAGAGCTAACTAGCTCGAAATAGATCTATACTAGTCTCCCTTATTTATTATTTAAAAATTATCAGCTCAAAAACCTTACATATATATATATATACATACATATACATACATACATATATATGTGTGTGTGTATGTGTGTGTGTGTAGATAGATAGAGAGAGATGATGATGATAGGTGATACATAGATAGATAAATGATAGATTGATGGATGGATTGATGGATGGATAGATAGATGGATGGATGGATAGATAGATGCATAGATGGATGGATGGATGGATGGATGGATGGATGGATGGATGGATAGATAGATAGATAGATAGATAGATAGATAGATAGATAGATAGATAGATAGATAGATAGATAGATAGATAGATAGATAGATAGATAGATAGATAGATAGATAGATAGATAGATAGACCTAACTTATAAACCCTGGGATCTTTCATCCAAATTCTAAATCAGATCTGACACTTCTATTTTTCTTATTTCAAGATCAGTCAATGTTAGGGGAGAATAAATGACACATTTTCATGGTCAGCTTTTTCTTTGACAATGTAACAATATAACCTGTCAATAACTTTCACAAATAAAATTATGCATATAGATCCAGGTAACTGCTGCATGCTGCATTTTCAAACATGGGGCAGTATCACCTCTGTGTGTGTGTGTGTGTGTGTGTGTTTCTCTCTGTCTCTGTGTGTCTCTCTGTCTCTGTCTCTCTGACTCTCTCTCTCTCTCTCTGTGTCTCTCTCTCTCTTTGCATCCTTGTCCCAACAACCTGAGATATGACCAAGATCCAGAATAGCACTTAGTAAAATCTAATTTACTTTGCATTTTCTCCTCTACCAGAATTTGATTACAATACACACGTTGCGTATTCTATACCAAGCCAACATTTTCCTGCTCCTTCCCTCAAATCACAACAGGTAAGCAGCCTTAAGGACCATCTGGTTGATTATGGGATATGTTTTCATGAACTGCAGCCAAACTTCAAGGGATATGCTTCAGATGTTTGCATCTTCAGTGACAGGAGTTGAAAGAGGAATGAAACCTAAGGAATGGCAAGAAGGATCATTTGGAAACCAACAGTGATCATTCTAAAGTTGCAGCTGTAAACCCAAATAATATTATTCCATGTTCATTCTTGAGGAGAAAGTAGGTTATTTATTCTCCACAGCTTGCTAGGCCCAAATCTGTCAGATTGGGTGAACTGGTTCATATTTTAACAGAAAGCTGTTGAGGAAAGGAGACCAAGAGACAAGAAGAGATGTTGATGTTTGAGAAGACAAACCATCCAAAACTGTGTCCAAAAAGATAGCATCTGGTCATGTTCAACATAAAGAAGTCCATCCAGTCATTAGTTGATGTGGGACTGGCTTTTGGCCAATCCAAACACTTTCTCACAAGTTTGATCTTCTCCCATGGGCCATAATTTCCACAATATATGGTGATGCTTTTTCCTTGAAATTTTGCATCTCCCCGGGATCCCAAAAGGATTTTTTTTCCATGGCTGCCTTTTACTTTATGGACTACCCTTCCTGCCCCTCCATGATTTAACTTTAACCAGATGGATTTAACCAGATGGCTATTGACAGACTAGAACACTGGGCCCCATCTAACAAAATGAAATTCAAGGTAGAGAAAAGGAAAGTCCTACACTTAGGCAAGAAAAACCAAAAGTACACATATAGACTGGGTGAAACCAGGCTCAAAATCCTAAGTTGTATTAACAGAGGGATACAATCAAGATCAAGGGAAGTACTAATACCACTCTATAAAGCTTTAGTAAGACCACACCTAGAGTACTGCATCCAGTTTTGGTCACCACATTATAAAAAGGATGTTGAGACTCTAGAAAAGGTACAGAGAAGAGCAACCAAGATGATTAGGGGACTGGAGACTAAAACATACAATGAACAGTTGCAGGAACTGGGCTGGGCTAGTCTAGTGAAGAGAAGGACCAGGGGAGACATGATAGCAGTCTTCCAATATTTGAGGGGCTGCCACAGGGAGGAAGGGGTCAAGCTATTTTCTAAAGCACCTGTAGGCAGACAAGGAATAATGAATGGAAACTGACCAAGGAGAGATTTAACCTGGAAATAAGGAGAAACTTTCTGACAGTGAGAACAATCAACCCATGGAACAGGAGTTGCCTTTGGAAGTTGTGGGAGCTTCATCCCTGGAAGATTTCAAGAAGAGACTGAACTGCCATCTGTCAGAAATGATGTAGGGTCTTCTATTTGCAGGGTGTAGGGGGAGATAGTTCGGAGAATTGCAGAGTAAATTCAGCGCCAGAAAAGTAAACACAGATGGCTGAGGCTTTATTTAACTTCTTTATAAACATATAAAGTAAATTTTACAATACCAGTTGTAGATTTCTCCAACATGGAGCAAACTCAGACAGAAACAAGTTGCAAATAACTTCAAAGCAACTGAAGAGCTCAGAAACAGATATCAGTTTCTCTTAAGTTCAGCAGGCAAGGAAGACACACAGCAGAGGAGAGAAGCAGTTTCATTTTCAATAGACAGACTCAGAGCTCAACATAGCTGCAGAGCTTAATGTAGAGTCACACCTAGGCTACTTCTAGTTTTATTTTCCAAACAGTCCTCATTGGCTGACTTAGTTGCTATGCCTATTCATTGTTACCATGCTCTATTCCAGTTCATGAATCTACTCTGACAGAGATTGGACTAAATGACCTACAAGGTCCCTTCCAACTTTGTTGATCTGTTAAAGTTGGGGAAAAGGCGACAAACGCACAGGTCCACACTTCCTTCTATGATGGACATGTTTGTGCTGAGTTTAATGCCCAACTCTTTGCCTAACAAAGCTTCTCCTTGTTTCCTAGGATTGCCTCTCAACATCTCGGAGTGAGCCGCCGTCCTTTTCGAGCATCCCTCCGGATCGGCTTCATTCTTTGGCCTCCTTCAGTTTGGAGAAGCCATAAAACCTTTCACGGGCTGACAAGTAGAAAAGCAGAGCAGCCACAGAGAGTCCCGGTTCATTCGAGAAAGCTTTCTTTTCTCATTTTAATTGGCCGCCTAATTAGAATGTTTATGAGTCCTGAGATTTTTGCCGGGGATGAAAAGGCAGGGCGGCCAATTACGCTATAGGCATTGTGTGTGTGTGTGTGTGTGTGTTAATCTGGCAGGATTGATTGGGTACCCCCCTACGCACACCATTCTTGTCCGTCTCCCTTGTATGCAACAGTTTCTCTCCAACACTTTGATTTGAAGCCCTGTAGCTCCCAAGTCAAGATTTTACACCAAGTTGTATTTATTCAATTTTTCTCCTTCTTCTCCTTCTTCTTCTTTTCTTTTCAGGATAGAATTCCATACCTTCTCTCTATGTTTCTGTCTCATTCTCTTTTTCTTTCTCTCTCTCTTTCCTGAAAATAACCAAGAACAGGAATCGGGTGCCAGTAAAGTATATAACTTCGCTCAACCCGCTGGTTAGAGATAAGGCTGGAGATGGAGGCCTTTGACGGACTTAATTCATTCCCCAGCTTTGTCTTCTTCAGCTCAGGGAATGACTTCATTCTAGGAGATGAGGTCATTCAAGCCAAGGTAATAAACTTTCCAAAATTCAACATGGAAGTTGATCTCCTCCCCCCCCCCCAACATACAGATAGCTTCAGAGGTGGGGGAGGAAGGAAAGAAGGAATGGAGGGAGGGAGAAAGAAAGGAAGGAAGAGAAAGACAGAAGGAAAGAAAGAAAGAAAGAAAGAAAGAAAGAAAGAAAGAAAGAAAGAAAGAAAGAAAGAAAGAAAGAAAGAAAGAAAGAAAGAAAGAAAGAAAAGAGGGAGGGAGGGAGGAAGTATTAGCTTATTAGCTTCTATTTTAAGAATATATAACACAAACAGACACACAGACACATAGAGATATGCATGCATGAGCGCAAACACACACACACACAAATTCTTAAAGAAGTTGTGGCTAAGCTGTGAATTGATGTCCGTTAAACCTCCCTTTAAACATATTCAAGCCATAACTCTTACCTTCCGGGTGTCTCAGTAATATTCCATTTCAAATTTATGGCATTTTCAAAGAGGATGGTTTCCCTCCCACATGCAATAAATTTTGGCTGGTGGGGGGGGAATTGCATATGCCACCTTATCATGACAGTTGCTTTATCTACACAGCTGACTGAAGCCTCGTCACTTTCTATAATCTGAATTCACAAATCAACTGTCTTCTTCACTTCAATGATTATTGCTGATGGGCCTTTTCACAAGGCAGAAGGGGAGGGAAGGAGAGGAGGAGGAGGGGTGTGTGTGCAGAGGCTGAAATATTCCCCCAAGTTGACAAGGGTAATAGATGGAGAGGTGAGGAGAGCCATCCATTGTGGCCACTGCATTGTATTGTTTTGAGTGATACAGAGCAACAGTACCCCATAAACTCTCCTCCTCTTTTGACCTCAGAAAAATAAATGGGACCAGGGATCGTTGCTTAGGTGGCTCGTTGCATTTAAGTGCCAGTAATCATGGGAGGAGCTGTCTTGACCTCTAAAGCACCCCTTTTAGAAATGGGGACAGGGAGAACGCAAAGTTGGGGACATCTTAAAGACTAACCAACTTTGTTAGCCAGTTTTGGTCAAGGGGTTAAGGCAGTGGTGCTATTCAATTTTTTAACTAAGTTCTGTAGGTATGGCTTGATGGGTGTGGCAGGTGAAGACATACTGCAAAATCCCCATTTCCAGTCCACCCCACTCCAGAGGAAGGACACTGCAAAGTCTCCATTCCCTCCCCACCCCACTAACCTGCTTTCCAGTTCCATTCTCCTGTGCAGGGCAACAAAAGGAGACCCAGCCGATCAGCTGGGACTCAGGAGGCAATGGATAGATGAGGGTGGGGCCAACCAGAGGTGATATTTACTGGTTCTCCGAACTACTCAAAATTTCCGCTACCAGTTCTCCAGAACTGGTCAGAACCTGCTGAATACCACCTCTTGGTCAAGGCACCAGGCTAAAAAGCAGGAAATCAAGAGTTCAAGTCCTAGTTTAACCATGTCACTCTCTCTCTCAGTCCAACCTATCTCACAGGATTGTTGTTGTTGTTTTGAGGAAAATAGGAGGAATAACTGGATATATTTAACTCTTTGGGAGATTCTCATTCCTATTAATTCTTGGTATTTCTTTATTACCCCCTTGGAAGCTAGAGATGATCCAGGAACAGAGGTATCAAAAGACAACATGGAAGGTAAATGTCTATGGAGATTCTCAGTCATCGAGATTATGGTTGTCTTGATCAAAAGGCAACTGGACTTTCTTGGTTTTTACTTTCGTTTTTCATCCAAGAACTGAAGAAGCTTCTTGGAAGGGACTTCCTGAATAGCAGTCAAAAAAAAAAACAGGCTCCACCAACAGAGAAAACTTCTGAATTGCTGCTTGATAAAACTCTCCGGGTTGTGTCCTGGGCTGGGCTGGGCTGCTGGGGGTTCTCAGGGGTTCAGGAGTCCTAGCTGTCAGCGTTCCAGCAACCCTCCATTCCAACCAATAACTCCGAGATAGACATCTCTCAAAAGTTCCTTTTATTTGGATAGCACATCTGTGGAATCCCAAATCTAAAAGATTTGGGCTTCCTTGCAAAAGTAAAAACTATCCCCCATACCAGGGGTGGGATTCTACAGGTTCACACTTATTTGCTAGAACCAGTTGTTAACATTCTAAGCAGTTCGGAGAATCGGTTGTTAGAAGAAATTACTGGCCTAATCCTGTAAGGAAGGCAGGAAGGAAACATTCTGGTGTTGCTTACAGAAACTGCCTCTCCATTAACCCTTATTACGTTCTTGGCAGGACTAGACTTCCTGTCTCTGGAACTTCTCTGGAGTTTTTTTCTCCCTCCTTTGCTGGTACTTTGCTTGTGTGGAGGGACCATTGAAAAAATTGACTTATGACTGTTTGTCACGCTTACGACTATTGCAGCATTCCCACAGTTACGAGAAGCCAGGTGAGGAATGCGTGCCTCGATGTGAGTGATGTTGAGTTGGCCATGGCCAGCCAGTAACATGACCACCAAGCCACACCCACCAACTAAGCCATGCCCACAGAACTGGTTGTTAAAAAATTTGAATCCCACCCCTGCCCCATACCCTTCACCACATCACTTGATCCAATCACCATCCGTCCCAAAGTACAACTTCCTTTTCACTATGCGCAACACTACGTGACCTTGAACCAGCAAAAGAATTTTATTTTGTCTAATTAGATATACTCAAATGAATTCCCTGCTCCCACTTTCCCAGGCTCAATTGTGGCAGCGTGGGAGCATCGAATCTCAATATGGCTTCCAAAGCTGACACTGGCTAAGATTCTGGACAGTTTGGAAAACCCCAAACTTGGCCTCACCCAACCCACCTCGCCCTTCCCAGGAGTCCCCATGCGGCCTGTTTTGGCTGCAGGTAAGTCCCGGGCATGCGCAGAAGCTCCAGGAGGGCGAAAAACAGGCCTCTCAGAAGTTCAGGAAGGCCAAAAATGGGCCCATTTCTGGCTTCCAGAGAGCCTCCATAGCCCAGGGAGGGGAAAAACGTGTCCCTCCCACCGTGGTACAAGAGGCCAACTAAGCCATGGCCACGCCCATCCAGCAACCAGGCAGAGAACCCCTTGCTAATATTTTTGAAGCCGACCCCTGGTCAGTTCCAATGATGTACCCCTTCATGTAGAGCGTTTCTATCTACATCCAGTTTTCAATAAGTACAGTAGGTACATATCCACCCTTGCCATTAAAGTTTTGACATTCATAGGGTCTTGCAGTAGAAAAAAAAATGGAAAGGGGCTAGTCAGGTTTTGGAGCCAGAAGACCACATCCCACTGGCCACCCAATTTCTCCATAAATTGACTAAACCCAACCATTCGTTTGATCAGATTGAGTTCATGTAAGTGGGGAACACAGAGAAATTGCAACAGTCAGTTCTTTAAATAGTCTAGCTATCAAGCGCAGCCTAATTTGGCATGTTCCAGCAGTCAGGTGCGCTGTTTCCTAATTAAATTATTCAACAAAACATCGACGATAAAGCATTCTGCTAAAACCTAATTAAGAGTGTGATTCGATAAAAGCCCATTCTGCAGTTTTCATTTACATTTTCAAAGATGGAAGGGCCCATCGGGGGCAGTGAAGGCGGCCAGGGAGATTGGGGGGAGGAGAGGGAATGGTCCCCGTGTCGCTATTTCATGCCATATATATATCTTTCACTTTGCAGGTTGCATCAAATGTTTCTTTTCCTGAGGAAGACCTTTTGAAGGATAGAGAGAAGTGTTGCAGATTCAGATCTTAGCAAAACATTCGTGATGGGTGGCCCTTTTTACCAATAACACAAGGGAGGGAGGGAGGGAAGGAAGGAAGAAAAAAGAAAAGAAAATATAAAAGGAAGGAAGGAAGGAAGGAAGGATGGAGTCTAAAGAAAGGGAAAGAGGGAGGGAGGGGAGAAAATAGAAGAGAAAAGGAAGGATGGAGTAAAGAAACAGAGGAAGGGATGAAGGGAGAGAAGAAAGAGAAAAGAAAGGAAGGATGGAGTCTAAAGAAAGGGAGAGAGGAAGGAAAGAAAGAGTGGAGGGAGGGAAGGAAGAGAAAAAGAAAGAGAAAAGGAAGGAAAGACAGAGTCTAAAGAAAGGGAGGGAGGGGAGAGAAAATGAAAGAGAAAAGGAAGGATGGAATAAAGAAACAGAGGGAGGGATGAAGGAAAGAGAAGAAAGAGAAAAGGAAGGAAGGATGGAGTCTAAAGAAAAGGAGGGAGGAGAGAAAGAAAGAGTAAAGAAAAAAGGGACGGAGGGAGGGAGGGAGGGACGAAGGAAGGAAGGAAGGAAGGAAGGAAGGAAGGAAGGAAGGAAGGAAGGAGAATTTAGTAAAGGCATCATTAAGTGGCCTCCTTAAAGACTTGGCCCATTTTCAAGCTACATATGGTCCATAATCTTTTAAAACGTGCAACTCGAGTCTCAATTTAATTATGTAATAGCCCCAAATGGAATTACACTGCAGATGAAGTGCTGTGCCTCAGCACTAGCAGAGGCTGGAAGCTACATCGCCTGACCTACGGCGTTTTAATGGGGCTGCTTACATTGCAGAGTTAAACATGGATTTATGTCTCATAAGCAAATAGCAAACATGACTGGTGTAACATTTCCCAGGCATTGTGGGGAATACTGGTCTCCGGGTGAGATAGCCACTAGTGGAGCAGGCCTCCTTCAGTGGGATTTTACCAGACTGGAGGTGTGTTTTTACGCATTAGGGTTGGTTTTTTTTAATGACATCTACAGAAAAATCAAGATCTAGTAAAAAGAAGCCACCTATTGCGCAAGCTTCTGGTTGATAGGAATGCCGGGTGGTTTGACTATGGTCAACTAATTCTTGTTCATCTCAATGTTTGCAGGGCAAGGGATGTCACATATGTCATACAGGCAGGTACAGATAGACAGACAGATAGATATACCTTTGCCACGTTGGTGTGGGTAGTATTGTGTACTGTAGAGATACAGTATCTTTCTTTGGAGATTCCATAAGGCCCTCACTTCTCATGGCCTAGTCTGGATCCTTCCTAAACGAGGCATTGTCTTTCGGGAAAGATTCAGGCAAGTGGAACAGGGGCCAGGAAAGAGTGCAAAAATGATTCGGATTCTGCACAATGAATACATACGGTAAAGAAAGAGTGAAGAAATGGAATGGGGGAAAAAGAAGCCAAAGGGATATGACAAAACCGTTCAAGAATAGATGACAGACAGACAGATGTGGAAGACAGGCAGATGGATGATAGATAGTGTGTGTGTGTGAGAGAGAAAGAGAGAGAGAGAGAGAGAGAGAGGGAGGGAGAGGATGGATGGATGGAAGGATGGATGATGAACAGGCAGACCACTATATACAGACAGATAGAGAGGTGATAGATTGTGTGTGTGTGTGAGAGAGAGAGAGAGAGAGAGAGAAAGAGGGAGGGAGAGGGAGAGAAAGAGGGAGGGAGAGGGAGGGAGAGGGAGGGAGAGGGAGAGGGAGAGGGAGAGGATGGATGGATGGAAGGATGGATGGAAACAGATGGATGGATGAACAGGCAGACCACTATATACAGACAGAGAGAGAGGTGATAGATTGTGTGTGTGTGTGTATGTGTATATGAGAGAGAGAGAGAGAGAAAGGGAGAGAAAGAGAGGGAGGGAGGGGGAGAGGATGGATGGATGGATGGATGGATGGATGGATGGATGGATGGATGGAAACAGATGGATGGATGAAAAGGCAGACCACTATAGACAGACAGATAGAGAGGTGATAGATTGTGTGTGTGTATGTGCACATGTGTGTGTGAAAGAGAGAGAGAGAGAGAGTGAGTGAGTGAGAGAGAGAGAGAGAGGACAGATGGATGGATGGATGGAAACAGATGGATAGACAGACAGACAGATTTAGTTTTTTAAATTATTGTTTGTATTCTTATAGTTCCTATGTTGGTCTGTGACAGGAGTGTCAAACTCAATTTCATTGATGGCCACTTCAGGGTTGTGTTTTACCTCAGCTGCCTTGTTCCAGAGTATCATGCTCTTCCATGACTAAAAACATATTTTGGTTATTGGTTAAGAAAAACCCAGTAATTTGATAATGAAACTAGTTACCCAAAGCAATGGAAAGATCCCTTTTGCTGAATGTGTTTAAATAGAAGTCAGGTTGCCTTCGGTGAATTTAGCTTTCATCTAGATTGCAACACTGAACAGTTGGTCACCCAATTTCATTATTTGATGTTCACATTCGAAACCCAGACCTAATTTTCTTTTTTTTTTACAAAAAGTTTTTTATTTTTTAATTATTTAAATACATCTTTGCGAGAACAGTGTGGTTCCAGATTTTACATTTTTAAATCATTCGTATCCATGATCACAAATATAACTTTCTAACATCACATCATTATCTAATATATTTTCTTCTTTATATTCTCATAAATTGCTTTGAATCAGCCTCTTTATTTTTATTCATTCTCTATCTTCCTTAATCATATATTCAACGTTTACAGCTTAATCTATTCATAACATTTCACTGATCATTCAAAATTTCATCTTAATTTATGGTTTTCCCTTAATAAACCCCCTTTCCATTATTACATTTGCCCCGTTACATATATTTATGTTTTCTGTGTGCTTCCTCCCCTTTAACTTCTCATTTTTTTCACAA
This sequence comes from Bungarus multicinctus, assembly GCA_023653725.1. Lineage (NCBI taxonomy): Eukaryota > Metazoa > Chordata > Lepidosauria > Squamata > Elapidae > Bungarus > Bungarus multicinctus. The sequence goes on along the minus strand of CM042839.1, from coordinate 4,519,906 downwards.
ATACATTTTCCATCTTATTTTGTCAAACTTATAGCAATATATCCTCATAACCTTATACAAGTGGATAACAGAATATTTAATTCATTAAAAATATACTAATCAATCTCTAATTTTCAAGTATGCAAGTGTAGCGTAGAGGACCAGACTTAAATTAAAGACAAGCTTGGATTAGACTGCATTTGGTAGCCAGAATGAACAGACATCCTCCAAAGCAAGAGATATAAATCCAAAACATTGTTGCTTTGATTTCATGTCATCCTATAATCACAACCCATGGTGACTTTCCAGCTAGTTTAAAAAAAAAGAATCTGAAATTTATACTGTAAAATTAATGCCTAAGATCATAAAATTCTACCTTAGCAAACACAAAAGACCATTTGATTAACTACAAATAGAAATCCCTAGAGCTAAAAACTGAATAAGGTTCAAGCCACATCAAATTATTTTCTTGCCTGATAAAGCTATTATCACACTTAGAGCATTTACAATGCAGAACTACATTCCTTTGATCATCTTATAAAATTAATTGATCTTGCTTATCTTTTGTACTATTTCAAATTATTTTAATTGAGAATATTAAGAGAAGTAATGGTAACAACTAACGCATTTATTAGCTGCTGACGTTCAACACACTAATGTCATTTTCATAATCTGAATTCCTCTAAAACAAAATTCCATTCTTAATGGAATTTACATATAGATCACCTCCAGACACAAATAATTTACTATTACTTTAAGTCCTAAGGGACAGGCAGAAACACTGTGAAAAATCATTCCAGTCATACTTAATTTTAATTATTCTTTCAAATCAGATAAAACCCCTGAAGTTAAATTCTCATAATTAAATAGAAATTAAAAGTTCGAGGAGCCTGATTCTTCCCATTCTAATTTTAAATGCGGATTGGGTACAGGAACACAGCGCTGTACCTGTGTCGAAATAATGGTAGACTCTCACAAAAATCCAGGAGGCTTGTGTAATCTGAAGAATCAAGAAATATCTTCAGTTTGTTGGGTCTTGAATCCTTCTTTTAGAATAATTTTTTTCAAGTCGCAGGACTGAAAAGGAAGATCCACCTTAAGAATTAACCTTTAAAGTTTTAAGATGACAAGTTGACTTCTATGTCTGTGTGGTCATCAGAAGGAATATTTGACCCAAGACTCAAGAAAGTATCTGAGATGGTTTGTGGTAGAACAAATGTCTTCCAGGAAGAACTCTGCAGGTTCAACCACCAATTTCTGCAAACAGAAGTGGAAAATTTTTACTTGAACGTCCAAAATTATTCTGTTGTTAGTTTTAGAACTGGAGTCTTCTCACCTTTCAAGACTTCTGATTCTACTGTAAAACAGACCCCAGACTGATTGGAATTATATGAAGCATATGAAGAACTTATTGCAGGAATTGGGTATGGCCAGTCTAGATAAAAGAACTAGGGGTGACATGATAGCAGTATTCCAATAGTTGAGGGGTTGCCACAAAAAAGAGTGGATTAATTTATTTTCCAAAGCCCCAGAAGGCAAGAAAGAAACAATGGATGGAAACTACTCAAGGAGAGAAGCAACCTGGAATTAAGGAGAAACTTTCCAACAGTGAGAACAATTAACCAGTGGAACAGCTTGCCACCAGAAGTTGTAGGTGCTCCATCACCGGAGGTTTTCCAAAAGAGACTGGATAGCCACTTGTCTCAAATGGTATAGGGACTCCTGCTTAAGCAGGGGGTTGGACTAGAAGACCTTCAAAGTTCCTTCCAGCTCTATTCTGATTGAAGACTCTTTGCAGATACATTCTTTGTTGTGTCCTGCACTAGAGTTAATTAGCAATAAACCAGGAAGCCTGCTTCTTCCAAGGGAGTCCTTTTCGGTGGCTTGTCAGTTTCAGAGAGAATAATTGCCTAGAAATACAATTGTCCAGGAAAACAATGGGGACATGCAGAATTGCAAACCACTGGTCACAGAGTCATCTGATCAGCCAGAGGTTCGTCTCATGCCAGAATGAAGGCCGCATCATTGTCTAATAATCGCCTGAGCCCATCTGATGCCGTATAAATGCGAGGTGGGCTTTTAAATTACTTCATTATGCTGTTCCGTCTTATTTAAAACCTCTCAGCTCTTTCTGCCATTTTCTTCAATGGCTTTATACTTGGTCTGCTTCCGTTTCATTGTCCTCCTTGAATCCTGTGAGCTGTTATGAAGAGTGTTTGGTAAGGGAGAAAGGAAGATAGAAGGAATTGAAATGAAGAAATAGATATTGTTCTCGGAACAATAAGAGGGCTAATCAAAATGAATTGGTTTTATCCACCAGGAATTCCTCTTATATTTTTTCAAACTCAACTCCAAGTTCATATGTTGCTTAAAAGTGGCTAGATACGTCTTCATCTTCATTATCTGTTCCTGTTGGGTCAGGCTAATGTAGATTTAAAGCTCAGTTGATGTAATGATCCAATGAAAACTGATGGATATTGAGTTAATTGTGCCTTAAAAGGGCCTTAAAATCTGGGTCTGCTAGGACCCCAATGAGGTCATTCCATGCAGGACATATTAGTGCATTAAAAAGAAGATCCCACCTTCATCCCATTTGTGTTCTGCTTTCTAGTTTATTCATTTTTTGTTAACTTTTAATGTTTTATATTCCTGTTTTTATGGTATCGTCGCTTCACTGTGAGATTAGCAGCATAGAAATTTAATAAATAGAAATGGGAAAAATATTCCCATTTTTATGGTGTTGTAAGCTGCTCAAACTCAACAGTAAGACGGATGGCATATAAGTTTAATAAAGAAAGAAATTATAAGCCTACAACATCTGGGAGACAGTTAGGTATGGGAATCTGGCATGTTGTCGCCCATGGGGCCATGAAGAGTTGCACACAACTTAGTGACTTAACCACAACAACTATGAATGTTGCTGTTTTCATGTTGAAGGTTTCTGTGGAAGATATGTGAACAGCAAAGAAGACATATATAAATTCTGGCTCTAGAGATGAAACCAGGGGATAATTGTAGGAGACGGTGAGTTCTAGTCCCATGTTAGGCATGAAAGCTGGCTGAGTGACTTTGGGCCAATAACCAGGAGACTGTGAGTTCTAATCCCATTTTAGGCATGAAATAGCTGAGTGACTTTGAGCTAATCATCAGGAGATGGGGAGTTCTAGTCCCATTTTAGGCATGAAAACCAGCTGGGTAACTTTGGGCCAAGCATCAAGAGACAGTGAGTTTTAGTCCCACTTTAGCCATGAAAGCTAAGAATAAAGCAATTACAGGATTGAAACGTTAAACCAGCAGAGATTAAAAGTTAAAACTTTAAAAGTAGCATTAACTTGGATCAGAAGACGGAGGTGGAGGTGGGATCTTCTCCTAATCTATTAGCCACCTTCGAAATGAGAGGCCCAAACCAGTTGGCAAAGGTTTTCAGGCTCTTTCAGAAGGCCAAGAGGGTGGGGACGGATTATTATTACTATATAATATATGTATTATTGCTGGGCTTAGTAGCTTCCCCAGTGGCTTCCCCAATGTGCACACAAACTTATTTGGCCTCAGCTGATCCATTCCTTTTACCTACCCAGAGACTTATTAACCGGTCATGGGAGACCTCCAGGGCAAAAGCCAACTCCGGTGGCTAAACAGGCATTTTACTGTTCCCTTCCACACGGACCCTTAATGTGAAGCAGGGCAACGGATTTTGTTCCTCTCAATTAATTATCAGCGGGCCAGCTCGAGTGAGCGGAGAGATGGCTGCTCTTCTCTCCCATTGCATGCCATTTTTAATTCCATTCTAGACTAATTACAGCACGGTACTTAAAGATTACGACCGATTAATAATGTTCTGGAGTGCTTTCTTTTGCTTCTTTCTTGCTGCCAGATGGAGCAGTGTAGATTAGTCACCACTCCATAATCAGCACACACAGTGGGGGAGGGGAGGAGGGGAGAGCGTTAGCCACCCTTGGCTGACCTGCTTTGATGAACCTTGTGCATTGCAAGCCAGGTCCACAATGAAGGTTGCACTTCGTTTGTCTTTCCAGAGGTGCGGAAAGAACAGGGTTACTATTTCTTTTCCTCCCCCCAAAATGGTTATTTTAACAGATGTTTAACAGATAATCAGAGTTGGAAGGGACCTTGTAGATCATCTAGTCCAACCCCCCCACCCAAGCGGGAGACCCTACACCATTTCTGACAAATGGCAGTCCAATCCATTCTTGAAAGTCTCCAGCAATGACACTACCACAACTTCCAAAGGCAAAGCTGTTCCATTGGTTGATTGTTCTCACTGTCAGAAAGTTTCTCCTTATTTCCAGGTTAAATCTATCCTTGTTCAGTTTCCATCCATTGTTCCTTGTCTGGCCTTCAGATTCTTTGGAAAATAGCTTGACCCCCTCCTGTCTGTGGCAGCCCCTCAGATATTGGAAGACTGCTATCATGTCTCCCCTGGTCCTTCTCTTCACTAGACTAGCCAGGCCCAGTTCCTGCAACTGTTCATCGTATGTTTTAGTCTCCAGTCCCCTAATCATCCTGGTTGCTCTCACACATCATCACAAAATCTGCAGAACTGTAAAGCCTACAAACTTGAAATTTGGCACCTATGTTCCTCTTGGCTTCTAGGTGCTCACTAAGAAAATTTTTTTTGAAATGACCATCAGAGCATTCATATTTCATATATTATTATTAACTGGTGCTAAGGAGTTCTACTCCCCTTCCCCTCCTGAAAAGAAATCTGTTCCAAATGCAAAACACAAGCAGGGAGAGGAGTTTCAGCTTCAGTTTTACTTTCACAGCAGCAACCAGCCTTAGTACAGAACAGTTGAGCTAAGCCACGCCCAGGCTCCTTGCTGTCTCCTTCTTGCTCACACAGCAAATACTGTTTCAGTTTCCAAACAGCCCTCAACTCTCTCATACATTGACAGGACGCAAGCCAGATGAATACAATGAATGCTGGTAGGCAGAGGCAGAATTTTTTCCCCCTTATTTTTCTCCCTAAAAACTAAGCCCGACCACATAGTTTCGTATAGTTTGCTTGCGAAGAAAAAGCTGCAATGATAGAGAAAATGGCAGGGAACTGGCATTAGGATTATTTTTAACACCGAGCAAGTACAATATGAAAAGTTTGCACAAATAGAAATGTGTGGCAGAGCGAGTCTTCACCTATTTGCCTCCAGATAAATAGATGTTTTGTCATTAGCCATCCCATTATGACAGCTGTGAAATAGCCTGGGGGTAGCCACAGAGTGAATGCATCCTCAAAAAATTTCCCCAGCTCTGTTTTTAGGAGGTTTCCTATATGCTGGATCTCTACACATCCTCACATTTAAAAAGTTTGCATCCCAACAATGGGGAACTGGGAAAATATCCCTCTGTGGGTTTCTCTGCCATCTTCCACTTGACTTCCTGAAGTAGCTACTGCCAGATAATATTTAGACCTGAGTTGGTTTTTTTTTTGCAAGCATGAATTAAGGACAGCAATTAAGACATCCGGGAAGGAAACCTGTCGGAGAACTGACCCACATCTAAGAGAGACAGCCAACGAGCGCGCATCTAATGATGGATTCTCTCTAGTGTGAAGGAAAAGTAGGTTGAACTGCATAAATGCAGAGAAGGCATTTATTACCTCTTAGCCAGTTAATCCTTGTCAACCCTAATCTGTATTATGCTATTTCTAATGGCAGGTGTGTTCCTAATTCATTAAACAAGGCAAAGCAACTCATTTTTTGCATTATTATTTTTTTGCAGTAACCGAATGCCACTATCTATATCTCCTGAAAGTGACAGGCCAAATGATCTTTTAAAAACTTCCAAGATGCCACCTTTGCTCAAAAACACCTCAAAATGCACAACCATTGATAGCATCAGTGGTGGGATTCAATTTTTTTTTTACTACTGGTTCTGTGGGCATGGCTTGGTGGGGGTGGCAGGGGAAGGATACTGCAAAATCCCCATTCTCTCCCCACTCCTGGGGGAAGGTTACTGCAAAATCCCCATTCCCTCCCCACCCCACTGACCTGCTTTCCAGCTCTGTTCTCCTGTGCAGGGCAACCAAAGAAGACCCAGCCAATCAGCTGGGACTCAGGAGGTGGAGAATAGATGGGGGCTGAGCCAGTCACAGGTGGGATTGGCCGATTCTCTGAACTACTCAAAATTTTCACTATTCTCCAGAACTAGTCAGAACCTGCTGAATATCACCTCTGATAATTGACTGAAAATATCCCTCACTTTTTTTTCTATGAACAGAACAGAATATCAGAGTTGGAAGGGACCTTGGAGGTCATCTAGTCCAACCCCCTGCTCAAGCAGGAGATCCTATCCCATTTCAGACAAACGGCTGTGCAATCTCCTTCTTAAAAATCCTCCAGTGATGGAGCACCCACAACTTTTGGAGGCAAGTTTAGGATTTAAGGCTGATCTTTTCTATCTTCCAGTTTATCTTTCTTTTTTTATTTCTAAGTGGGTGTTCATACGTCCACAAAACATCCAGGGTTAACATCATCCCCGTGTTTATTTTCAAAGAATGCCTCTGGGATGTGCGGTAGAGGCATCTCAGAAATGAAAAGTTGTACTAGGGAGCTGTGATTCAACGGTGCCAACATTCCAGCTGTTCTTTTCAAATAAAATAATCTGAGCAACAGCGATGGCAACAATGTCAGGGAGGACCAAGCAAATGCTGGGAGGTATGCGTGGCCTTCACTGCATTGGCTCCTCAAAGCCAATTCTTATTTTGCATTTCTGTAAAGCCTGTTGTGGCCCACCGTCAGCTGACGGAGCTGGCAGCAGAGTCAGACAGTAGTGAGGAGGTTGGGGAGGGACCCGGAGGCTGAGGAAGGCTTGGACGAGGGCTCTGCATCAGAGGCAGAGATGGGACCATGGCAGGCTGGCAGTCATCAGTTGCCTTTGGGTTCGGACAGCACTGGAACTGGTTCCCAACTCGCGCATGCGCAGAGCTGCCAAAAGGAAGGAACAATTAAGAACTCAGGGTCGACATGGGAGTAAGGCCACAAGTGGACAATGAATGCCCCCTCCTATCAGGATTAAAAGAGAAGCAAAAGGGGAGAGGGCTTTTGCAGGAAACAACTCGTTCATTCATTCGTCCGTTCGTTCCAGCATCATGAAGATTTGTCGGTATAACCCAGCCCTTCCCTGTCAGCACTGAGTGTGGAACTATTTACTGGGCAACGTTCCAAGACTGATAAAGATCTGAGCTCATTAGTCTACCTTTGCAAGACTGTTGGCCAAGCCTTTGGCTAACTGTGAATGAAATAAATGCACATTAATGTAATAAAAGAGGTTTTTGCCGGGACTCAGAATTGACTTAGTGCTTTTTGGGGAGGCCTAGGACAAAACAAAGCCTTTGTGATATCTAAGCCATGCCCCTTGAAGTAAACCCCCGCTTACAATACCTTTGTGCAGTAGGAATATATCTGGAGAAGGAAGGATGGAGATGCAGAGTTTTTGTGATGTTGTGGTTTTGTGGTAGATGTGGAGCTCCAGGTTCCAATCCTCCATCAGACACAAAAGCCAGCACATGGTCTTTGAGCTAGTCCTGATGTGGGAAGTTGGAAAACATACACAAGTAGTCCTCAACTTATTTGTTGAGTGACGATTCGAACTTTCAATGGCACTGAAAAAAAACAAACGACTTAGGACACATACAACTATTGCAAGATCCCCCAGGGTCACATGATCAGAATTCAGATGTTGTCAACTGGCATGTACTTATGACAGTTGCAGAGTCCTGAGATTATGTGATCGCCTTTGGCGACCTTCAGATGAGCAAAGTCAACGAGGAAGCCAGGATTCATTTAACAATCGTGTCACTAACTGAACTGCAATGATTCACTTAACAACAGAAAAGTCGGGCTCAATTGTTGTCATAAGTCAAGGACTACCCCTATTATCCAACCCAAACTGGACCAGCGAAGTAGATGATGATCCATCAACCCCGGTGAAGAGGGCTTTATTCCCCAGTGGATGGATTCAAATCGCGGCATCTTAACAAATCAACTGTTTCCGAAATAAAAAGGGTATTACTTGCAAGCAATTCCCTGGTCAATTATTTGATTTATGGTTAGTTTAATAAGTGCGCAGACACATCGCCTTCCCCACGCACATCGGTGGCGGGGGGGGGGGGGAATCGTCAAATGTTGTACTTTAACTCAATTACAAAGACTTAAGATGTATACACAGGGAAGTGGGTGGCATTTTTAAAAAAACTTATAATCCATTACAGGCAAGTAATGAAGGGGAAGGATTTATGAGGTGTATAAAATTATACATTGAAGGGTATATGGCCATGGGAGGAGGGCAGTGTCTCTTTTTTTTTTTAATCACATAAGGTAAGCGATTAATTGCTTTTACCAATTCACGCACTACCCTATTCATTAACATAATAACCTCTTGGGAATGTTTCCTACGTGCTAATAATATTAATTGCTTTTGGATTAATGAACAACATCTATGCTCCGTTCCCTGGGGAAACCATGATGTCCCTAAAAGAGTCCGGCCACTGTTATCGGACAGACCCAGTTTATTGAAGCAGACATGGGAAGTTGGAAATTCGGTTCTCTCCCTCCCTCTCTTGAGTGGTGAAAGAAACATTTAGCAGCATTCTTGGGGGGGTTTAAATTTCTCTCTCACTGAACCCCCTCCCCACCCCACCCCCCAAAAAAATTATAGGCAGCTGTAATCATTAGAGTGTCTGCAAATAAAATTAGGAAGAGGGTGCTATGGTATCTTAATCACAAGTACTATTAACCAATGTCTAGTTTGAATCTTGAAATGTATGTTCTTTTGCCCCACAGGTATCCTATAAGACCCCTAACTAGCCCTACATGTTCCATCACTGGAGATTTTAAAGAAGAGATTGGACAACCATTTGTGTGAAATGTTACAGGGTCTCCTGCTTGAGCAGGGGGTTGGACTAGGTGACCTCCAAGGTCCCTTCCAACTCTGTTGAAGATGAAAACCTCCAGTGTTGGAGCACCCACACGTTCTGGAGGTAAGTCATTCCACTGGAGATAAGACAGAAGGTTAAATCCAGGTCTTCTTTCCTTCCTTCCTTCTTTCCTTCCTTCCTTCCTTCCTTCCTTCCTTCCTTCCTTCCTTCCTTCCTTCCTTCCTTCCTTCCTTCCTTTCCTTTCCTTTCCTTTCCTTTCCTTTCCTTTCCTTTCCCTTCAATTCCCTTCCCTTCCCTCCCTCCCTCCCTCCCTCCCTTCCTCCTTGTTCAAAACCTCAACAATTGAGTTTTAGTGCCCTAACCAATTTTCTCCTGTGATTCTATCCAAGGATGAATATGGCCTAATCCTTTGTATTCTAGATCCACACTCAAATAGCAGAATATTCGAGGAAATCCCTAATAATAGATAGAAGATATAGAGATAGATGATAATTAGCCATAACATGACATTGCTAACTATCATCTATCTCTAGCCTGAAAAAAAGTGATTTGTGACAAATGTTATCTCTTACAACCATTGCAATAGCACTTAGACTTATATACTGCTTCACAGTGCTTTACAGCCCTCTCTAAGCAGTTTGCAGAATCAGCCTCTTGCCCGCAACAATCGGGGTCCTCATTTTACCCACCTCGGAAGGATGGAAGGCTGAGTCAACCTCGATATATATGATTTGCTCCAAAGAAGTTGAGTGGACTGCATCGCAACTGAGTTCTTGCTTACGAAATTATTATTGCTTTTGTGAAGATACCAGGTCTTACACTGTTCCTTTCTTCCTTTTCCCTCTTCCTCCAAAACACCTTTGACATTTTTATACAGCGCACAGGACAACCAAAACCCATTTCACTCTGCTGGCTCTATCATTAAAAAAATATTTCAGCCTTTAAACCTTTCTTTATTAAAACAACTTTCACAATCTTTGCGAAAGGAGGGGAAACCCGCCCAACCTCAACCATGGTTAAAAGGCATCTCGTAAACATTTAATAAGCCGTAGTAAAAGTTGCATGCCACCATACCAGAAATGTGCTGATATATTTTATTGTCCCACAAAAAGAAGAAGAAGAAGAAAGAACTGAAAGATGCTGCTTGTTTGGATAAAAACATTCAGTTGATGTCTACTGAGGCCGTCAGAGTTAAATTTCTGAGCAAAGAAGCATGGATCTAGCCAATAAAATGAAGGGGAAAGGTATGTGTGTGTATGTGTAAAGGTCTACACAATTGAGATTGAAATTCTCAGTCATCCAAGTCATGGTTGATCCAAAGGCGCATTTCCAAAACTGGACTTCCTTGGGGTTCTTTTTTCCCCCTTGAAATTGCTTCACTTCTCATTCTCTATGTGTATGTATATGTGTGAGTACGTAATGTATAATGTATTATCTATTGATAAAAGAGAATAGATCAGAGGTGAACTGTGAGGTCCTTAGTGCCCTCTAAGCTGGGTGGTTTTCTTGCAGACATTTCATTCCTAAACTAGGTAACATCATCAGTGCTAGAAGGGAGGGGATTTGCAGGGAGGAGGAGGAGGAGGAAGAGGGGGGGAGGAAGAGGAGGAGGAAGAGGAGGAGGGGGAGGAGGAGGAGGACAACCTTTGGGTCCTTCGTATTCTCTGAGCTGGGTGGTTTTCTTGAAGACGTTTCACTCCTGAACTAGGTAACATCATCAGTGCTAGCATTATTATATTATATAAATATTATTCCTTAAACACTTTCTCTTTCTTTGAAGAGATTTAGGGTGAGGACATGGCTTTATTTATACTTAATCCTGGCTTGTTGAATAAGTGGCACTGCCTGGATACACATGGCAGGTTAAGAAAAGCCAATTGTAAGTGTTAACTGTATGCGAACATCACTAGCTTTTCCTTAACAGATGCTGTCTTAATATGTCAGATGACAACTGGCAGACTTCCTAACAATGTTGGGCTTTTGGGAATTGCAACCTGAGAGCTGAATTCTTCATTATTTGAGAACTCTGGGCTAGGATTGAGGAATGAGGAACTGTTTATGAAAAGTTATTGCGCTTTCAGATGTTATAAGCCGGTGATCAACAGAAGTCACTGCTACTCAGGTATGGAAACACCTTTCCAGAAAACGTGGAGAATATTCCTTGGCTACCATCGATCCTAGAAAAACAGTCTCCCTCTTCCATAACCCAAAGCCAAACATGAATTTGCAATGATTAATGAAACATGAATTTGCAATGATTAATGAGTCCCGGTGGCGCAGTGGTTAGAGTGCAGTACTGCAGGCGACTTCTGCTGACTGCCGGCTGCCTGCAATTTGGCAGTTTGAATCTCACCAGGCTCAAGGTTGACTCAGCCTTCCTTCCTTCCGAGGTGAGTAAAAATGAGGACCCAGATTGTTGGGGGCAAGAGGATGACTCTGTAAACCACTTAGAGAGACCTGTAAAGCACCGTGAAGCGGTATATAAGTCTAGGTGCTATTGCTATTGAATTATTCATCAAATACCCCAGTCTTCGGCTCAAACTGTCCTGACAGCTACCTCCAGCCATCTCCTAAAGATAATTGAAGTCCTTAAGAACCTAATTTTTATATATATATAAAAAAATAAGTTAAGCTGCGTCAAGTGGAATGATAGGAGGAGATTGTCAATCCCCCTTCTACTTTATGCTTAGCTGGAGGAATGACCTCTAGTGACATCTAGTCCTTGCTCCATCCTGCAGGTACGTTCCTTGGCCCTCCAATCTCTCCCCCCTCCCCCTTTTTCCTTACAGAAAATAAATTAAAAAGGTGTGACCTTGCTCAGGGCTGACAGAGAAAATGAGGTACATCTTGTTGCAAGCTGAAGAGCCTATTTGAAACATGGTTTGTTCAATTTGAAAGGCTGCCGCTCGGCTCAGATCTGGGACGCCGATAAACGCCGCCGCATGAAAAGAAGAGAAACATTTCCAAGAGACCAAATTAAACGGCGAACATTGGAAACCCAATTCAGTTACACAGCGCATGTCTTTGTGCCCTGACTTATCACGGGACTCATCAGCCACACCTTGCCCCCCCCCCCGCCCCCGCGCACCAAGGGACACTGTCTCTCCACTCGGCACATAAAGGCCTGTCATGTCAAAAGAATGAAGGGAATCATGCCCTGATAAGGATTGGAGGACACTCGCTTTCCCTTTTCTATGTGCGGCAGGTCACAGCGCAAATTTAATAAGCCACTCCTGTGCCAAAAGAATCAAAAGTCATTTTGACAGCTGGTCAACTCAATAATTTGCACTCTTTGGTCACCATACATTTCTGCCCAGCATCTCTCTCTGCTCCTCTCCATCAAATATCTCATATTTTTTCCCCATTTTGAAACATTCAACTCAAATCACTTCAAGGCACTCTTAGTACTTGTAGAAGGAGCCTGCTCCTTCCTTGGGGAGCTCTTGAAGAAGGCCGCAGCTGTGGGTAGGTAGAAATTCCCCCATTCGTCTCCTTGTAACCTCACTTTGCTGGGTTTTAGGGTTAGATTTTAGATTGAAAGAGGATTGTGACCTAGCAGTGCCAGCAAGGCTAAGCTGAATGAACAAGTGGTTTGGGTAAAATAATTTCCCAACTTTATTATGTATGGGGGTAACTAAAACCTGATAGAGGTAGAGATAGAGGGATAGATAGGTAGGTAGGTAGGTAGGGAGAGAGACAGACAGACAGACAGACAGACACAGATAGAAGATAGATAGATAGATAGATAGATAGATAGATAGATAGATAGATAGATAGATAGATGACAGATGATAAATAAATAAATAAATTATAGATAGGGAAGGGAGGGAAGGAGGGAGGGAGGAGAGACATATAAATGACAGAGACAGAAAGAGAAAGGGAGAGGGAGGGAGAGGGAAAGAGATGGGGATGGGAGAGGGAGAGATTTATTTCAATTGTTGGCATCTATTTCTAAATAAATACTAACAAGTCCTGATACAACTTTGCATATAATGATGGGATTCAGTCACGGGAATGATTTAATTCCAGAGGCATCTATGTGCACCCCCATCCACACCTTATCTTTAATGCTTATACCGATACACCCGTCGAGAAGGCTTATAATAAGGCTATTCTTCTAAGGAACTATATACACATCAAAGACAGCCCTGGAAAGTTAAGGAACCTCAAAACTTCTTGAAGTGATTTTCAGTAAATGCTCTTATGACAACCATCTGAATCCATTCGTCTTAGATGCCTACGTGCGGTTTTATTATTATTTTTATCTGAAAGGAAAGGGCAGCCTGGGTATTAACCGAAACTGTAGAATAGTTGGATGAAGTCATAGACTATAAATATGGGGAATCAAAGGCAGGAGATGGTAGCAATAGCTCTCGGGGTGGCATTACTCCACGATAAAAACGTTGTGAGGAATGTTCCGAGCTTGTTTGGATCAAGGCCACAGTTTGACTGTAGCTGGCGCAGGAACTCTCAACTCTCAATTTCTTGTTATGACCATAAAAGGTGATTGGAGATTTGGATCACACAAATGCTGTAGGTTGAGATCAAGATTATTTTATTTGCTAGTGGGCTAATGCCGTGATGGCGAACCTACAGGTGGCATGCAGAGACATTTGTGCGGGCACGCGAGCCCCGGCCAAAATTACCTGCACTGTGCATGCGCGCACCTCTCCGCTGATTTTCGGCTCGTTTGAGACCTTTTTCGGCTTCTCAGAGGCTTGAGGGAAGCCTCTGCAGCTTTTGGAGGCTGAAAAACAGGCCCGTTTCATCACTTCCTGTATTTCCGGAAATACTGGAAATGACAAAACGGGCCCAGTTTTTGGCCTCCAAAGGCTGCAGAGGCTTCCCTCAAGCCTCTGAGAAACCGAAAAAGGCCTCAAATGGGCCGAAAATCAGCTGGGAGGCGCACAATGCAAGTAAGGGGGGCGGCAGGGTGGGGATTGTGCGCGCATACACAGGGCGTGGGGGTGGCACACACATTGCCTTCTGAGTGCACCACCACCAATTCTGTCAGAACTAATCCCTCCATAGCTACCTCTCTCCTGCCAGAACCGAAATGTCTTTTTCCTCAAGGAAAAAAACAGTCCAGTTGCCTTTTGAACAAAACATCTACAATCAACGCCATCCTTTATTAATGGTCTGAGGTTCCTAAGGTTTCTTCTTCAGTGACAGATATGTGTGTGTGTGTGTGTAAGAGATGGAAAAAAATAAAAAGATTAAGAGACCTAGAGACTAAAACCATATGAAGAACGGTTGCAGGAACTGGGTATGGCTAATCTGGAGAAAAGAAAGACTAGGGGAGACATTATAGCAATAATATTCCAATATCTCAGGGGTTGCCCCAAAGAAGAGGGAGTCAAGCTATTCTCCAAAGCACCTGAGGGCAGGACAAGAAGCAACGGATGGAAACTAGTCAAAGAGAGAAACAATCTAGAACTAAGGAGAAATTTCCTAACAGTGAGAACAATCAACCAGTGGAACAGTTTGCCTTCAGAGGTTGTGGATACTTCATCACTGACGGTCTTTAAGAAGAGACTGGACCATGGACAGCTGCTTGTTTGAGCCATTTGAGCAGGGGGTTGGACTAGAAGACCTCCAAGATCCCTTCCAGCTCTCCCCTGATCGATTGAAAAGTAGAATGTCCTCAACCAGCCGTTGTGTAGATTGGAAAATATATATATATTCTGGCATCCTCTCATTGACTTTGAAATGACCCGTTCCAAAACAGAATATCACAGAGCAGCAGAAAAACCAAAGAAAATGTTTTGCCTTTCTTTCTTATTTTGGAGTCTGAATTTTTGTACACTTTAAAAAAAAAATGGGGGAGAGAAGACTTTTCCAAGGCAGCATCTTATCCTGCACCAGAGATGGGGGCTGATTTACAGTGGGATGGGGGAGAGATAAAAATATACTAGCTGATCTGTGTGTAGCTGAAAGAGAAGAATCAGCCAACAAGGTCAAACTGACCTCAAGATTCAGAAAACCAGACCCTTGAAATTCTAAACCGTACAAAGAACTGATGACTTCAAGGCACACAGATATGGGAGGATTAAGGTGAGTGTCCTACCTAAAAGCCTAAGAAAGCAAAGATTAGTGGGTTTTTGTGTCCATGTGAATTTTTAAAAGGGCTGAAACAGAAAGGCCGGTTTTATCTCACTACTTGGTTCAGAGAAAAGTGGGGGCAAAGGACTCTTTTAAGCTCGTATTTTAAAAAGAAACATTGAATAATTAAGGAACAAGAAGGTTCTTTTTCTATTTTGTGGGCAATAGATTGTCGCTGAAATTAATGAAACAATAATCAATGATGGTTCAGTCTGTGTCTTCAGGTCCTAATGGAGAGGCCCCCAGTCTCAAAAGGAACGATCATGTGTCAATCAAGGTCTTCATAATTTTACGATCCATGTTCAGAAGCTTGGAAGCAATTTGTCCATGTTCTCCAATGTGTGGGGTTCTTGGAACTCTTTGAGCTTGGTTGTTTTCTTGCAGATGTTTCATGACCCAGTTAGGTAAAATCATCAGTGCTAGAAGGGATGGATTCCTTTGTAACATTGATGATGTTACCTGGGTGGGTCATGAAACGTCTGCAAGAAAATAAACAAGCTCAGAGAGCACCAAGGACCCCACAATTCAACCCTGAGCTATAAGTATTCTCTTCTATCAGTTGTTTCAATGTTTCAGAGTTGGCAAACCACAACTTACTTATCAATGCTGATCTGGAAAAAATACCTTCCAATACAAGGCGACAACAATATGTCCAATCCCAACGAATCATGAGCTTTCAGACTCTCCAAATTCTTTGTTGACTTGGGACTGCTGATCTTGTCTAGAGTTCTCCTCAAATCACAGTTCTTTGCATCTCGGTTCCAACTTCACATCCATTTTCAGTGAGGAGTGAGAAGAAATCCATTTTCTTCATGGTTTATGCAAATATATCAGTATGCATTTCTGGAGCTGATACCTAATTTAGAATACAGATGTTCTGGGGAATCTGGTGTTTTCTGAATATTGTAAAGTGGGCTAAAAGGGAGATGGTCTCATTTAATTTCTAGCCGGAATTTGTAACATGACTTTCTATCCTAAATCTTTGCTTCATTACAGTTTGCATCTCTTTTGAACCGTTAACTATGCTTTTCTTCTCCAGATCTGTCCCACAAAAATCACTGCCATGAAATGTCCAAGGCGGGGAAAAAAATCCCTTTTTCTTATTTATGAAAGCTTTTATCTTTGTCACCGTAGTTCAGCCTTACTTGTTGCATACAATTAAGCTTCTCAGACGCTAGCCTTAGTCTGTTCACATATCATAGGCTGCAATTATGCTTTAACTGTTAAGAATAAGCTATCCCCCAGGAGCTAATTACAGGAAAAAAATCTCATCATCTCTCACACACATAGGAAACACACAAACAAATCCTTCAAACACAAAGTAAATGTTAAAGGGATTGATTTGGGAAGTTACAACGACCAATTTGATTAAGTTAATTATTAATTGGATTCCTGAGTTAGTTGCATTAAATAATTATGACAACAAGAGCCACACGCGATTGTGGATATGTACTCATTCATGTCTTGAAAGCCAGAACTTTTCACTGATTGTAACAAAGATCTAACAAACAAACAAACTTTAATTAAAAGGAAATGGAAGTATGAAAACCGCATCAGAAGAGAGAGGGTGATAGATCATTAAGTTGCTAGAATTTCTAATCAACATTAACCTAGATGGCATCATGTTCACTCTTGGTTGTACACATTGTAAGGTCCCCAGAAGACACATTGCAAGATAAAACCCCACAATGGAATAAAGGATTTTGGCTCTTTTCTTTTGTTGGCATCCAGGTATGAGGTCAATCCATCTCTATGTCATATGCAGGGCACCAACAGGAGAAGTAGGTTGTCTTGATCTCAAATTCATGACATTCCTAGATTCATCTGATGAACCATCATTTCAAACACAATACGTGGAAGATGGGGCTAGTACTTGTAATTTAATGGTGTTCTTCATAGTATCAAACCAAAGTTTACCCAACCTTTATATTCAACATCATTTCCAGGATAAAGGCCAGGGATAAATCTTAGACCTTCTGCCCATGATGTTTGCTTCACTGAACAAATGATTCTTCCTTTAAAAAAATAAAATCCTAACAAACTAAATTAAGCTTCTTCCTTGAACAAATTAGTTTCTTATAAAGTAAGTAAAATATCTAATGCTGGGGCAGAGCGTAGGTTGATTTAACCTTGGGAACTCTGATGGTTAATAGATCTTGAGATGCCAGGAAGATTTTTTTTCCCAATTATATCTGCTGCTTCAGCTAAGAACTAAAGCTGAGAATGCCTGCAAACCAAAGCACGTGTTGTTCCTTACAAAAGAATCCAAAGGTTCTTACAATTTGAATGGAAAATTAAGAGTTAGAGCTGTTTATTCAGTTAAAAAAAAACAAAATTATATCTGATACCTTATCAGACTTTACAATTTATAAAATTACAGTCTCTGTTGTATGAGTGGAGAGGAAAAATCCCCAAATCTGGATGTTTGGGTAAATGAACCATAGCGGTGTTTATATTTTACTTTATTCCTCCAGCTGTTTAATCAGAAATATGAATAATGGCTTCAAAACAGAAACCTGACTCCCTCCCACCAATATCATAGTTTGGGAAATTTAGTTATAGCTTCCAATTGTCAACCAATTATGGAATATTTTGCGCTCTCTCTCTCTCTCTTTTTAATGTTATGACTGA
Organism: Bungarus multicinctus; assembly: GCA_023653725.1. Classification (NCBI taxonomy): domain Eukaryota; kingdom Metazoa; phylum Chordata; class Lepidosauria; order Squamata; family Elapidae; genus Bungarus; species Bungarus multicinctus. The sequence continues at coordinate 4,502,301 of CM042839.1, read as the reverse complement.
ATAAGTGTTAGCAAATAATAAAAAGGCAATTACAGTTAAGGCTTTGCTCCTATTACTCTGTTCATTTTATTCAGGCTATAATTATTGCCAGCAGTGGAGACTTACTGTACCATGTAAGAGGCACCAGGGAAGAAGATGGGAACAGGGCTGGTGCATGCAAAATTGGAAATGTCACAGCTACCTTCATCAGCACGGTTGGACTTCTGAGATTAAAGAGAAAAGGAGGGGGGGGAGAAAGAATGGTGGAGTAGAAGCCCCTGAAAGCTCACCATGTGTATTTTGCAAATGCTTTACTCCAAGCCGTTGACAAGCAGTTGAAGATGATCTCTCATGGGGCAGTCAGAAGGGCACAATGTTTTTGTTCTTCCTTGTTATTAAAAAAAGAATATGATAATTAATGCTTGGGGGCTACACTTTTTGTCATGCTGTGTTGGGAAATCAACGTGCAGGGAGGAGTTCTCTTATGAATAGAGAAGGGCCTCGAAATTTGTAGCGCTCAGCTTGGGAATGGAATATTTAGAAGACTTATTCAGTCTTGTCTGAGGTGACCCTAAGGACTTCCAAATTCTTTCCTGGTTCAGGTTAAAGTACAAATTCTAAAGGTCAGATATGGGGTGACCTGAGAGCAGTGTTCCAATGTTTGAAGGGCTACAGCAAAAAGAGGGGGTCAAGCTATTCTCCAAAGCACCTGAAGGCAGAACAAGAAGCAATGGATGGAAACTCATCATGGAGAAAACCAACTTAGAACTAAAGTGAAATGTTCTGGTGAAACAATTAATCAGCATGGAACAACTTGCCTCCAGAAGCTGTGAGTGCTCCAACACTGGAGGTTTTTAAGAAGAGATTGGGCAACAATTTGTCTGAAATGGCATAGGGTTTCCTACCTGAACAGGGGGTTGGACTAGAAGACCTCAAATGTCCCTTCCATCTCTGTTATTCTGGCTCCAATGCTCAGAATTTTTGGTTGGCAGTACCAAAGAGAACAGTAGTTTGAGCTAAGCTAGAAGTCAACTCAAGCAAGAAAGAAGAATTTGAGTAACGTTCTCCAACTAACTACTCTGAATTCAGATCTACACATAATGAACATCATGTTCTGAAAATTATTAAATTATATAGATTGAGGGGATATACCATGTGGATCCTAAATATATTAGTTTTATTTTATTTTTACTCTGTTTATTATATATCGGCCTAGAGAAAATTAAGGATGATAATGATATATAATGTAAAATAAAATAGGCGGTAAGCTGCAAATGGAAACAATAGGGGATAAAGAATTAATAATATATGTGTGGATGAAATGATACTGATACTGAATTATTGAATTGAAATAACAAAAGGAAATGTATTTAAAGATAACTGGAATGGATAATGACATGAGGTGATACTATACAAGATAGATGGAAATGTAAGTATGATTATGTATAAATGTTGTAATCTGGAAACACGTTGCTTACGTGAAGAGATGTGTAAAAATAAAAATAAAAAAAAACTTTGGACAAAATATATATACATCATGTTCTTTCACAAAAAAGATGTACCTCCACATTACATCACAAATCTGAGTCTCCAAATTCCTCCATTATCTCTTCTTCTCTTGGTGGATCAGCAATATCCCAAATTATTAGAAAACTCCAGTTGAATTCAGACAGGAACAGTGTGTACCCCTTATACCTGATGGCCCATGATGAGACCTGAAACCAGATCTCAAATGTAGAAGTTGTGAAAAGATTTAAAATGGAGCAGAAAGAAGAAGAAGAATGCATTAACTGTTCTTTTCAACCAAGTACAGAAATCCAGATTTACTTTGTGTTTTGCGGCGGAATAAACGAGACTGCACACCTTTAGTGAGATAGCTCTTTTCTGTTTATTTGCAGGGATCGACTCGGGCTGGCGGTGCGGCAGCCTCTCCTTTTAAAGGGCTGGCCGCGCCAGATACCAGCCACTGGCGAGGGCGAAAACTCCCGCCAGAATTTGACCCAATGGATGGTAAGTATTTTAAATATGAATTGACCAACCCAGAACACCCCTCCCCTCTTGGTCTAGTCCGACCAATCAGGAGACGCGCCTACGTGACGTAGTCACGTAAGTAGGCGGGGCTCCTGTGGACCCGACTGGACCTGCGCAGCTCAGTCGTGTCGTCGCTGTTGGCCGGTGCGGAAGGACCTGTTGATCCTCCTGCTCCCGGCCCCGGAAACTTCGGGAAGGTCGAGTCGGCCGCGTCACTCCTGGCGGGCCCAGCTCGGCTAGTTGATGTGGCTGTGCCGCTCCCTCCCGGACTTGGATTATCGTCGGTCTCGCCAAGGTCTCTATCTGGATGTTCACCAGGCCCAGGTGCGTAGTTGCGAAACTCGACCGGGGCTAGTGTTGAGGGTGTATATGTGTGAGTTAGGTCGTCGTTGTTTATTTGTGGGTTTGTTGTCTTGTTGTTGCTTAGTGGTAATTCCCCTTCCCCCCCAGGGTGATCGTGAGATCTGGGTAGGGTGCGGGATCTAATTTGATCGATATGCCGCTTCCAAGTCCTGTTATCAGAAGTGGTTAGGCGGTATGATCGTGGGCCTGTGATTTGTGTTATGGTGGCTGGCACCCATAAGGGATGTCCGATCAAGTTTTTTGCGTAGACTAGGTCTCCGATTTGGAAAGTCCTTATTTTACTGGAAGAATCAATCGGTTTATCTGTGGAGTATGTGGGGTGTAACCTGTCTAGGGGGGAGCGTAGTTTCCTCCCCATTAGTAATTCTGCTGGGGTCTTGTTAGTGATAGTGCTAGGTGTGGTATGTTGTAAGAATAGTAGTTTGTCAATTCGAGCCTGTATGGGGCCCTGGCCTAGTTTGTGTAGTGTCTCTTTGGTGAAACGAACCATGCGTTCGGCTCGTCCGTTCGCCGCCGGGTGTGCCGGCGCGGTTAGGGCATGCCGTATGCCCAAGCTGGCGAGGTAACTCTCAAACTCTATTGCTGTGAATTGTGGCCCATTGTCAGATACTAGGGTGTCTGGCAACCCGTGTGTTGAGAACCATTTCCTGAGCTGTCGGATGACAGCTTCGGAAGAGGTTGACTGCATTAGGCTTACTTCTAGCCAGTTTGAATAAGCATCCACCAGAATTAAAAATGTGTGACCATTTGTCGGACCCGCGAAATCTATATGCAGTCTAGACCATGGTCCCCTGGGAACATCCCACTCTGTGGCCGGTGCTTTCGGGGGTGAGGGTCGGGATGTTTGGCATGGTTGGCAAACCCCAACCCAGTCCGTGACGTCCTTGTCTAAACCCGGCCACCAAACATAACTTCTTGCTAAGCTTTTCATTTTAACTACCCCTGGATGACCCTCATGCAATAGTCTTAAAATTTTAGTCCGTAGTCTTTTTGGAATAACCACTCTATCACCCCAAAGTACGCACCCCTTCATTACTGATAGTTCCATTTGTCTCTGTTTAAACTGTGTATACTCGTTCTGTAGCTGAATGTCCGGCCATCCCTTTACAATCCAACCCCTCACTTTATGCAGTAAGTTGTCGTTGGCGGTTTCTTGAGCGATGTCTGCTGCCGTAATCGGGAAATCGGTTAAAGTCTCAATTAAGAATGTTGTGGTACAAGGATTCGGGTCAGGGTCACTGTCCGGTAATGGGCAGCGACTTAATGCATCAGCGTGCAAAATTGATGGGCCGGGGCGGTAAAACAGAGTGTAGTTATATGCTGCAAGGAATTCTGTCCATCTTGTCATTCTGGGGGATAAAATATTAGGAGTTGCTTTGTTTCCAGCCAGGAGTCCTAACAGCGGTTTGTGATCAGTTATTATAGAAAACTGACGGCCATACAGGTATTCATGGAAACGTTTAATACCAGCAATTATGGCTAGAGCTTCTTTGTCTAATTGACTATAATTCCTCTGGCTTTTAGATAGTGTTTTTGAATAGAATGCGATTGGGGCTTCTCTGTTATCCGGTAGACAGTGGCTCAGAACGGCTCCGACCCCAAAAGGCGACGCATCGCAAGTTAGTATCAACGGCAATGTTTCATTATACTGTATAATCACCTTAGTTGAAGTCAGAAGCTCTTTTATTCGGTTAAATGCTGTTTCTTCCCGACTGCCCCACTTCCAAACTGCATTTTTGTCCAAAAGCCTATGCAAAGGTTCCGCCACTGTAGCTTTCTGTGGCAGAAAAACATGATAAAAATTTATTAGTCCCAGGAAAGCTTGCAGCTCAGTCTTGTTGTTTGGTGTGGGGGCGTCATTTATGGCACGGACCTTTCCTTCGGTTGGGTGGATACCGTCGCCATCAATAAGATATCCTAAAAATTCTATTTTTTCTGTCATCAATGTACATTTTTCTTTTTTAACCTTGAGCCCCGCTTCCGTGAATTTGGTAAGGACTTCTCTTAGACGATCTCGCAATTGCTCTTTGTTACTAGCTGCGATTAGTACATCGTCAAAGTATGGTATAACCCCCGGTATTCCCTGTAGGAGGCGTTCCATTAACCCTTGGAAAATGCCTGGAGCCACGCTGACGCCAAATTGGAGGCGGTTGCATTTGAATGCGCCCCGGTGTGTAACAATGGTTTGGGCTTCAGCCGTTTTTTGGTCTACGGGTAGTTGCTGATAAGCCTGAGCCAAATCGAGTTTTGCAAAAAATTTTCCGCCTTTGATAGAGTGTAGCAAATGTTGTACCACCGGAACGGGGTATGCGCTTTGTTGCAGCGCATGGTTAAGGGTGGCCTTAAAATCCCCACAGATCCGAATCGACCCATCCGCCTTGATAGGGGTTACTATAGGGGTCTCCCACTTAGCGTGATCAACAGGTTCGATGACCCCTTGCTTAACTAGTTTATCTAGCTGTTCTTCTATTTTTGGTTTTAAGGCGAATGGTACTCTTCTAGCTTTTAATCTAATAGGTGTCACCTTAGGGTCTAGATTAAATGATATTGGGTTTCCCCGGTACTTGCCTAGTTCTCCGTTGAATAACTCCTGGAATTCTTGCACGAGGTCTGCTTCCCAATCTGTATCTGAAACATGGTTGATGCCGGTCATCCCGATTCCTAGCGGCTCGAACCATTCTAGACCCAAAAGACTTGGTCTGTTTCGGTCTACTATTGTTAAGGGCAGGATTTCAGTGTGATTTTTGAAAGTTACTTGGAAATGTCCAACTCCCACAACCGGAATTCGATTTCCCTGGTAGTCTTTCAGTATTAGCTTCTGTCTCGAGAGTTGGCTCCGCTGTAAGCTTGGGATTAACTCTTTGATGTTGTTCCACGAGACCATGGAGAGGAACGAACCCGAATCCACTTCCATCTCGCACTCTCGTCCCTCAATGCCAACTGTAATGTGGACTTTTCTAATGTTTGTCGTATTTGCATGACCAATTATCACTGTTTGGTGTGTCTCTTGTCTTCTGTTAGATGATTCTTTGTATTTTCTATTCCTCCCGTCTTGGTTCCAACGGCTACTGGTCATCTGTTCTCCCTCTCTCCCTCTTGGGGGTGGGCTTCTTCTTTGTCTTGGGCTGTAACTGGTCCTGGCTCTGCATACTCTGGCAATGTGACCCCTTTTCTCACACTTCCTACAGATGGCATCTATAAAACGGCACTCTGATCTGGGGTGATTTCCTCCACATCGATTACATTCGAAATCAACCCTTCTGTTTGGCCGCTCTTTTCCCCCTTTCGTAGTCTTTAGATGGCATACCTCGTCTTCCTCATTACTGTCTTCGGATTCTAGGTCCTCATGGTGTGTCGTGGTTTTTTCTCCCTCGCTTTGAGGTCTGATCGTCTCCTTGCTATTGTAGAGTGCGGCGTGATTGATTTTTTTCATTTTTGCCACCGACTTTTGAGCGGTTTCGGCTGCGGTAGCTTCCTCTATCGCCTCATTAGCTGTTATCTTAGGTCGGTTAAGTAATTTGCTCTGCAATATTGGGTCTTTTAACCCCAGTACGATCCGATCCCTCAAAGCCTCATTGAAATCTGAAAATTCACAATCCCCCCCAATGTCTCTTAACTCTGCTACGAAATCCGCGATGGACTCACCCTCTCTCTGGTTTCGGAGGTAAAATTCGTGGCGCTTGATAAGGCAGGAGACTGTAGGAGCATAGTGTGCTCGCAGGATTTTTTCTAACTCCGGCCAGGCTAACGTCTTCACATCCGTTGGTGATGCCAGATTTTTTGCCATTTTGAAGACTGCTGGACCGCAATGCGTTAGGAATACCGCTCTCTTTCTGTGCTCCGACACGCTGCTCAGCTCGCTGCTCTCTAGAAACATGAGGAAGCGATCGATGTACGTCTGCCATTCTTCCTTTGCCGGGTTGAAATGTTCTGGTGGGGGGTTGTTTCCGGCCATTTTGCCGCTCGAGTTTCGCCGCTATTCACTCACTGCTGGTGCTGTCTCGATCCCATCCTCGTCGCCAGTGTTTTGCGGCGGAATAAACGAGACTGCACACCTTTAGTGAGATAGCTCTTTTCTGTTTATTTGCAGGGATCGACTCGGGCTGGCAGCGCGGCAGCCTCTCCTTTTAAAGGGCTGGCCGCGCCAGATACCAGCCACTGGCGAGGGCGAAAACTCCCGCCAGAATTTGACCCAATGGATGGTAAGTATTTTAAATATGAATTGACCAACCCAGAACACTTTGGACAATGGAAACAGCTTTTGCAGTTGTGCAAATTGTCTTCCTGGATGAATTGTTAACTATTTTTTTAAGATGTGCATGTGAAAAGAACAGCATTAAAAAAAGAAAGAGAAAAAATGGGATTGCAAACAGACAGCCTGGATGTATCATCCTATGGTACATTTTTTTAACTGGCAACTATTCTTGGGCTTTGTGGTAAGTGGTTATTTCATAGTTTTGAGCGTTGATAAAAGCGAACTCTTTTGACTGATGGAATGCATTACTCATTAAACACATACCAAATGCAAGCGTACTCTGCCAAAATTTACACACATTTGCCCAGAACTTTAACTAATATTATATAAACTTTGCCGGATGAGCAAAATAGAATGAATAGAGTCCCAGTAATGTATACCTGCTAAACTAATTGCCTATTGAGCATATACCCTCATGTGAATGTTTATATACATCCTAGATACCATTCAAAACTTTGCAATCAGTTGACAGGCTCATGTCAACAATCAAACACTCATAACTATTAAATATATTGCTTGGTTTATTTCCACTCAATGTTTACCAGCATTCATATCTCAATGGTTTTCTTTGGTGGGAGAAAGTCTTGTCTACAATGTATTGAGATATAACCTGGTTTTACTTTAATTATATATATATTACTACATTTTTCAATAAATCAAGTGAATACACACACACACACACACACACACATATATGCAGGTCTTGGCATGTTCAAAAACAAATATATCTATATCTATATATACATCTATATATCTATATATCTATATATACAGTATATATATATATATATATAGATATAGATATAGATATAGATATAGATATAGATATAGATATAGATATAGATATAGATATAGATATAGATATAGATATAGATATAGATATAGATATAGATATATATATATTCACTTGATTTATTGCAAAATGTAGTATGATGTCAGGAAGAATTAATGTTTCCCACAGGCATACTAATAAGCTCCATGACTTAATGACTTGCTATCGTACACCAGTGGGACCCAAAAGAAATTATTCCAAAGATAACATAACGTAGCACTCAAAGCAGCAGGAAGCTTCTAACATTCTTTTAGATGCTTTACAGTGTTACTAATCTTCGAATTGCGTAGAAAAACAGAAAGGAAATGGAATTATTTCAGCCTGGAAGGGCAACACGCTAAAAGACGACTCCATTCCAAATTTCTAATTTGTGCAGATGATTAATGTTGGCGAGAAAGGGATTGCAGCTGGCCGAGTCTGCTGTGAATACGTCTGGGAAGGAAACTACGGAGCTACTGTAGCCCAACAGAAGGGACGTTTTGACCCATTTATTTATTTAGAAATTTTATATTGCCACTTATTCGCACATGGTAACACAAAGCGGCTTACAGGGCACAATATAAAAGAAACAAAAATAATACAAAATAATAAAATAATAACCCCCACTCCAGCAACATCACACGTTTCATAAAAAGGTAAAGGTACCCTTGCAATATGTGCCTGTTGTTTCTGGCCGAAAAGCCAGCGCTGTCCAAAGATGTCTCTGTGGTCATATGGCTGGCCTGACTCAACACCTTCGAAGGCTCACAGAACGCTGTTACCTTCCACCAAAGGGGTCCCTATTTTTCTACTTGCATTTTTCCTTTTGAACTGCTAGGTTGGCAGAAACCGGGACAAGTAACAGGAGCTCACTCCGTTACGTGGCACTAGGGATTCAAACCGCTGAACTGCTGACCTTTCTGATTGACAAGCTCAGCATCTTAACCACTGAGCCACCATGTCCCTACACATGTTCATACCAACCATTTAATGGGCTCCATCCCGCACTGGGTTCCCCTGGACTGTTGGCAGAATCAGAGCCTACCGAAAGAGTGTTAGAGTGGGAACTAGTCTAATTTCCAGAGGGATGATATTCCAGAAGGAAGGAGCCACCACAGAGAAGGCCCTACTTCTGGATCCTGCATGATGTATCTCCTTAGGAGACGGGACTCGCAAGATTCCTTGCCTCCCTGCTCTAGTGGGTTGGGTAGAAGTGACCAGCAAGAGTCTTGCTGTAATTTTATGACCATTTTTGCTGCAGTTGTTAAGCGAATCATTCAATCCTTAAGCAGGTCTATCTTCTCCAGTGACTTTGCTAGTCGGAATTCAGGTGGGAGAGTCACAAATCCTGATCATGTGATCTTAGGATGCCGAAACCATCATAAATGCATGCTAGATGGCATTGAAATGGCATCCTTCAGTCTCTAGAAACTATGGTATCGTGCTACGAAACCGGTAACTGCCACTTCCTGTATTGTTTCAATGTTGTATGCAACGCTGGAGTGTCCTTTCCAGAGCACAAGGCCTGGGTAATTTAATATGGAGGATAAACTGTTGCCTGTGATGACCCGGAGTATATCAGAAATATAACAAAACCTAAAACGTAAATAAAAGTCCTTTAATGCCTTCAACTTGGCTTCACTGTTTAATTGTTCACAGTGGAGGAGTAAACTATTTTCAAAATAACATTTCAAAGGAAAGAAACACAGTTCAAGTTCAAAGAGCTGATAACAAAGCAAAAACCAAAAACAAGCTGCATTATTTATTTATTTATTTATTTAATCATATTTCTATACCGCTCCCTCTCCCAAAAGGGACTCGGGGCGGTGTACAGCCTAATAAATACATAAAAATACAAAGTTAAATAGAATTTAAAACCAGATTAAATACAAATGTGGCTGCATTCCGTCCGCCTATAATTCATTTAAAACCGGGATAAATAAAGTTTAAAAATAAGATTAAAATTTAAAATCCCTATTAACTTAAAACCCCATAGACCCTTACTGGGCCAAGCCGGCCTGTTTAAAAAATAGGGTCTTAACTGCGCGCCGGAAGGTCAGGATATCTGTCATGGCTCGTATCTCCGGGGGGAGATCATTCCACAGGGAGGGGGCTCCCACAGAGAAAGCACGCACCCTCGGGGCCGCCAGCCGCCAGCGATCAGGTGGCGGTACCCCAAGTAGGGCGACCCTGTGGGAACGTACTGGGTGGCGGGAGGTTGTTGGTGGCAGTAGGCGGTCCCGTAAGTACCCAGGTCCCGAGCCATGGAGCACTTTAAATACCATCAGTACCACCTTGAATCGAATCCGGAAGGCCACAGGAAGCCAGTGCAGCCTGCGGAGAAGTGGTGTTACGTGCGCGCCCCGAGGGGCGCCCACGATCACCCGCGCGGCTGCATTCTGAACTAACTGCAACCTCCGGAGACTCTTCAAGGGGAGCCCCATGTAGAGAGCATTGCAATAATCCAAGCGGGAGATAACGAGGGCGGAAGTGACTGTGCGAAGTGCGCCCAGATCCAGAAAGGGCCGCAACTGGTAGATCAGACGAATCTGATAAAAAGCCCCCCTGGCGACAGCTGCAATATGTTCTTCCAAAGACAGCCGCACATCCAGGAGAACACCCAAGTTGCGCGCCCTTTCCACGGGGGTCAATACCTCTCCCCCCACGGCCAGCGAAGGAATAAGCTGGCTGTATCTGGGCGCAGGAAACCACAGCCACTCGGTTTTGGCCGGGTTGAGACGAAGCCTGTTACGACCCATCCAACTCCGCATGGCCTCCAGGCACAGGGTCATCACTTTGACGGCTTCGTTGGGGTGGTCCGGGGTGGAGATGTACAGCTGAGTATCATCAGCATACTGATGGAACTCCACCCCAAAGCCACGGATGATCTCACCCAGCGGCTTTACATAAATGTTGAACAGCAGGGGCGAGAGCACCGACCCCTGAGGCATCCCACAGAGCAGGGGCCTTGGGGACGATCTCTGCCCCCCCGTCAACACAAATTGCGAACGGTCGGAGAGGAAGGAGGAGAACCACCGCAACATGGTGCCTCCAACCCCCAACCCCCCCAACCGCCGCAATAAGATACTGTGGTCGACAGTATCAAAAGCCGCCGAGAGATCTAACAGGACCAGGACAGAGGAACAGCCTCTGTCCTGAGCCCTCCAGAGATCATCCACCAACGCGACCAACGCCGCCTCCGTGCGTGCCCGGGCCTGAAGCCCGATTGGAGGGGGTCAAGATAACTCGCTTCATCCAGGAACTGCGGGAGCTGACAGGCCACCACGCTCTCTACAACCTTCGCAACAAAGTGAAGGATGGAGACAGGACGATAATTTGATGCATTGAATAAAATTCCACGACAGATCAGGATAGATAATTGCCAACTTCAGGAAGATAACCAGGTACAGTCCGTTGGAAGAATGCCAACCAAGATAAACCTTCTTTAGGAATAAAACACTAATTTGTCTCCAGCTTTTGCCAGCACGCAGGTCCCAACTCCTATGCAGATCTCACACCTGCAATCCATGAAGAGGCTCAAGGCCCTCTTCTCCCGAGGAGACCATATCTCTCCCTTATCCTCTCCTCCCTATGTACCCTAGGATGGATAAGGGATGGGCCTGGGTCCTCCTCTGACTGCTCAGCTGGCCTCTGCTCTCCCCCAGCTTCCTCCACCACCTCTGGAGCCACATTTCCACTCCCTGTTGGCTGTAACTCCTCTTCCTCAGAGTCAGACTCCACCAGGGGCATGACATTACCCAAGCAGCAGATTTCCCCTTCTCCACGTCACTGAAATAGTCTAATGGAACGGCAGAGCCGATACGATTAGTTCCAGCTGCGTTGCAGGAGTTACCAGAACGTGATTGTACACAGTCATGAACTGCTTCCGGGACTCGGGCTCCAGATTTTGCCTCGAGGTTGAACTCTTGAAGCCTTTTCCAATAATAGATATAACCACAAGGCAGTGGAGGTTTTAAAATCAGCGTTTCCCTTCTTCTAGAAGACGGCTCTACCATTTTATCTGCCCTCTTCCACCTTCAAAACGGTTCACCATCTTCTCCTGTAACCCTGGAAAGAGGCCCTTAAGAGATGCTACCAGCTGGGGCAGCTGGACCAAGGTTTTTTAAGGAGGCATCCAGTGGCTAGCATTCCTGATTTCTATATGTATTTTCAGAGTATTAAAATCAGGATTACTCTCATTCCAGGTTTCTGGAAAACGATATTGACAGAGATGATTGGCTTGCCCTTTTGGCTTTCTGAAGCATCTAACTGAGCAGTGCACTAAATGGAATGCTAGATGAACATGTCTTTGATCTTGAATTTTTACAGATCAAAGCAGAGATGGTTAATTTGGGCCCCACGGATATGCCCCAACCTTCTTTGTGTCAACCCTTCAAGACCCCTGAATTTTTGTAACAACCTTCCAAGCAACAGAGATGCACATTTTTCCCATTTGAGGGTAGGGGAAGCAGGAAAAAAAAAAAGCACTGTTAATGGCTTAAATATTTTAACTTCTCCAGCACCATCCAATATTGTGCCTTGGCCATCTCCCAATCTCAGGCAATTCCAGCCTCTAGAATTAAGAGTGTTTCAGAGTGGAAATTTCCAGCTGTTCGGATGCAGAGCTAGGATTAACTCTGAATCTTTAACCTCATCAGAAAATAAAGATTTCCCAGGATCCCTTGTGGGATACTCCCATTCTAAGGATGGTTAAATAGAGTACAGAATACTGCTCTGTCGTTAAATTAGTTTCCTGACTCATTCAGAAAGATCTGTGTTGGCTAGCATCAACCTAAAATCCTAGAATCCTAGGGCTGGAAATCTCAGGAAAAAAGGATGCCTATAAGAGAAAATTTTTGTAGCTTGGGGTTGAAATGAGGGGTCATTGGTGCTCCCTGTGCTTGGTTGTTTTCATTACCCAACTTGGTAACATCATCAGTGCTAATAAAAAGTGGATTTGTGGGAAGGAGGAGGAGGAGGAGGAGGAATGTAGGGTCATTGATGCTCCTTGAGCTTGGTAGTTTTCTTGCAGACGTTTCATGATCCAACTAGACAATAGCATCAGTGCTAGAATGGAGTGAGGCATGTGGAGAGGAGGAGGAGGAGGAGGACGACGACGACGACTGTGAGGTCCTTGGTGCTCTCTGAACTTGATGGTTTTATTGTACAAGTTTCACTACCCCTACTAGGTAATCAGTGCTAGAAGGGAGTATCCGCTAGGTTACCCAATTGGGATCATCATGCTAGCACTGATGAAGTTACCTAGTTGGGTAGTTGAAACATCAAGCTCAGAAACCACCAAGGACCCCTCAAAAATATGCCTGTTTAATTTAGATGAAGATCAACCAAAGAGTTAATCTCACAAGCCATATCCCTTCTCGCCTTCAACTGCCCATTGCTCGTGTTCTGCAATTGGCCAAATAACTTTAGTAAATCAGATTCTTCAGTTAAATCTTTTCACTACACCAGTTTCTCTTTGATCAGCTTTTTTTCTTCTCCCTAAGAACAGGCCACGATTCACAAAATCCTTTCCTGCTGGAAGCATATCCTGCTTCAGAGAATAAGGGGAAGCATTGTTTCCTTTTTGTTAAAGATGATGGCGTATCTTTAAGCTATGGCTCCTAACCACACTGCATGCGGGGTGTTAAACCAATGCTAGAAAAACCAATATTCCATACATAAGAGGTTAACCTTTGATCTAGACACATCGCTGTAAATAAGCAACCCTGTTTGCGGCAGCTCTTTGATCATCAAAATTGGAAACATTTGGAGAAACAGACCTTATGCGCGAGGTGCTCCAGAATCGAAGAATGTCCTCGCGGATCAAAAGGGATTCATTTGCACACAAACCATAACCAATATGAATCAGAAATGCACGGCCATCTGGAACATTATAGCCCATGCTCCTGCATGACAGAAGAAAGATAATCAGGGAGGTACATTTAAAAGGTTATTTCTTCATTTAGATTTTTAACAGGCTGCTTTATTATTATTATTTAAAAAAAGAATATCTGGGCAGTTTTAGTTACAGTAGAAAAAAATGGCTGTGAAAAATGCAAACATGTCATAAAAATCCAGGCGGATAAATCTGTGCCTTAAAATTACATCAAGTCAGACCTAAAACAGAGAAGAGAAGTTGAAGAGAATGACCAAATGAACAAACAAGTCAACAGAGCTACACAACATTTGATTTTTTTTTTCTTTTTAGGGAGTTGAAAGTTGCCCGAAACACATTAAAACCAGTTCTAATTTGCCCCGTATTAAAACTCTGTTTTTTTTTTTAAAAAAAGGACATTATGGATCCAACTAGGAGTGCACAAATGAATAAATCCCAAACTGTTTAGAAATTGTTCTCTATGGAGAACAGAGGGATTGTTCTTTTACATCGCACAGAGCTGGAATTGTGGAAGAGTACAATGGGTGTGTACTTCCACCTTTGCCCATGTGTGCACACAAGCACTGTGAGGGGAGACCACCTGGTGAGACCTTTGTAGTATGTGCCAAGTTACCATCTTTTAAAAATAAAGGACAGCATGGTGAGATTGTAATCTAGATGGACCAGATGTGAACCTTTCTAGCAAACAAGCTGCAGAAAAATGGGGCATTTTAGCTTCCTCAAAGTAAGTCTCATCCAGATGTGTTAGGATCTTCCTTCCTAGACATCCTATTCCTTTGTTCAGTAATTGTATTGTCTTACTTAAATTTAACAATGAGGTTCAAATAGCATCCTTAGGTTGTCCTCTTGAACTTAACACTTGGGCAACTAACAGAACAGAATAGAAGGGACCTTGGAGGTCTTCTATCCAACCCCCTGCTTAGGCAGTATACCTTACAACACTTTAGGCAAATGGTTATCCAACCTCTTCTTTAAAATTTCCAGTGTTGGAGCATCCACAACTTCTGGAGGCAAGTCGTTCCACTGATTAATTGTTCTAACTGTCAGGAAATTTCTCCTTAGTTCTAAGATGCTTCTCTCCTTGATTAGTTTCCACTCATTGTTTCTTGTCCTGCCCTCGGGTGCTTTGGAGAATAGCTTGACTCCCTCTTCTTTGGGGCAGCCCCTCAGATATTGGAAGACTGCTATCATGTCTCCCCTAGTCCTTCTTTTCATTAGACTAGACATACCCAGTTCCTGCAACCATTCTTCATATGTTTTAACCTCCAGTCCCCTAATCATCTTGGTTGCTCTTCTCTGCACTCTTTCTAGAGTCTCTCAACGTCTTTTTTATAGTGTGGTAACCAAAATCAAGTGTGACTTTACCAAGGAATTATAAATGGCATTAACACTTCACATGATCTTAGCTGAACTACATCAGGGTCTTCCTAGTTCAAATATAATCCTGGCTTCCAAATTTGCATTTATGCATGTAAATTAGCGTGTGTATAAATTCTCTGCCAAACTTTGGCTGCTGCACAAAGAAAACCAGCACATCTGGGAGGATCTGCAAAGGGTACAAGTTCCCACTTGGACCATATGAAAACACGAAGATCCTTCCTTGTTGTTCGTATCCCAAATAGAATGGTGAAATATATGCATGGGATGCTAAGGGTCATTGGGGATTTGGAACTCCAGTTTCATCCAATTTCAAAATGTTTTCCCACCCATAAAAGATTCAAGGCAGAAAGGAAAATAATTGTTTGGTTTTGTGCATGTGTTTTAAGAGGAAGAGAAAGGAGGGGGTGGTTATTTCTTCTAGGAATCTAGCACAAAGATTCTTGGTCTTTAT
This sequence comes from Bungarus multicinctus, assembly GCA_023653725.1. Lineage (NCBI taxonomy): Eukaryota > Metazoa > Chordata > Lepidosauria > Squamata > Elapidae > Bungarus > Bungarus multicinctus. The sequence goes on along the minus strand of CM042839.1, from coordinate 4,487,135 downwards.
TCAAAAAAAAAAAGCACTGATATTTTTAAAAAGGACTCATAGTTTAGAATATCTCTGGGAATTCTCAAGGAGAAGCTTCCTTCATCCAAAGCAGCTTGATTTATCCAAACTTTGGAAAATTCTGCATGCCGTTCATTTGTCTTCCCATTTCAGTTCTTGAGGTGAATCCAATGGGGAGATTTCCATAATGTTCAGGAAGTGTTAACTGGCTTTAATGTAGGAAAGGTCTTTGAATGTCAGTATCCATCAGTGGTGGCAAGGAGCAGGAGATTGATGTCTATGGACATTCTCAATTGTCCAGGTCATGGTTGTCCAAAAATGCTTTTTTCCAAAGGCAACAAGACTTTGCTTTTCCTTGAAGACACTTCACTTCTCCATCCAAGAAGCTTCTTCAAAAGTGAAGAAGCTTGTAGAATGAGAAACAAAGCATTTAACAACAAGCACCTTTGGGAGCAGGAGGTAGGCCTCAAAAAGATGGCTTCCATTTTGGGGTGAATGTTTTGACATCTTCCCTCATCCAGGAATGTTTTGTGTTCCTGTTAAGAGAATTCCACAACCTTATTTGTGAGAACCCCAAAAGTATGGACCAGCCTTTCATGGATTCAGCTTGTTGAATGGCCTCAGTTAATTCTGACCATTTTAAATAGTAGCACTTTTACACCGGCCAAAGTTCATTCAAGATACTGAGTAATCCCCATCAAGAAACAAAATGGCAGCCATTCAATTTGAACTTGATAGAGGGATGAATCTCTCTTTGATTGTGAAGACAGACGGTTTTGTCCACTGCTCTGAAGGCAGACTGCCCATCACATAGCTCTGTCCTTAATAATCTGCTGCCAGCTTCCTTGATTAGTTTATCCTTAAATTTGGGGCTATGGGAACTAAAATAACTCCTCAAAACTCTTTCCCATAAAAACAGAGTCGATATCCTCTCAATACAGGGCCCTCACCTATGAATATAACGGACATATGTCCTTTATTATAAAAGACAACCCTTTATTTCAGAAAGCTGCCCTTTAGAATTATTTGATTCCGTTATTTATTTTCATGGTTTGGCTCTTGAATTTTCCTTTGTAAAGCAAAGTTATAAACATAAACATTTTTTTTAAAAAAAATCCTTATGATCCTCTTTCGATGTTGCCCCCTTTATTCAAGTCTGTCGTTTATTTTTGCCAAGAAAATATGGCCATTGTACTTATGACTCATCAGGAAATCATTGAAAAAGAATCTTTATGAGCTTTGAAACTCCTCTCTGGAGTTTTATTTGAACTGGACTTGGCAGACTAAGTCATTCCTCATGTAGCCCTTCAAATCAAATTTAAAAAAAAATCTGGATTATTTTCAAGTTCCCAGTTTCAAACTCTTTCAGATCCCAGCAGGCCTCTGGTGGCATCATTGAGAGATTTAGGCTCACGTTTTCTGTCCACAATTTCATCTTTAGTACCTTGCCATATTCTGCAACTCATAGGAATTACTTTTAAATCTGTCCTTTGAGATTTCTTTCGCTACAAAAAAAAAAAAAAGAGAGGATTTATGTTACATCTCATTTACATCTAGCCAGCTGGGTGACTTTGGGCCAATCACCAGGTGACAGTGAGTTATAGTCCCACCTTAGGCATGAAAGCTAACTGGGTGACTTTGGGTCAATCACCTGGAGATTGGGAGTTCTAGTCCTTCCTTAGATGTGAAAACCAGCCGGGTGACTTTGGGCCAGGGGTCCTCAAAATTGACAGCTTTAAGATTTGTGGACTTCAACTCCTAGAATTCCTCCTCCAGTCATGTTAGCTCAGGAATTCTGGGAGTTGAAGTCCACAAGTCTTAAACTTGCCAAGTTGGAAGATCCTTGCTTTGGGCCAATCCCCAAAAGATGGTGAGTTCTAGTTCCACCTTAGCTGTGAAAGCCAAATGGATGACCTTGGGCCAATCCCACTATCTCAGCCCAACCCATCTCACAGGGTTGTTCTTGGGAGGAAAAGAAGAAGAGGAAGATATGTTGGATATCTTTTCCACCTTGACTTATTTGTAATTCTTATTTGGGATATAAACAAGCAAACGAATAAAAATAGAACAATTTTGAGTTGATGTCTAAAAAACAAACGTCAACTCGTGTCCTGACTTTCTTGCCCTCCTACGTCTTCTCCATCTTAGCCATAAGTGACGAATCCCAGAAGACGACAAATAGCCCTTCTCAGTTCTTCCCCTGTCCCTGCCTCCCCACTTGATTTTTTTCTCTGTATAATATTGAAGTCGAGAAGGATTCAGGATGAAGATCACTTTCTATTCATAAAGATTTTTTATATAAATAAGAAGAGCGCTAGATAAACTCCTGCTCCTTCCCACTCAGAAGGTCAAATGTTATTGTTGGGGGGGTTTTTTGCAGTCCAGAGAGGAAACATTGAATTTAATAAAAATGGATTTATATTCAGAAGATTGAAAGGGCATTAGATGGCCTCTCTCTAGCCAGCCTCTTATAACCAGGAAATTATGCTGCCATGATCTAGGCTAAAACCCAGAGAGATTAGTTCAAGTCCTTGAGTAGGCAATTCAATAGGGTCTTCTTTCCTTTGTCTCCCTCCATGTGTGCCCTCATCCTACACCTTAACTCCCATCTCCTTGAGTTTCCATAGCAGCCAGATAGCATACCTAACCCTGTTTGGAGGTCATCACCAACCATGAACTGTGGTTAGAAGACCTTGGAGCTACTTTTCTGGGGAGGAGGTGGGAGAGGGTCACCTCATGTCAGTAACTTCAGTCTTCTGCACTGAGATTGGATACTAATCTTTCATGTCCCGAGCTACTAACATCTGTTTCCTGTTACCAGCTTTGCAATCATGCAATTCTCAATTCTCCTAAAGAGAGGTCCTTCCATCTCATTCCCATATCACGTAACAACTCCCTCTATCCTATTCTGTTTTTCCCACTCATAAAGGTAAAGGTTTCCCTCCCACATATGCACAAGTCCTTTCCAGCTCTAGGGGGCGCTGCTCATCTCCGTTACAGAGCCGAAGAGCCAGCACTGTCCGAAGACGTCTCCATGGTCAAGTGGCCGGCATGACTAAATGCAGAAAGTGCATGGAACGCTGTTCCCTTCCCACCAAAGGGGTCCCTATTTTTCTACTTGCATTTTTATGTGCTTTCAAACTGCTAGGTTGGCAGAAGCTGGGACAAGTAACGGGAGCTCACTCTGTTACGTAGAGCTAGGGATTCGACCCGCCGAACTGCCGACCTTTCTGATCAACAAGCTCAGCATCTTAGCCACTGATCCACCACGTCCCTCATAGAAACACTCATTTCCCAGTCATTTCCCATTCATAGAAACAGACAAAAGGACTATGCTGGAACCTCTTGATCCTTTGTCATTCACCAGTCATTTGGGCTGAGTGGAACATTGCCTTTAGGACAGAGGTCGGCATCTCTAAACACTCAAAGAGCCATTTGGACCTGTTTCCCACAGAAAAGGAAACATCGGGAGCCACAAAACCTTTCCCGTGCCTAACTATTTCCTGAGCGGCCACAAAACTAGCATATATAGTTGAATTAAAGATTCTGTTTTCTTCTGAAATGTTTTTTTTTTCTTGGATTTATCCACGGTTAGCCTACCAGGGGTCGAAAAACTCAATCGATCACGTGCCGGGTGGGTGTTGCACATTGGCAGATGTGATACATATTTTGAGAGACAGGGAGCCACAGCAGAGGGATAAAAGAGCCACATGCGGCTCCAGTTGCCGACCCCTGCTTTAAGAGAATAACAGAGTTGGAAGGGACCTTGGAGGTCTTCTAGGAGTCCAATCCCCTGCTCAAGCAGGTGACCCCCTATACCAATCCAGACAAAAAGAGATAGTGGGTGGGGGGGAGATTAACGGAGCACATTTTGCTATAGTTGGGTGCAAATGCATTTTTGGAAGACCTAAAAGGCCTGGCTGGTGATAGATCACCCTGGAGAAGATCTGTTTATGTGGTTTGCTAAGAGTTGACAGCAACTTGATGCCAATAATCATCAGTCAGACATAAGTGGATTTTTCCCCTGTGAACATGGCTGGCCAGTGATGTGGTTGTTCCTTTCCACATTTGAGACTGGAGAGATGGAGGCATAAATTGCCCTCTGCCAGTGGCTCATGTAGTCCGATGTTCTCTATTGTGCTAGACAACTGATCTTTAGGGTTTCAAGAATAATCTCCACTCCTTTTGATTACTGCTACCAGAATGAAGATAAGCATCTTCCGTATTCAATTGTTGCTCTTTACAGCTTTTCCTCAAAACCAGCCAGGAGAAACCATCTATTAGAAAATTACTGTTGGGTCTCCTTAATCCATCTGCCGTAAAGATTGCTACAGCAGCTGGGGGAAAAAAAGATGGAAGAAGTACAGGCTTTTTCAAGTATTCCTTTCTCCCTCTCCCTCCCTCCCTCCCTCCCCCCCCTCTCTCTCTCCAGCTGCTTGACATGCTCCTGAAATGCTCAATATGACTGATAGATCTTCAAAGCCATGACCTGTCACAAATTATGTTTCAGAGCGTTTTACTCCAACAGGTTCAAGCATAATCAGAAGAGAAATGTTTTTCCAACTCAAAAGCTTGAACCTGCTCTTGGATAACAGTGTCAAAATGAGAAGGGCTCCAGAGGCAGGGCAGAAAGATCAGGCATGGTGTGAGATGCTGTGATAGAAACTTGCATCGAAGTCACGGGCGGGTGGGAGTGGGAAGCATACCAAAAGAAAAAAGAAAGAATTCCTGCTCATAGGAAAAGTGTAACTAGAGAACAACACAGTAGGAAATGATGAATAAAGACAGTATAGCTATCGGAGCAGTTTAGGACACATAGCAACTCATGCTTAGGTTCCTTAGTTATGATTAGGGGACTGAAAGCTAAAACATATGAAGAACAGTTGCACGAACTGGTTATGTCTAGTTTAATGAAAAGAAGGACCAGGGGAGACATGATGGCAGTCTTCCAATATCTAAGTGGCTGCCAGAAAGAAGAGGGGGTGAATCCATTTTCCAAAGCACCTGAAAACAGGACAAGAAGCAATGGATGGAAACTAATCAAGGAGGGAAGCAAGCTAGAACTAAGGAAAAATCCCCTAACAGTGAGAACAATTAGTAGAACAACTTGCTTCCAGAACTGGTGAATAGAATAGAATAGAATAGAATAGAATAGAATAGAATAGAATAGAATAGAATAGAATAGAATATTGGAATGAAGAATGGAATGGAATGGAATAGAATATTGGAATGAAGAATTGAATGGAATGGAATGGAATGGAATAAAATAAAATAGAATAGAATAGAATAGAATAGAATAGAATATTGGAATGAAGAATGGAATGGAATGGAATGGAATAGAATATTGGAATGAAGAATGGAATAGAATAGAATAGAATAGAATAGAATAGAATAGAATGGAATGGAATGGAATGGAATGGAATAGAATAGAATAGAATAGAATAGAATAGAATAGAATAGAATAGAATAGAATAGAATAGAATAGAATACTTTATTGGCCAAGTGTGATTGGACTCACAAGGAATTTGTCTTGGTGTAAATACTTCCAGCATACATAAAAGAAAAGATACGTTCGTCAAAAGCGTTGAGGTATGAGTCAAGGTAAGGTATGACATTTAATGATAGTCATAGGATACAATAAGCAATCAATTATCTACTCAATGCTCCAATACTGTAAGTTTTTAAGAAGAGATTGGACAACCATTTGTCTGAAATGGTGTAAGATTTCCTGCCTAAGCGGGGGGTTGGACTAGAAGACCTCCAAGGTTCCTTTCATCGCTGTTATTCTATGCTATGCTATGCTAAGCTACTCTATTCTATTTACAATCCAGAAATGTTTAAGACCTAAAAAAACAAAAGGAGGGAAGAAGAACCCAACACAAAAGTTTTCAGGTGTCTCCCAGCTCCACCAATTAAGTAAAATAAAACACTCAGCATCAAATAGATGTAACTTTTTTGCCTTCAGATGTTGCCACAGGACTGTCATTCTGGTGTTTTCAGCACATCTCATTCTCTCAAAGCAATCACTCAGCAAGTTTTGGGATCCGACTGGGAACTCCTGATGGGTGTGGAGGATGCCTTCCAGAGAGGAAAACATGTGTAAAATCTGTTCGCCATCTGTGTTGCTCCTGCTGTCAACGTGGAGGTAGACATCCAAAGTCCCTATCTGCGGTTACCTGCTTCAAGGGACTAAGCTGGCATTCTTCTCTTTTTAAGAGGTAGCTTGTTTTTCTTCCTGTAACCCGAGTGTTTCACTTCACATACGGAGACAGAGCTGGCAGTTCCAGTATGGCTACAGGCGTAGCCATCCAACATAATCTTTGAACAGATCCATTTTTATGATTAACTTTCTGTGAAGCCACTTCAAAATAAAAAGCTCCCAACGATAGATGTACTATGTTGAATATAAAATAAAACCAATTCTGTATCTTATGCATGTACACAGACCATCTTCGACTTACAATAGTTAGTTTGGTGATCGTTCAAACTTGCAACGGCACTGAAAAAAAGTGTTTTCCACAGTCACAACTGTTTTGGCATCCTCATGGTCACGTGATCAACATCCAGAGGCTTGGCAACTGACTTGTATTTATGACAGTTGTAGTGTCCCGGGGTTTTGTGACCTTTGAACAAGCCAAGTCAGTAGGGAAGCCAGATTCACCTAACAACCGTATTTCTAACTTAGGAACTTCAGGGATTCACTGAACTACAGGAAGAAAAGTCATAAAGAGATTAGAATTGTATTTACTCAAAATTGGAGAAATGAGAAAATTCTAATAGAGGAGGAAGTAATTAAGAAAATAATGGAATGAGCAGATTAACACTACTGGTAGCAATTAGAGAGCAAGAAGAAGAAAGAGTATTATAAAATATGGGATTTATTCTATCAATGGCTAAATAGAAAAGTAAGAAATTGAAGCATATTATATTTATTTATTTATTTATTTATTCGATTTATATACCGCCCCCCTCTCCCCAAAGGGACTCGGGGCGGTGAACAGCCAATAAAAATACATATACAGAACACATATACAACACACAAGATGATAATATTAAAATTTAAAAATTGAATATAGTGTGGCTCTAATTAAAATATAAACGAGAGTTAAAAGAAATTAAAACCAGGTTAAAATTTAAAAGACCCCTAGGCCAGTCCGGCCTGCCAAAATAGGTGAGTTTTAAGTAACCGACGGAAGGCCATGAGATCAGGGGTGGCCCTTACCTCCGGGGGTAATTCATTCCAGAGAGGGGGCGCTCCCAATGAGAAGGCCCGCGCCCTCAGGGTCGCCAGCCGTCCAGCCGGCGGCACCCCGAGGAGACTGACTCTATGGGAGCGTACCGGTTGGTGGGAAGCCGATGGTGGCAGGAGGCGGTCTCGCAAATATCCTGGTCCCGAGCCATGGAGCGCTTTAAAGGTAGTGACCAAGACTTTGAAGCGCACCCGGAGGGCCACCGGGAGCCAATGCAGCGCGCGCAGAAGTGGCATAACATGGGAGCCCCTAGGAGCTCCCATTACCACCCTCGCGGCTGCATTCTGCACCAACTGGAGCCTCCGGATACTCTTCAAAGGCAGCCCCATGTAGAGAGCATTGGCATAGTCTAGGCAGGAGGTCACCAGGGCGGAGGTGACCGTGCGAAGCGCATCCCGATCCAGAAAGGGCCGCAACTGGTAGATCCTACGGACCTGTCCAAAAGCCCCCCTGGTGATGGCCGCCACGTGGTCTTCTAATGACAGCCGTACATCCAGGAGGACACCCAGATTGCGGGCCCTCTCTGTGGGGGCAAGAATTTCCCCCCCCACAGCCAGCGATGGAACCAGCTGGCTGTACCGGGGTGCTGGGAAGCACAGCCACTCAGTCTTAGATGGGTTGAGCTGAAGCCTGTTCCGCCCCATCCAACACCGCAGAGCCTCCAGGCACCGGGTCATCACTTCGACGGCTTCATCGGGGTGGCCCGGGGTAGAAATGTACAGCTGAGTATCATCAGCGTACTGATGGAACTCTACCCCAAAGCCACGGATGATCTCACCTAGCGGCTTCATATAGATGTTGAACAGAAGGGGCAAGAGCACCGACCCCTGAGGCATCCCGCAAACCAGGGGCCTCGGGGCCGACCTCTGCCCCCCTGCCAACACAAATTGTGAGCGGTCAGAGAGGAAGGAGGAGAACCACCGCATAACGGTGCCTCCCAGCCGGTGCCCCCCAGCCGCTGCAATAGGATACTGTGGTCGACAGTATCAAAAGCCGCCGAGAGATCTAAGAGGACCAGGACAGAGGAATAACCTCTGTCACGGGCCCTCCAGAGATCATCCACCAATGCGACCAATGCCGTCTCTGTGCTGTGCCCAGGCCTGAAGCCCGATTGGCATGGATCCAAATAGACAGCTTCATCCAGGTGCTGGGGAAACTGTTGTGCCACCACACTCTCAACAACCTTCGCCATAAAACGAAGGTTGGAGACAGGACAATAATTAGATAACAGAGCTGGGTCCAGGGACAGTTTCTTGAGGAGGGGTCTCACCACCGCCTCTTTCAAGGCAGCGGGTAGATATCCCTCACTCAAGGAAGCGTTAATAATAACCTGAAACCAACCTCGTGTCACCTCCCGGGTGGCCAACACCAGCCAGGAGGGACACGGATCCAATAAACATGTGGTCGCATTCAGTCCCCGCAGCAACCTGTCCACGTCTTCGGGGGTCACAGGATCAAACTCGTCCCAAATGACTGTTTCAAGTTCCTCCCCCGATCCCCCACCAGAGCCGCCCATTCAGTGTCCAACCCATCCCGGATAGTAGTAATGATATGTTATAACTGATTATTTTTAAATAAAATATAATGTGAATAAAAATTTAGTAAGAATTGAGATGTGCTCTAAAGGATGATATGGAATTGAAATCAAGGTCTAATGGTTGTATAGTAATAATATAAGTTAATTAAATGCAATATGAATGTAAATCTAAAAGATAAAGACTATAGATATTGTGCACAGGACATATGTACCAACTGACACACTGTATAATTGAAAGAAGATTTTATTTGTTGTTTTATGTATTATGTTTTGTGTTTATGTCTGTTGTTAAAAATAAAAAAAATTACAAAAAAAAAGAGAGAGAAAGGTCATAAAGAGCTCACTTAACAACTGTCTCACTTACCAACAGAAATTTTGGGTTCGATTGCGGTCATGAATTGAGAACTACCTATACAGCCTTCTTTTTAACGAATTCCATTTATGGTGGCCCTCTCACAAGTATTTTCCCTTGTGCCGAAGATGTTGGGCTGTTCTAATGCATTTGTTGTTTCGTTGCTTTGAGATTACTTTGCTCACAAGCTGGAGAAGACCCAGATGGCTTTGAATGCTCTCAGCGCCGTCCCTTCGAGTTTTCAAAGCAATGAGTGGAATTTAAATCTTTGGTTTGGAGAAACATGTGGGAAAACCATCAGTTTTACCTAGGGACGAGTCAAAAGTAAACTAAGCGGGATCCACCATGACGTGAATGTTGAGTTGTCATTGGAGGAGCTATCTGGAATTCTGTTTCAGGTTTGTTGATGTCTAGGTTTATTTCTGGTCAACCACTTCATTGCTCACCTTTTGACCTTCACCATTTCTATGTCCAGCTACTGGCTTGCTAATTCTAACAGGGAGGGAGTATTAGTCTGGATTTGGGAAACTTTAAACGTTCCATTAAAAGAGGGAGTGATCCCACAAAGCTTCTTTACGTAGAACACACATATAATATCAGATCTTCTAGTCCAATCCCTAGATCGTGCAGGAAACCATTTCAGACATGGTCCAGTCTCTTCTTAAAAGCCTCCAATGTTGGAGCACCTACAACTTCTGAAGGCAATCCATTTACTGGTTGATTGTTCTCATTCTTCAAAAATTTCTCTTTAGTTCTAGGTTGCTTCTCTCTTTGATTAGTTTCCATCCGTTGCTTCTTGTCCTGCCCTCAGGGGCTTTGGAGAATAGCTTGACTCCCTCTTCTTTGGGGTAACCCCTCAAATACTGGAAGACTACTATCAGTGTTAAGTCTTCTTTTCATTAGACTACACATACCCAATTCCTGCAACCATTCTTCAGATGTTTTAGCCTCTTGCCCCCTTACAAGTTTTCCTGCTGAAATCTCTCATGGGCCTGGGAGGTGACTAAGTTTGCTTTTCTAAATTGTTATGGGGAAAAAATTCAGGGGGAAAAAAAATCATCATTTCTAAAAGATCATCAGAAAAGTGAGTTCCAGCTGACTACAAACATTCTTTCTTCAAAAGAATCTGATGCATGGACTTTAAAAAAAAAATCTGATGCACAGACTCAAAATTAAAAAGAAAATGTAAATCTGTGTGTGTGGGGTTGTGTGTTTAAATAAATAGATATATGTCTCAAGTAAAGTATACAGTCATATCGCCAGCCTGGGAAACAGGATGCTAAACACAAAAAATGGACTGTTCCTTATCAAACCTTCCTGTAGCATTCTTTTAAAAGATGACACAAGTACAACTTTTACTACCCAGCACAAGTCAATAAATCTCAAGGATGATTTTATAAGATGAGTTCAAAAGAGGGAGGAGGGGAATCGAAAGAAATGATCAAAGGGTAAAAAGTGGGAAGGATCAATGGTATCTTCAGAAGAAAAGAAAAAAAGAAGGAAAGTAAGAAAGAAGACAGAAAGAAAGGAGACAGAGAAAGAAAGAAAGAGAGAGAGAGAAGGAGAAAGTAGGAAAAAAAAGAGACAGAATGAGAGAGAGAGAGAGAAAAGATTGAGTGAATTAGAACAGCTTTTTTAAAAAAGATAGGTACTACCCGAGCCGAAAAGACGATTAAGATAATGTATTAATTTTTATGGCGTCTGGCAGTAATATTTTCATCCTGTTAATTACACCACAGACAGAAAAAAGTATATAATATGATAGCTCCATGCTGAGAAGACATGCTTGCTGCTTAGTTAAGTGACAGCATTTATCCTATAATTAGCTTGTTGGAATGCGTTGCGCATTGCAAGTGTCAGAGTGTGTGAGATACCAGCTCTGCACAACAAGCCCAGGGTGGAAATAATCATCCTCAGGATTGATCTTTTCGGACCAGGAGATGATGCTTCCTTGTGAATTTCGGGATATGGGAGCACATCTATACCTGGGTTGAAAAATTGCATTTAAATAATGAACCAATGTCCCAAGCAAAGAGAAGACTATTTCAGCAGAAGACTAATCTTGAACATCTGATGGATTCATTTGGCCCAGCTAACAAATACAGTTGGAGAGAGCCAGTTTGGAAACAGTGGTGAAGACACCAGCTATCTAAGAGATCTGGAGAGTTCTACCCCCATCCCTTAGACACAAAACCAGCTACTTGATCTTAAGCCAGTCACTCTTCCTCAGACCTAGGAAGCAAGCAATGGCAAACCACTTCTGAAATCTTGCCAAGACCATTGTCCAGGCAATTGCGAGGAGCCAACATTGTTCTGTAGGCACCTAAAACTAGAGAAAAAGTTAAAGAATTGATCAAATAGTTGTACTGTATGTGTCACACCCCTCATTTTAATTGTACATATTTGTGCTGTCCCATCTCTTATCTAGTAGGTCATGTGGTTGAATGAAGTGAGGGATTGACTGTAGCCATCAGTGAGCTCTTAATCAACTCTTAGCCTGACTTAGTGATAAATGGAATGGAAGGTTACATTGGACCCAGGTTTCATCTGGCTTAGAATAAACCCATTGACAGAAGTATGCCATAATTCTACAACATACTGCAGTTACCTTAAGCATAACTAAACTCCGTGTGAATGGTGGTTTTCCTTCCAATAAACAATGTCTACAGGGTGGAGTCAAAATGATGGTGATGACAGCAGCAAGGGTGCAGTTAAAGCTATACCTGTTTTTGATGTGGATCACATGTGCAATACACATCAAAACAAATGAGTTTTGAGCATCATCTGGATTTTTTTTTGGTTAACCATGGTTTGTGGACATCCCTGCTTCCAATGAAACCTCAGGTCACATTTCAAAGCTGTTGATTTCTTCTAGTTATGGTCTCAATACCATTTACTAGGGTTGCCCAGTGCAGCTTTTTTTTTTTCAACTTTAGCAATTTTAAGATATGTGGACTTCAATTCCCAGTATTCCCCAGCCAGATCCCTATCTGATGTCCCACAAATGCTTTTCACTTCAATTTCTGATTGTCTTAACCATAATAGTCAATAGCCAAGGATCACAGCTATAGTTATAAGCCCAGGTCATCCCAAAGATGCTTTTTTCAAAAGGCAACTGGACTTCTTTTGTTTTTCCTTGAAGATGTTTTGCTTCTCATCCAAGAAGCCTCTTCAGTTCTGACTGAATGGTGGAGAATGGAAGGATTTATATGACCTAGAGAATCTCCATAGACTTAAGTCCAGGTTGTTTTCCCGTTACAGGTAGACAGACAGATTCATAAGAACAATGAAAGATACAGCTGTAACCACAACATTCTCATGGAATTTTACTGGTATTAACATTTCAAAGCTACCCTTTCAAACAACTGCCAAGTTAAATTAAGCTTTCCCATAATACTCATTATCTCTTTCTTCTCTCTCTCATGTATATCTACAAACACAAATGACATACAAGAATTAGATTGCTAGAATTTAATTGGCGCCGTTTGTAAATTTCCTTTAAAGAAATAGTAGCAAGGCTGTTGAGCTTAGAGGGCATATCCTAAATGGGCAAATATTATCATAATAAAAATTTTAAAAGAATCCACCGCATTATTGTCTCCTAATTTAAACAAGCACTGTTTTGTCTTTGGAAGAGAAATTAATGGAGGGTTCTATTTTAACAGCTACTACCAGCAGTTCAGATTCTGCTTATTTGGTTACAAAGAACTGTTCCTGGAAAATGCAAACCCACTAAATAAAATACGAATATCAGGAAGCAGTTTTACTAGGATTGGAAATGATCAGACTTGTTTAGTAAAGTGAAGGGAGGATGGAGTAAATAGCAGCGAAGGAGGGAGTAAATAGTCAAATCATAACCAGAAATTAATTAAAGAATATCAGAATAACTGGAAGGGACCTTGGAGGTCTTCTAATCCAACCCCCACTGCTTGGGCAAGTGGTTGTCCAATCTTTTCTTAAAAACTTCATGCTACATGATAATGACTCCTACTTCTAAGTCTTAACTTGCTTCCAAATTGCGTAAGAAGAGTACGGATTACATTATCACAGAAGACAGGATATTTGAGATTTATAGGTCCACCTATCTTGATGGTGGCATCTGAAGTTGGAAGCTGAGGTTTCAAGCATCTGGGAGGCTTCAGTTGGCTTACCTTCTGTGTGTGTGTGTGTGTGTGTGTGTGTGTGTGTGTGTGTATGCGCGCGCACGCGCAGTTTTCTTGGAAAGATTTTTCAGAAGTGGTTTACCATTGCCTCCTTCCTAGGGCTTAGAGAATACGACTGGTCGAAGGACGCCCACCTGGCTTTGCGCCTAAGGCAGGACTAGAACTCACAGAACCCAAAATCCAATCCCATTCTAGTTCCGCTCTAAACAAGCAAGCTGCCTGGGTGACTTTGGCCCAATTACCAGGAGACAAGGAGTTCTAGTCCTGCCTGAAGCATGAAAGCTGGCTGGGTGACCTTAGGCTAGTCCTTTGACTCAGTTCCAACCCATGTAAGTAAGTAAATAAGTCAGTCAGTCAGTAAATACATAAGTACAGTAAGTAAGTAAGTAAATAAATAAACATTTGCAGTTCTCTGAGTTGTCAACAGTTGGAAAGAAAAGTCCAAACAACAACAAGCACATATTCTTAAAGAAAAGGTTCAAAAAGGCATTATATCAGAGAGAAATGTAGGCAAAAATTGACAGCAGAGGCATAAGGTTTGAGAAAAGGTGCAACAATGGAGACACCTATTTTTCTTGAAGTCTGATATTTGAGAGTTTCAATTTTCCATATTTAGAACATGAGAGAAGAAAGTTCTTTCATGCACAATTTGCAAGTTTCATCCCTTGGAAAAAAAAAAACAATAACAACAACAGCCTACGCATCCATTAGAAACATCTTTGATCTGGGCAAAATTTGGGTCAGAGACCTAGAGTAATTCCACTTGCACCCTGTAGTAGAGCAAAGGAAGGAACGCAAAAGAGACCCTCAAAAGAACAACAAAGGCTGAAATTTAAATAAAGACAATGGTGTCAAAGTATCTCCAGAAATAAAGATATTTTGATCAGTTCTTTGCATCTCTTAAAAAAGAAAAAAGAAAAGGGCATTAATTCTGATTTATATTTAAATAAAAATGATTAAATTTTATCTTCCAAGATGGAAATGTTGCGATAAGCACTGGTTGGTGGCCAAAGTATTCTCTGATGCCTGGAGCTTTTAGACTTGTTGTCTTGTATGTATATTTGAATGGCAATGGGTTTTATCAGTATTTCTAAAGGCACTCATTTAATTATGTGGTTGTAAAAATTTTCAAAACCCCAAAGAATTAACACTCCCAATGCATATTCATGTTCTTCACATTAAATCAACTTGAGCCATTGGTGGGGAGAGAAATAAATAATATAAAACGGGAAAGTGCAAATACTATTTTTATTTCTGTAAACACTTTGAAGCTCTATTCGGGACTCATTTGTAATCTTGTTTTATTTGTGTATAATTACAAATAATTAGATGTTATCTGCCCTTTCCTACATGGGCTAAAGGGGACTGGAATCATTGTTTACAACAAAAGACATAGGAATGTCTTCTGATCCTTTATAAAAATGCAAGCTCTTCACCTCCAGTGAAACTATAACTTATTCATGTTTATTTTTTCATTTTTTAAAATCCCACCTTTAATGTTCTCACAATTCAAGGCAGAGAACATATCCAACAGATCTTCCTTCCATTTTCCACACAGGGACAACCCTTATGAGGTGAATTAGATTGAGGGAGAGTGATTGGCCCAAAGTCACCCAACTAGCCTTCATGACTAAGGAGGGACTAGAACTCATTGTTTCCTAGTGTTTGGCCCAAAGTCACCCAATCAGCTTTCATGGAATAATATATCATTACCGATAAACAAATGAGTTAGATAGAGTTAGAAAATGAATGAAATATATCATTGAAAGTCAATAATTACAATGTTAATATAACAAGTGATACATGTGATATAAAATACTGATTAGAACAATTATAAACATATATAAGTAAAATATGTATGAGAATGTTATTATGTGCACAAAGATATATGTACCCAACTGACACACTGTTGAATAGAAAGGTTTTATTTGTTTGTTGTTGTTGTTGTTATAAAAATATAAAATTTTATATATAAAAGGCTTTCATGGTTAAGGTGGGACTAGAAACCACTATGTCCTAGTGATTGGCCCAAAGTCACTCAGCCAGCTTTCATGGTTAAGGTGGGACTTGAACTCATGGTCTTTTAGCCTGGTAACTTAATCACTATTCAATTTTTATTTATTTTATTTGTCAGGCATGTATTAGATAACAGATATAATTACAACATGATTATGATTTCATGAAATGGGTACAAATAAAAGGGCACATTAGGACAGAGACAGTAGGCACGTTAGTGCGCTTATGCACGCCCCCTACAGGCCTCTTAGGAAAGGGGTGAGGTCAATAGTAGACAGTCTAAGGTTAAAGTTTTGGAGGTTTGGGGAAGAACCCACAGAGTCAGGTAGAGTATTCCAGGCATTGACCACTTTGTTGCTGAAGTCGTACTTTCTGCAATCCAGTTTGGAGGGATTCAAACATTTATTGTCAGAGTACAACATGTGTACAATGAGATTGGCTGTGTTTTCCTTCCTTCCTTCCTTCCTTCCTTCCTTCCTTCCTTCCTTCCTTCCTTTCTTCCTTCCTTCCTTCCTTCCTTTCCTCCCTTTCCTTCCTTCCTTCCTTCCTTCCTTCTTTCCTTCCTTCCTTCCTCCCTCCCTCCCTCCCTCCCTTCCTTCCTTCTTTCTCTGATTCTGAGAGGCTGCTGTACAAGTCCTTACACTCTTCTTGGCACGATTTTTCAGAAGTGCTTTGCCATTGTCTCCTCCCTAGGGCTGAGGGAAAGTGACTGGCCCAAGGTCACCCAGCTGTCTTATGCAGCAATGGGCTCCCTCTCATTCCCCAGCCCACTGGCTCTAAAGTCCCTTTGTCTGAAAAACACCACAGGTTTTTTTTCCCAATAGGTCATGACAGAAGGCCAGAAGTATCTTAGATGCCTGCAGATATTGGTTCTATGGGGGGATTGCTTCTTTTGAAAAATATGTGGCCAAATATCAACAGGTGCAAAGAAACATTTAAAACTCTCCATACCAAGGTTTGTATTTACGTTTCTCAGGATTCATACTCCGTAATCCATTGTTTCTTTGACTCCCTAAATATTACGAATAGTATAAAGAGATAACAGGTTAAATGCTGCACACTTTTATGGACTGTGTTCCAGGTATATTAACAGAGAGAATATGCTTCTTATAATTAGCAGCTGGCATTTAAATAATCTGCCGAAGATTATGACAGAAAGGCTCTTATCACGAGAGAGTTAGAAATATATTACTGTCAAAACACAAGAAGAATGGCTCATAAAATCATCAAGGAAGCAGATTCGGGTGTTGGAATGGCTCCCCCCCCCCCCAGAATATGGTTACATTTGAAGAAAGAAGAAGAAAGCATTTTAAAAGATGAGGAGGATTGAGGATTTAATCTAGCACTGGGGATAGTCTCAGCAATTGTCCAGGTGGAGCAACAGATTAAGGTTGTCATTCCCACCAAGAAATGGCCAAAGCAGGTGAAATCTTAAATGAAAAATTAAGAAGTTTATGCACTTTAAATTTCTATGTCTTCCTTCCTTCCTTCCTTCCTTCCTTCCTTCCTTCCTTCCTTCCTTCCTTCCTTCCTTCCTTCCTTCCTTCCTTCCTTCCCTCCTTCCTTCCTTCTTTTCTTTTCTTTGTTTCTTCTCTCCCTCCCTCTTTCTTTCTTTCTTTCTTCTCTCCCTGCCTCCTCCCTTCCTCCCTCTCTTCCTCTGTTCATTTCCTCAAGACTTTCCCTCCCTTCTTTTCTCTTTGTTTCTTCCCTCCCTCCCTCCTTCTTTTTCTTTCTTTCTTTGTTTCTTCCTTCCTTCCTTGTTTCTATTTTTCTTTCTTTCTTCCTCTCTCCCTTCCTCCTCCCTCCCTTCCTCTCTTCCTTCCCTCCCTCCCTCTCTTCCTCTCTCTCCTTCCTTCCTTCCTTCCTTCCTTCCTTCCTTCCTTCCTTCCTTCCTTCCTTCCTTCCTTCTCTGATTCTTGAAGACCAGCTGTACAAGTCTCTATACTCTTCTTGGCAAGGTTTTCCAGAAGTATTTTGCCATTGTCTCCTCCCTCAGGTTGAGGGAAAGTGACCGGCTCAAGGTTCCCCATCTGCCTTTATACAGTGTTGGGCTCTCTCTCATTCCCCAGCCCACTGGCTCCAAAGTCCCTCCTTCTGAAAAATGGCAGTCTCGATATATGGTCTTCTCAGCCCATTCAGTTTTTTCATTACCCATTCCCAAGGACTTCATGTCTCAAAAAATTCTTTGAGTCCAGAAATATGGGCCAAAGAAATCTATGGGCAGTGAACCTCATTCCTTTTCCTTCGGTCACGAAGGCTGATCTCACCTCTGTATCTTGCATTAAGAAAAAATATCCTCTTTACAACACGTTTATCAAACCTCTCTCCTTTCTCTCTCTCTTTTTTTTCTTTGCCAGCTAGCTGGGAGATTGACTTGCCGCATTCATATTTTCCAAGCATGTCAATGCTCCCCTATATGTCTAAATCTCATCCTCCCCGGGTATAAATATGTTTGCTTGTGTTTCTGCCTATCCCTTTGTTCTCTGCTGCACCGTGGCGGTCTCAAATATCTTTTGACAGCAAATTTAGACTAACTGAACTCTCTTTACTGTAAGGGGAAATAAATCCATTATTAACAAAGTTGTCAATAAGCAATATCAACTTTGTCAGGCAGATTTATTTCCAGGGGTTCGGGCTGGGGAGAAATCAATATTGGGCGATACATCAGAGTGCTACTCAAATGCGTATTTCCGATTCTGCCCTTAAGAATAACTTAAAAGCAAAGGACTTTCCCTTTGCATTCCAGAAAATAAATGCATGCAACTAATCCTATTTACCTTCGTATGAATCCCAAGGACTTTTTTATTTTTTATTTTTATTTTATTTTTGCCACCCCCTTAAGATTTCCCCATTTGTGTGCTTGCATGAGTTGTCAAGAGGTTTTTCTATGTGATATCTGGACTTCTGTAATTTCAATCTCCCAAAAGCAATTGCTTTTAAATATACTTCCTGACAGTGTATTTAAAAAAAAAAAAAACACCATCCCAAAGCTAAACATATTGGCGAACTACACACATCACTAAACATAAGTACAGGAGGTTTAGACTGGGCTCACCCAGAGAAATTAATCTTCTGCCATATTAGCAAAACCGAAAGAGGCTAAGAATGGGAAAGAGACAATTTTCCGAAGTCTATGCTGGGATTTTCATTCCCATCCAATAATAGGGAACATCATTGCCAGGTAGTCCTCGTCTTACAAAATGGACACCTAACATCAAAAACATCATCAAAAAAGCACAACAAAGAATGTTCTTTCTGAATCAAGTCAGGAAGCTCAAACTGCCCAAGGAGCTTCTGATCCAGTTCTACAGAGGAATGATTGAGTCTGTCATCTGCGCCTCTATAACTATCTGGTTTGGTTCTGTAATCCAGCAAGACAGACATAGACTTCAGAGGATAATTAGAAAAAACAATTGCTACCAACCTGCCTTCAGTTGAGGACCTGTATAACACTGCACGAGTCAAAAAGAGGGCTGTGAAAATATTTACAGACCCCTCACATCCTGGACATAAACTGTTTCAACTCCTTCTCTCAAAACAACGCTATGGAGCACTGCACACCAGAACAACTAGACACAAGGACAGGTTTTTCCCAAACGCCATACTCTGCTAAACAATTTATTCCCTCAATACTGTCCAACTATTTACAAAGTCTGCACTACTATTACAATTAACCTTCTCATCACTCCTTATCACTCATCCCTTCCCACTTGTGACTGTATGACTGTAACTTTGTTGCTTGCATCCTTATGATCTATATTAATTGTTTCCTAGTATGATTTGATTGCTTATTTGTACCCTATGACTATTATTAAGTGTTGTGCCTTATGATTTTTGACTCTTGATGAATGTATATTTTCTTTTATGCACACTGAGAGCTTTTTGCACCAAGACAAATTCCTTGTGTGTCCAATCACACTTGGCCAATAAATAATTCTAATCTAATGTATTCTATTCTATTCTATTCTATTCTATTCTATTCTATTCTAGTCTAGTCTATAGATTCCCCCAAATTTCTGTCACAAAGAAAGGTGTTTGTTCAGTGGGCTCTGCCCCATCTTACCACAATTTTCTTGCCACAGCTGTTAAGTCCACACTGTCATTGTTAAGTTAGCAACATGGTTGTTAAGTGAATCTGGTTTCCCCAACACTTGTTCGAAGGCCGCAAAAGTGGATTGCAAGGGACACTTCAACCACCATAAATACAAGTTGGTTGCCAAGGATCTGGATTTGGATCCTGTGACCCTATGCTGCAATGGTCGTAAGTGTGGGGAAATGGTCATAAGTGACTTTTTGCAGTGCTGTTATAATGTTGACGGTCACTAAATGAACTATTGTAAGTCGAGGGCTATCTGTAATGGTTTACTTTTTTAAAATAAAAATGTTGCTGGTATCATTTAGATGCAGTTTAGAAATTATTCCCATTCTCAATGACACCAGCAGCATCTTCATTAGGAATACTGTTGATAAGCAATTTAAAGCAGTGAAGATCCAGTTGTTTGATTATTTGTATCCAGCCTTTATTAGTTTGACAAATAACTCAAAGATGGCGAACATATCCAACACTCCTTCCTCCTCTTACCTTCCCCTAGTCAGCCTTAGTCAGCTTTCATGCCTAAGGTAGGAGCAGAACTCACCCTCTCCCGGGGATTGGCCCAAAGTCACTCAAGCCAACTGCCAAAGATGGGACTAGAACTCATCATCTTCTGATGGGGTCACCCAAAGTCATCCAGATGGCTTTCGTGGCTAAGATGGGACTAGAACTCTCTGTCTCCTGATGATTGGCTCAAAGTCATTCAGCCAACTTTCATGGCTAAGGTGGGACTAGAATTCACAGTCTCCTAGCAACTTACCCAAAATCTTCCAGTTTTCATGCCTGAAGTGGAACTAGAACTCATGGTTTCCCAGTTTCTAGTCCGGTATCTTAACCAAACTGGTTCTCTCTTGTGATGATGTCTGGATAGGTCATTTATACAGCCTTTAGCTCATCTGGGGAACAATCTCCGAGACTCCCCTACAGAAATTCAACAACACACACACACACATCAAATTCCTTTGAGCTTCGGTTAAACCTTAACAAAAACACCCAGTTTGTTTCAAAATTACTCAGTCGTGATCCCCATAAAGCAAAGAGGAGCTGGCCATTTGGGCCCATTCCAGCGACATCAGTTCATCACTATTTGCATGTTCTTCCTTCCATACCAGTGGTCCTTCAAGGATAATTAATATATATATATATATCATATCTGTTCCTGAATTTTGAGGGTTGACTGGGGTTCATTTCACTGGCTCTTAAGTGGCCTCACCAGGAAATCGAAGAAGATGCTCTTTTAAAGCGGTGGCATCTTGAGAACCCGTCTGCAGAATTCTGAATTTCCGACGTTTGAATTTCAACCTGGAGGGCTGCTTTCTCTTCCTACCTTTAAGGAGAACCTGAGTGAGGCTAAGATCTTTGTTGTCCCTGTATCACAACAGCCTCATTACTCATGTCAACCGGTGGCTGTAATTTCGGCAGATGTTTCCCATTTTTTAAAAAAACAAAAAACAAATATGACGTTCTTCTTCTTTTTATTTTGTTTTATTTATTAAAAAAATGGCCAAGAGCAGCAGCCCCGTTGATAAAGGCCAGATGTGAATACCGGGTGGGGGGGGGGCAACGATAGGTGTATTTTGTGTTGTTTTTTTTCCTCCCTGAAATCTTTACAGCCACTGATGCAGAACAGGGCCCATCGCTTTGGAAGCGGTCGAAAAAGAAGAAGGAAAAAAAAAACAGCCAAGAGTTTGAAGGCTTTGAGGAAAAATCATTAAACACGAGCAATTCGTGTTCTCGGCGCTCTTCAGTTCTTGAGCAAGATTCCAGGGTAAACCCTCCAGTTATCGAGGTTTGTAACAGCTTAGTTTGGTGCGGATTTTGTCTCGTGCCAAGTTGTTCAGGGTTGTTTCAACATGACCCCTTCTCTACACTGGAGGAAATTGCTTGGCAGGGAGGGAGGAGAAGGAGGGGGTTGGATTTTGGGTTTTTGTTTTTTTTTTCCTGCAGAAGAGATCGTTTGGAAGCACAAAGCATTTCTGAAAGGTGGGAACCCTCCAAATCGGGGCAAGCGATGTTGAATTAGCAAAATGCAAAAAAATGGTTTCCTGATAGGATAAGGAAGGAAGGAAGGAAGGAAGGAAGGAAGGAAGGAAGGAAGGAAGGAAGGAAGGAAGGAAGGAAGGAGTACAGGGAGGGAGAGAGGATGAAGGGAAGGGAAGGGGGAAGGAAGGAAAAAAGAAGGAAGGAGAACAGGGAGAGAGGGAGGATAAGAGAAGGGAAGGGGGAAGGAAGGAAAAAAGGAAGGAAGGAGAACAGGGAGAGAGGGAGGATAAGAGAAGGGAAGGGAAAGGGGAAGGAAGGAAAAAAGGAAGAACGAAAGGAGGAGTACAGGGAGGGATGGAAGATGAAGAGAAGGGAAGGGAAGTGGGAAGGAAGGAAAAAAGGAAGGAAGGAAGGAAGGAGGCAAAGATGCAAGGAAGGAGTACAGCGAGGGAGGGAGGATAAAGAGAAGGGAAGGGAAGGAGGAAGGAAGGAAAAAAGGAAGGAAGGAAGGAAAGAGTACAGAGAGAAAGGGAAGGGAAGGAGGGAGGAAGGAAGGAAGAAAGGAAGGAAACCAAATCCAGCAGTGCAGCAACAGATGAGCCTGTTCAACGCACACCCCAAAGAGCAACCTGTGGAGCCACAAACAGTTAATGGGATTTATTTATTTGTTTGTTTATAAATTTGATTTCCCCCAGCCCCCGCCCCCCTCCAGCTCCCCAGCCATTGGCGATGATGGGAATACGGGAACCGAGAGCATGCTTTAGCATTCTCAACTTTTCTCTCAAAAAAAAAGAAAAAAAAAAACCATCTAAAGCTCTTAAAATGAATGTATAAATAACATGCAACCGTCTAGACAGGGTAGGTCAGTTACAAAGACACCAGGTCAGGCAAAATTGTCCATCAGCCAGACAAGCAGAACTGATTCTGATGCTAAGTAACAGTTTGGATATTCAGTATTCTATATATGCGAAAGGCTTCAGTGAGCATTGAATCTTCTCAACCCACTCCTTAAAAACACCGCTTTATGCAGCCAGGGGAAAAGCCTTCCCTGCTATTTAGACATTAAAATTAATGCTCAAGGAAGGGGCAGCAACTGCTTCCTAACAAGGGGTTAGAATCAACCTGTGTAATTGGCTACTGGTCAAGCAACAAATAACAATTACACAATTGCGCCTGCTAAACAGCTAACCCAAGTGTACCACACTGACAGAATCTTAAAGAGAAGCCAACACAACCGCAAGAGGAAACACAGGGCAAGATTTCCTGCCCCCTCCTCTCTTTTCCCCCCAAACATCTCCCTCCTTTTTAAGATCCTGTCCATTATATACATACATTTTTTGTAGAGGCCTTACACTAATTTGAGGGTGTTTTCAGGGTGTCCCAATCACGGGTGATTAGTCGAGGAAGAAGGAAATTCAGTTGCGATCTTTCTAAAGATAGAAAACTGGCACACTCACAAGGTTCATTTTTCTCGCTATAAACATGTATGCACCCGAACTAGACTGTGTTGTCTCTCTGTGTCATATAATATAGGTGGGTATGTACATGATTTTGTATTTATTTCTTTATCTTGTCATGTTTATGTAGTGTATCATTGGAGGGGGTGACCCTTCAAGAGCTGTATGCAATGAAATTTCATTTTTAATGTAGGCCAATTAGTGTACATTCAAAGTGACAATAAAGTTATTCTATTCTATTCCATTCCATTCCATTCTTCATTCCAATATTCTATTCTATTCTAATTCCATTCCATTCCATTCTATTCTACTCTACTCTACTCTATTCTACCCTACTTTACTCTATTTCATTCCATTCCATTCTATTGTTCCACTATTCTATATTATTCTGTTCTGTTCTATTCTCTATCCCTCTATTCCATTCTAAAAATCTTGGGATAGGAAAAGGGTTTAGAGTAGGAGAAGGAGCACAGAGCATTGGAGACCGTAATTCCTAGAAAGCCCCACATGCCATGACGGTGAAAGTTACTAACAAATGATCGAATCCTAGGGATGCAATTTTCAGCGGCCTTTTAAGCAAATGGAAAAGTTAACTCGGCTTGCTCAGGGTTTTTAATGCATCTACTTTTCATTTTAAAAAGGGGGGGAAAGGCCATCTTCTCTCCAAATGAAAAAGGGCAGAATATCTCATCTCCTCCACAATCGAATCACGTCAACGAATCATCCCCATGTCCCCAGCAGGCCCTGCTGTCTTCCCAAAATCCACTTAAAGTTATCACTGGAAAAAATATTTTTTCAATCGTGTTTTTAAAACAGGAGAGAGGGAGGGGGAGACAGGGGAGGAGGGAGGGGAGGGAAAGAGAGAGGAAAGAAGGGAAGGAGGGAGAGAGGAAGAGAGAGAGAGAAAGGAAGAAAGAACATAAGAAAAAGGGAGGGAGGGGAGGGAAAGAGAGAGGGAAGGAGGGAGGGAGGAAGAGAGAGAGAGAAAGGAAGAAAGAACATAAGAAAAGGGAGGGAGGGGAGGGAAAGAGAGAGGAAAGAAGGGAAGGAGGGAGGGAGGAAGAGAGAGAGAAAGGAAGAAAGAACATAAGAAAAAAGGAGGGAGGGAAGAGAAAGAGAGAGGGAAGGAAGGAAGGAAGGAAAGAGGGAGGGAGGGAAGGAACAAAAATGAATTTAAATAGTTTGATCATTAATACTGTTAATAAGTGAATGTAATTCCCTTTAAAGATTGCAAGAGCAGATAGAATGATTAATACTTGCATCAAAGTTTAGAAGAGTTTGTAGGTTTCATTAATACATTCCTTCTTTGTGTAACTGCGTAAGGATGGGTCAGTTATCATGTCATGAATGTTGATCCCAGCTTTTTGGAACCACTAAACTTCATTGTGTGTCCAGTATCCTGCCTAGAAAAAGTGTTTCACAAACAGATGGCCATGGGAGCGATCCTATGGAGAAAACCTTCCCTCCTGAGCTTTTGTGTTAGAAGAGGGACACAACTCTTAAATGGAAATTGGACCGACTCTATTGAAATAAACTTCCTCTGGATTTCTCTCTCTTAAATCTATTCCCAAATTTTGAGGGTGGATACATGAAGACATTTGCCATTTTTCTTCTCAATTCTGCAAGGATGTGTCATTAGGACACACACTAAAATTTCAGACTTCCGAGTTTTTCCAAGGAGGCTGAAGGAAAGTCTGATAACAACACAATTTTTTCACTGGTGGGATTCAACATTTTTTTACTACTGGTTCTTTGGGCGTGGCTTGATGGGCGTGACAGGGGAAGGTTACTTCAAAATCCCCCTTCCCTTCCCACCCCACTAACCTGCTTTCCAGCTCCGTTCTCCTGTGCAGGACAACCAAAGAAGACCCAGCCGATCAGCTGGGACTCAATGGGAGGCAGAGAAGAGATGGGGTTGGCGGGGCCAGTCAGAGGTGGGATTGGCCAGTTCTCCAAACTACTCCAAATTTCCGCTACCGGTTCTCCAGAACTGGTCAGAACCTGCTGAATACCCCCTGTGATTTTTTTTTTTTTTTTAGAAGAATTAAACAGCTTGTAAAGAGATTGAAGATTTTTTTTTCCCCTTCCCAGACTAATTTTGATAGCCTAATTGGGAGAAAATCACAATGTCCCTTCGGGCAATCTTGAACAACCATTTCACGTGGACCCTGGCAAACGATGAGTTTTTCCCCTGCCGGCCAAAAGCCTCTTCGAGAAATATTAAATCAAGCTTTGATAAGTGATCCCGACAGGCGGATTTTAATACTTTACTTACTTTACTTTTGAGCTGTGTCTTAAAAACAGTTGCGTAAGTGTTAACATATTTCCCTCTTTCTGGGCACGCTTGCATTTTTTATGTTTTCCCACCGTGGCAAACGTCATCCTAATTGGTGATGCCGTGTTTATGTGGCTGATTTAATAGCCCCTGGGATGTTTCAGGGGATGCTTATTCCAGCCATAGGAACTTTGGAAGATGCTCGGATGAAATTTTATCGGCAAGCAATTGGGCTAAACCCCTCGAATGTTCAACGGCATTGCAGGCAGCTGAAGGAGCTCTCCAGGAAATGTCGATGAAGATCCTCAGGTCCTGGTTGTCCCCAAAATGTTTTGTTTTTTTTTTCTTCTCCAAAAGGCAACTGGTCTTTCTTTGATTTTTTCCTTGAAGACGTTTCGCTTCTCATCCAAGAAGCTTCTTCAGTTCTGACTGAATGGTGGAGCACGGAAGGATTTATTTTCCTTGCAGCCGTCTGGTCATTAGTACTCTCTCTGAGAATCATTGAAGCCACTTGAGAGGTTTATCTGCGTCCTCAGGGTCTCTTGAATCAGAGTACAAAGGGTTATGGAAGAGTGGTACATTTCCCCCCCAAAAAATTTGGTGGGTGTGATTTGGTAGGCGCGCACTTTGCATGCGTGTGCGTGCCAAACGCACACTTTCTTCTTACAATCCCCATGGTTGGAAGTTTAAAACCCCACCCCTCTCCTAGGAAAATGAAATATTTTAGGATATATAAAAAGGCAGAATATTTCCTCTAAAAAGAAAAGTAGAAACTCGGAAAGGCAGAAACTCAGCCCCCCCCCCCCCCACACACACACACACACTCCCTCCACCTTTGCTAACTCTGGCCTAGGCCAGTCTATTTTACATAACAAAGACCTACTCCAGGTAAAGCCATAATAGGAATGGCCCAAAGCCCTTTCATTATATCATCATCCAGCAAGGCTCAATCAAGCCTGGGACTCAGGACAGCCTACCGAGTTGCCCCTGTATGGCCCCGTGGGCGTCTGACAACCAATCAGAATACAAGCTCAAATTCAAATCCCAACAGAGGGCATAAAACCCAGGCACTCTCAGCATCTTGGCCCTTTTTTTCTCCCAGGAGCTCCCAGGCATGGGATCCGCTCCACCATTGAACCATCTTTCCAAGCAGTCATCATGTTTCCAGTGTCTTTCTTCCCCACTTGGAACTTGAACCCAGAAGGCTATTTCTTCCAGCAATTGGAACTTGGCGCAAAGCAGCTGCACTTCAAAAGCAGGGAATAAATATGGGAGCCCAGGTGGGCAGGCAGGACCAAGAGCAGCACATCCGGTTCATTCTCCGCTGCTCATCGGCGCTACCGCCTCAGCAGAACCAGGCTGAACCGGTAGAAAATACCACCACTGGTGTGGAACTTTTTGGAGCTGCTGAAAGGACTGGAGGAATATAAAGGAATGATAAACCTTTCTGTTCTCCACCATTCAGTCAGAACTGAGGAAGCTTCTTGCACGAGAAGCGAAATGACTTCAAGGAAAAACAAAGGAATTCCAATTTGGAAATTTTTTTTTGAAAAAACGCCTTTTGAGAGTTCTCCAGTACAGGTAGTCTTCCACTTATGACCCAGGATTGAGTCCACAATTTCTGTTGCTAAGACAGACAGTTGCTAAGTGAATTTTGCTCCATTTTACAACTTCCCTTGCCACAGTGGTTAAGTGAAAGATTGCAATTGTTAAATTAGTCAAACTGTGGTTAAGTG
Source organism: Bungarus multicinctus (assembly GCA_023653725.1). Lineage (NCBI taxonomy): Eukaryota > Metazoa > Chordata > Lepidosauria > Squamata > Elapidae > Bungarus > Bungarus multicinctus. The sequence continues at coordinate 4,460,273 of CM042839.1, read as the reverse complement.
AATATGGCTTCCCCATTGACTGGGCTTGTCAGACAGTCACTAAAGGAGATGCCCAGGACCAGAGGTGGTATTCAGCAAGTTCTGACCAGTTCTGGAGAACCGATAGTGGTCATTTTGAGTAGTCTGGAGAACCGGCAAATCCCACCTCTGACTGCCCCCCACCCCCATCTCTTCTCTTCCTCCCATTGAGTCCCAGCTGATCGGCTGGGTCTTCTTTGGTTGCCCTGCACAGGAGAACGGAGCTGGAAAGCAGGCTAGTGGGGTGGGGAGGGAAGGGGGATTTTGCAGTATCCTTCCCCTGCCATGCCCACCAAGCCACGCCCACCAAGCCACGCCCACAGAACCGGTAATAAAAAATTCTGAATCCCACCACTGCCTGGGATGCTGCAGCCATCATAAATATGAATTGATTGCCAAGCCTCTGAATTTTGATCACATGATAATGGGGATGCTGCAAAGGTTTGTCACTGTGAAAAACGGTCAGAAGTCACTTTTTTTTCCAAAGTTGTAACTTTGAACGGAAACCATTGTAAGTCGAGGACTACCTGCGTAGCCTTTCAAAGCTTCCTTCCCCCCCTCCCCAATCCTGAAACGATCCAGGAAATGTCTTAAGAAGGGACAGAAAATCCTGCAATGAACATGTTTTGTCTTGTCCTTGTAATCTTGACAATGCCAGCTATTTTATTTTCCTCCTCCTCTTAGGACATTTCCAAAACTTCTTAGTAAGTAACAAAACCACAAAGAAGGAGTGTGTGTCTATGTGTGTGTGTGTGTGTGTGTTTAAAAAAAAAAAAAACTTCCCTGCACCCAGTAGGTATCTGTAACAGCAGGTTTAATTTAAAATGAATATCGCTTTCTGGCTTTACCCAACTTCAAAGCGAGCTTCATAATGCCTCTCATTTTCTGTGTCTGTTTTACATCAGTCACAATTTCGTATCACCATTTCACTTCTCCTTGATACATATCATAAATTTTTTGTAACTGGGAAGCACACTTAGGATATGGATCAAATTAAGAGTGGTTTTTCAACAAAACGCGGGGAGGGAAAAAAACTAGAAGAAAGATAGTGGGCATTGAGTTTATTAACTCTCTCTCTCTCTCTCTTTTTTCTTCTCGTGTATCTGATGATATGTTGTTAAGGGCATGTTAAAATGCTGTAGGATAATCCACACCATATAAATCAATGAGAGTCTTCTGGGGGTGAAAAAGAAAAAAAGGAGAGGCCTCAAATGAATTGAAAAAAGAAAGAAAGAAAGAAAGAAAGAAAGAAAGAAAGAAAGAAAGAAAGAAAGAAAGAAAGAAAGAAAGAAAGAAAGAAAGAAAGAAAGAAAGAAAGAAAGAAAGAAAGAAAGAAAGAAAGAAAGAAGAGGGAGGGAGAGAGAGAGAAAGAAGGAAAGAAAGAAAGACAGGAAGGAAGGAAGGAAGGAAGGAAGGAAGGAAGGAAGGAAGGAAGGAAGGAAGGAAGGAAGGAAGGAAGGAAGGAAGGAAGGAAGGAAAAAAGGAAGGAGGGAAGGGAGGGAGGAAAGGTTGGAGGAAAGAAGGAGTACAGAGAAGAAGAGGAAAGATGAAGAGAAGGGAAGGAAGGTTTAATAAGTTAAAAATAGATGGTAACTCTCTTTTAACCGAGTCCCAAATCTTGCAGAAAGAGACAAAGAACAACTGATGCGCAAAGTAGCTTCACAATAAACATTTAAATTATTCTATTTTTTCATATTCCTAATCTGTTCAAAATAACTGGCATTTAGGCATCAAAACAGCTATTTCTATGTCAGAATCTATGTCTAAGGAACTATAATCAACCCTTCTCCTTCACTGTACTGATAAACAACAAATCAATAACGTCTTTATTATTCTACCAAAGATACAAAACACATCTCATTAAATGTATGAGTACAAAACTCCACCCTGGCATGTTTCTTCAACACGTTCAATGTCTTCTGGAAAACCATGGCTGATGCGAGGTTTCTGTAGTTGGTGCCATGTTCCTTTCTGTCTCATTCTGTATCATTCACTTCAACCTTACCTTAGCTGAAGTGAGCCCGATAAACCCAACTGGCCATGAAGGACCTACTGGTAGAACATCCGTCATCGTTGTTAGGTGACCCTTCCAAGTAACTTCTTACAGAATTGAGAGGAGCAGAACCTCCTTTGTACTCAAAACTTCCAGAAGTTGTTTTCCATCGAGGAATTGAAAAGACTTTCTTTTGATACTGTTATTTGGAGAGAGGTTAAGGCTGAGAAGGGATGCGGTGGCTCAGTGGCTAAGACACTGAGCTTGTCAATCAGAAAGGTCAGCAGTTCGGTGGTTCAAATCCCTAGCGCCGCGTAACGGAGCGAGCTCCCGTTCCTTGTCCCAGCTTCTGCCAACCTAGCAGTTTGAAAGCATGTAAAAAATGCAAGTAGAAAAATAGAGACCCCTTTGGTGGGAAGGGAACAGCATTCCGTGGGCCTTCGGTGTTTAGTCAGACCGGCCACATGACCATGGAGACGTCTTTGGACAGAGTTGGCTTTTTGGCTTTGTAATGGAGATGAAAGAAAGGAAGGAACCCCCCAAGAGCCAGAAATGACTAACATGTATGTGTGAGGAAAACCTTTACCTTTACCTTTTTAAGGCTGAAAACCTAGAGACTCTACCAGTGGGAGATCTGTTCTGATTTTTACTTTTAATCTAAGACAATCAAAGAATAGCTTCTAGTTATACTAGATGTTGGCTTCCTGTAAGCCATCAAGAGATTGAGGTGTGCCTTCTGATTGATCGATTTACGGATTAATAAAATTGGAAGAGACCTTGTAGGTCATCTAGTCCAATCCCCCCCACCCAAGCAGGAAACCCTATACCATCTCTGACAAATGGCAATCCAGTCTCTTCTTGAAAGCCTCCAGTGATGAAGCTCTCGCAAATGTCTCCTTATTTCTGGGTTGAATCTCTCCTGGTTCAGTTTCCATCCATCGTTCCTTGCCTGGCCTTCAGATGCTTTAGAAAATAGCTTGACCCCTTCCTCCTCTCTGGGGCAGCCCCTCAAATATTGGAAGACCGCTATCCTGTCTTTTCTTCACTAGACTAGCCAGTTCATGCAACTCTTCATGCAAGTAGGGGAAAGAGGAGAGATATGCCACACCAATTTATCATACAATGTTTATCATCATATGATAAATTGATGTGGCATTTCTCTCCTCTTTCCCCTACTTGAGGTACCAACTTCTTCACACCTGTTGGCAGTTGTATTTGTAATACTGATCAATGGTCAGAACTTCAAATGTTTTGACACGAGTCTTCATGTTGAGAGTGGCCCAGGGTGTCAACCTCTGGGTCTGAAAAGAAAACGGCTCCTCCCGAGTACATCTCTTCCATCTGTAGAGACATTTGCTGTTGGCAATGTGCAAGCCATTCCATCTTAAAGTTACTGTAATCTGGGCAATGTGGTCACTAGCCATGCGTAAAAGACAGTGTGAAGGAGGAGGGGCATTTTGCACGCTGCCAGTGACACCGCACCAAGGAAAGGAACATTAAATTAGAGTGAGAGGTTATAAGTCTGACAGAAACTTGATCTGTATTCCCTAATTATAGTCTCCCTTTCACAAAACTGACACATGGAAAAATGTTAAGCCAAATTAGATGTTGTCTAATTAACCATCATATACAAGGCTTAAAAAAAAAAAAAAAGAAAAAGAAAGAAAGGAGGGGGGAGGGAGGGATGAGAAAATTGGGAGGAAGGGGAGATGTTATATGTTATTTAGCACAATTGCTCTTCCAACTTCCAAATCATCCCTTAGCAAGGATTTCCCTCTTGGTTAACTTTATACAAACTTAAGCAGCTCTAATTCCAAAAGGTGAATCGTTTTAAGATTTCTTATCAAGTTCAATAACAACAGAAGCTTGCAAATTTTTCATGACCTGATGAGGTGGGAGAACTTCTGGATCCACAAGGTGCTTTTTCAAGAGGCAACCGGACTTTCTCATTTGTCTTTGAAGATGTTTAGCTTTTCAGCCGAGAAGCTTCTTCAGTTCTTCAGTCCAGGTGTCTCTTGAAAAAGCACCTTTGGGACAACCATGACCTGGATGACTGAGAATCTCCATAGTTACTCTGGATCCAGAGCTCAATTGCTTGGAAATGTAGTGAGCAAAGGGTTTTTTTTCAAGTCATAGATTGGTGGAGAAAATCCAAAGAAATGGAGCTCCTGAGACCCAATATGTTTTCTTGCTTTCAAACTATTGACAATTGCACTTAGTAGAACTCCATCCAAGTAATTAGTAGATGATTTCTCAACCTTGGCAAGTTTAAGACAGATGAACCAACTCTCAGAATTCCAGAGCCAGCCAGACTGAAAGTTATTAAGGTTGAGAAACACTAAATTAGTGGGTTCCTTTTCTGTTGGCCACAACTGCTGGGGTTGGGACATCACTGGACCAGAAGTAGGCAAATAGGAAATGAAAGTACTTGCTGTTCCCAAAGTGTCACCCAGTTTGTTCTTCCCTCTTCTCATAGGACCAGTGTCCTCTTCATGAATGAGTTAGCAGAAGACCAAAAAGTCAGATTGTCCATTGTGATCTTATGAAATTGAGGTCCCCAGACAAGATCATTGTGATAGAATCCAGGATTCCTTAGAGGAGAGAGGGAGAGAAACTAGAATTCAGGAATGAAAATAATTCTCCTCCTAATGAAAATTGGGATAAGCAGAATACAGAATAAAAGAGGACAACTGAGCAACACGAGGGGCCCATTCAAAAAGTCGATGGCTGGAGAAACATCCATGTAGACCTGCTTAAATTACACCTGGATCCTAGATCATGGTTGTTATACATTTCAAAACAAAAATGCAAACAGAAATTAATATTTCATTGGCATTATTTGGTTCGATCCTCTGCCATGTCTCTTTCAACAGCTAGAAACATTTGTTACCAATGGTTTTTAGGAAGCAGAATAGACACTTTTTTAGGTCACTACATTATAAAAAAGATGTTGAGACTCTAGAAAGAGTACAGAGAAGAGCAACCAGGATGATGAGGGGACTGGAGGCTAAAACATATGAAGAACAGTTGCAGGAACTAGGCCTGGCTAGTCTAGGGAAGAGAAGGACCAGGGGAGACAGGAGAGCAGTCTTCCAACATTTGAGGGGCTGCCACAGAGAGGAGGAAGGGGTCAAGCTATTCTCCAAAGCACCTGAAGGCCAGACAAGGAACGATAGATGGAAACTGAACCAGGAGAGATTCAACCTGGAAATAAAGAGAAACATACTGACAGTGAGAATAATCAACCATCGGAAGTTGTAGGAGCTTCATCACTTGAGACTTTCAAGAAGAGATTGGGCTGCCATTTGTCAGAAAAGGTGTAGGGTCTCCCACTTGGATGGAGGGTTGGACTAGATGACCTAAAAGGTCTCTTCCAACTCTGATTATTATCTGTTAGTACTTCGGTTGTGAACTTTTCACAGCCCCGAAGCCTCTCACAATAGCCTGAATCTTGGCAATCTGATTTAGGGATCCCTTTGGATGCTCACTTTGGGATTTAATTGGACTCTGAGAAGCCAGGAAAGATACAGATCGCTGGAGAAACAACAATAGAATGACTTTCTAGCAAAGTCATGAGACCTATGGCTGATGCTTCTTACTCAACTTGTTCAAAGTAACTCTCCAACAATTTTGGCCCAAGCTAACACTTCTTCCACAACAATTTGGTGGAGTTGGTCCAGGAATGTGTAGACACAAACAGTAGCTGGAACGTTTGTTGTCTTTTCCCTTTTTAAAAAAAAAAATACCATGCTTTTTTAGAAGATATTCTGGTATATTTCCTGCTCCTCTTATACTCCCATGGGGCTAAGTCCTCCCTGTCGCCACATCGTTCTATATTTAAAAAGCAGGTATAATGTATTTGCTTTGCAACCTGTCATGTCTGATTTCCAGGATGAACTCACTGTACAAAAATGTTCTTGACAGATTACATCAGCTTTACTACACGATTCCCACGGAAGACACACCGCAATGGAATGGCTACAATAACGCAGTAAGGCCACCCAGATCTGAGTCGTAAGTGAAGCTATGTCAATTTGATTCACAAATAAGTATTATTCGAGCAGTTCAGAAATATCTAGAACTCCCTAAATATAATGTCCTAGATTTTTTCTGTTGGTGATGATTTCCACAAAACGTCCACAATTCTACAGGTGTCAACACAAGAACTCCAGAGAGTAATTAGGACTGCAGAAAAAATCAATTGCTACCAATCTGCCTTCCATCGAGGATCTATATATTGCACGAGTCAAAAAGAGGGCTGTGAAAATATTTACAGACCCCTCGCATCAGTGGTGGGATTCAAAAAATTTTAGTACCAGTTCTTGGTAGGCGTGGCAGGGGAAGGATGTTGCAAAATCTCCATTCCCTCCCCACTCCTGGGGGAAGATTACTGCAAAATCCCATTCCCTCCCTACCCCACTAACCTGTTTTCCAGCTCCGTTCTCCTGTGCAAGACAACAAAAGAAGACCCAGCCGATCAGTTGGGACTCGATGGGAGGCAGAGAATAGAGGGGGGCGGGGCTAATCAGAGGTGGGATTTGACGGTTCTCTGAACTACTCAAAATTTCTACCGGTTCTCCAGAACTGGTCAGAACCTGCTGAATACCATTTCTGCCTCACATCCTGGACATAAACTGTTTCAACTCCTACCCTCAAAACGATACTATAGAGCACTGCACATCAAAACAACTAGACACAAGGAGTTTTTTCCTGAACGCCATCATTCTGCTAAACAAATAATTCCCTCAATACTGTCCAACTATTTACTAAGTCTGCATTACTATTAGTATTACTATTAATCCTCCTGTCCTTCCTTTCACCTATCTCCTCCCACTTGTAACTATATGATTGTAACTTTGTCACTTGTATCCTTGCAATTTATATTGACTGTTTCTTAGTATGATTTGATTGCTTATTGTATGATATGACTATTATTAAGTGTTGTACCTGATGATTCTTGACTCTTGATGAATGTATCTTTTCTTTTATGTACACTGAGAGCATTTGCACCAAAGACAAATTCCTTGTGTGTCTAATCACACTTAACCAATAAAGAATTCTATTCTATTCAAAGAATGAAGGCAACTTCCACCACAAATCTTTACAGTGAGACATTAAGGGGTCACAAAGTCCTTAGGTTTCATTTCTGGCATCTCCGATTAAAAGGATCTGAGGCTCTTGCAATATGTCAGATCTCTGTTTCAGGTTCTGCAGGTCAAGGGAGATAATATATCAGGTTGCTGCTGAGACTTAGATGCGAAGTATCCCTCCTTTGATTTTACGTTTGGGATAGAAAGCTTTGAAATGCTGAAATCTTTGTTGACAGACTGTGACTTTGCTTCTTTGTAATTTTTTTCCCCAGCGGCCCTGCTCTTTTGGACATTCTGGATAATAGCTGTTTTCCCCATCTCCTTCCAGATAGATCTGGAATGAGGATGATAGATAAGTAGGTAGGTAGATAGATAGACAGACAGAGAGACAGACAAGACAGATAGATAGATATAGATAGAATAGTTATATAGATACAATATATAGATATAGATAGAATAGTTACATAGATAGGATAGATAGATAGATAGATAGATAGATAGATAGATAGATAGATAGATAGATAGATAGATAGATAGATAGATAGATAGATAGATAGATAGATAGATAGATAGATAGATAGATAGATAGATAGATAGATAGATAGATAGATATAGACAGATGATGGCTAGCTAACTAGATGATAGCATGATAGATAGATGAGAGATATAGATGAGATGATATAGACAGATGATAGCTAGCTAGCTAGATGATAGCATGACAGATAGATGATATAGATGAGATAAATAGATATAGACAGATGATAGCTAGCTAGCTAGCTAGCTAGATGATAGCTTGATAGATAGATGATAGATATAAATGAGAGACAGATGATAAGAGATAGATAGATAGATAGATAGATAGATAGATAGATAGATAGATAGATAGATAGATAGATAGATAGATAGATAGATAGATAGATAGGCAGGCAGGCAGGCAGGCAGGCAGGCAGGCAGGCAGGCAGGATATATGACATGATATGATATGATATATGATATATGATATATGATATGATATGATATATGATATGATATATGATATGATAGAAAAGAGAGAGAGACAGACGGAAAGAAAGAGAAATTGATTTTTAAGAAAAGAAAAACTATTTTTTCTCCATTCCATCCCATTATGTCTGATTCTCAGATACAGCCAGGACAGGTCCTTGCAGTTTTCTTGAGATTTCAGAAGTGACTTGCCATGGGTTCCTTCCTAGGGCTGAGAGGAAGTGACTGGCCCAAAGTCACCCAGCTGGCAAGGTAGGATATGCGGTCCTTGCGTAACGCTCGTGAGTTTGTAGTTAGGAGACCAGCCAAGATTGCTGGGATGGCCATTGGTGAACGATGTGGTCCCATGATCTCATGCTTTGCAACCCCAATGCTTAGCGACACCAATTCCGGTCCCAATTGCTGTCTTAACCTGAGGACTTACCTGTATTTGCACACACACATACACTATTCAAAAAGATACAAAAAGAAGAAAAGCGATATTAATAACTTTTTACCTGTACCTGTACTAAACTCATTAAAAAAAAGCAGACAACCAAACAGAACTCCTGAGAGTGACAGGAAAAACCTTATTTATCCAAGAAACAGGTGTTGAAAATAGAGAGCAGTCTTCAAATCATACCCCAAATCTGGATACTGGACACATCACACCACAATAATTATAGACAATAAGGTATCTTTCTAGCTACTTCAGAAAGTCTTGGGGTGCATTTTCTGTCTAGAAAGATATTTTGGGATATTGGTTGTCATTTGAAACAAGAACAAAGCAGCCCCTGAATTAACTCACCTTTCAGCTTTCGCTTCCCTGACCGGCTTTTCAGAAAGAAATATTTCAAAGATGAAGGCATATTGAGAAGGTTGGGCTTAGGGTTTAAAGGCACCCATAACTGAGTCGGCTGTAAACAATAAACGCAGCAACAGGCAAGCTGTTTCAGGTCTCGCCGTGATCAATTTTTTTTAAAAAATGAAAATTGAGAGGAGTCCCAGTTCTAATGCAAGGATTTAAGCTTAGCTCAACCATCAAACTGGGCTTAAGCTCAGCTCAGCTTCTTTTATCCCATTCATTTCGTGAAGAAATGCCTTTGGCTTTCTAGACCTCTTTTTGCCAACTGCAGCTCATTAAGGCCTCACAGCCCAACTTCTCATGTTGTTTTACCAAAAGCACTGATGCTTAAAATGTAATTAAACTTAAAAGAAACAAATCTCTGTGTTCTTATCCCTTCATCCACACCCCCTTGGTGGGGGGAGTATACACACACACACACACACACACACATATTTTTAAAAACTGAGTTTTTAGTTGTTGGGTTTTTGGTTTTGTTTTTAAAAAAGAAAGGCCGGTTGGGGGAAAACTCTACGTTTCAACGGTTGCAACGTTTGCTCAACGGTTTGGTACTGCAAGCACGTTTAAATACTTGGGGTAACAGCCTTCCAGAGGGACTTCTGCTCGCAGATTTTTTTTTTTCCAAATAATAACCCTGCAAGTCTAGTTGTCCGACGAAGTGTCTTATTGAAATATCCCAAGCTGTTTGGGCTGTCACAGCTGTCGGCTCCGGCGCTCGCACTTACGCCGCGTTGCTTTCATTGCAAAAATAGAAATTTGTGTCCTTCGCGTTGTTACATTACTAATGCTAAATATTTAATTCCCCCAGGTGCTAATTATAATCAAGGACTGGCAACAACATGGATTCGACTTTTTAATAACAACGTCGAGAGCCATCGGAGTCTCTCTTCCTCTCTCTCTCTCTTTCTCTCTCTCTCAATTAATTAAATACACAGTTTACCAATAACCTCTTTGTCAGTTTGCCCTCCAAGACCCACGCTAATTTGTGCGAAATAAAAACGGTTTGAAAAATTAACAGATATGCTCGTCTGCTCCCTGTTATTCTATTAATTTAAAAAGGGCTGTCGAAGCAAGAGACTATCCTAAGAGTTACAGGCCCAGCGTGCAAGGCTGAATTTAAGGAGGTGGGGAAGGATGGAAAGGAGGATGAAAATGTTTACAAGAATCTAATTAGCCCAGAAGAAAGTCAAGAAAGGAAAGCACACATCTGGTCTTGTGGTGACAGGCCAGAATGCTCTCAGACATAACATATGTAGTCCTCGACTTACAGTAGTTCACTTAGTGACTGTTCTAAGTGGCAAAGGAAGGAAGGAAGGAGAATTAAGGGAGGAGAGAGGGAGGGAGAGGGGGGGAGGGAGGGAAGGAAGGAAGGAAGGAAGGAAGGAAGGAAGGAAGGAAGGAAGGAAGGAAGGAAGGAGAATTAAGGAAGGAGAGGGGGAGAGGGAGGGAAGGAAGGAAGGAAGGAAGGAAGGAAGGAAGGAAGGAAGGAAGGAAGGAAGGAAAGAAGGAGAATTAAGGAGGGAGAGGAAGGGAAGGGAAGAAGGAAGGAGAATTAAGGAGGCAGAGGAAGGAAGGAAAGAGAATTAAGGAGGGAGGGGAAGGGAGGGAGGGAGAAAGGAAGGAAGGAGGAGGGGAGGAAGGGAGGGAGATGATAGATAATAGATAGATAGATAGATGATAGATAGACAGACAGACAGACAGACACTGGAGGTAGATATTAGAGAAAGAGAAAAGGAGACAATAGAAAGAGAGAGAGATAATGATGATGACAGATAGATATATCCACCTATTATACAATACATCTCTATGTAAATATAGTCTACAAAGATAGATTTGTAGACTGTTTGCTAGAATAATCTTACATTGTTCTTTCCAAATCCAGTTAAATACAGTCTTCCTTGGACGGCTGGATTATACTTCTGTGACAAAGTCTGTATTTTGCACGCAACGTATGCAAAGGAATTAAACACTGGTGTTGCAAACTACTTTACAAAGCCAGACATTGTGTCGCCACAGGTGTTTGGTTGTACAAGGAAAGTAAACACCGATCTGCCATGGGAACATACAGAATATCCGAAAGCAGAATTTTAATGCACATCGCTCGATACAAGTTTTTTTTGGGGGGGAGGAGCTTAATAATGCAAAATGGCTGCTATAATCTTTGAAGATACTCGTCGGATTGCTGTTAAAAGAATTTTCCACTCTTAAACTGCATTATTCCTTTGTGGCCAATCAAGGTGATTGATCCTGTATCAATGTTCAGATATGGATACCGCTCTGACAGGATACTGGTGAATGGAAGGAGCTGAAGAAGCTTCTTGGATGAGAAGTGAAACATCTTCCAAAGAAAAAACAACGAAGTCCAGTTGCCTCCTGAAAAAGCACCTTTGGGACAACCATGGCCTGGAGGACTGAGAATCTCTACAGACTTTTAGCTATAGTTTGGGATTGTGGTGTGGGAGTAGGAATGGATTTCCAAAGAAAAATAAATTGCAAACTACAGGAACCAGGAGTGCTACACAGGTGACCCTGAGGACACAGATAAACCTCCAAGTGGCCTCAACGACCCTCTAAAACAGCAGTCTTCAAAGTTGGCAGCTTTAAGACTTATGGACTTCAACTCCCAGAATTCCTCCTCCAGTCATGTTAGCTCAGGAATTCTGGGAGTTGAAGTCCACAAGTCATAAAGTTGCCATGTTTGAAGACCCTTGCTCTAAAAGGATGCAAATGACCAGCTGTCAGCAAGGAATATAAATGCTTCCATTCCTTGTCAGAGCTGAAGAAACTTCTTGGATGAGAAGCAAAATGTCTTCAAAAGAAAAAAAAAACAAGAATCTCCAGTTGCCTCCTGAAACCTTTGGGACTTGGTTTTTTAAGTTCACTAGATAGAAGCTACCCCTGAGAAGATGTTCCTTCTAGAAGAGGACAACCATACGAATTTTAATGAGTGAGGTTGGTAATGATCTCTGAAGGCAACCTTAAGATCTCAGATGATTCAAAGGGATGGATTCGAGAGTTAATTGGAAAATAAAGTTTAAAAAAAAAATCTTTTTTTTCCTCATTAGCCATATTGTATAAGAAAATCCTATATAAATTGGTTTATAGATGGCATCTTCCCCCAGCAAAATTGGCCAAAATATATCACCCATCTGTTGGAAATGTACCCAAGAATACAGATCATGTTGCCATGTATGGTGGAAATGTAGAAAAACCCAAGAGTTTTGGCATAGAATTCAGAGGTGGCTTGAGGAAATGACAGGGCAAAAAATGGAATATAAACCAGAATTTTTCTTACTCAGAATCATAACAGAAAAATACAAAAAGAGGTGATCTACTTAATAATAAGCAAGGTTAGCTTTTGCTCAAAAGTAGAAAGAAAGAAATTCCCAGTGAAGATGAGGTATTAAAAATAGATCTGGATTTGCGCTGAGATGGAGACATTAACTTTGGAAATAAAAGACAAAGACGAAACAGAATACTACAAAGTATGGGATAAATTATATCAATGGTGGGAAAAAAGGAAGGATCTAGAACCAAAAGATAGGAGGGTTGGCAGAATGGATGAGTAGAAATAGAAAATATTGTATAAATGTATATAAAATATGTACCTTATGCCATATGTATGTATAACAAACAAGATTGTCAGGATGATCACACCACATCCAATGTTTTTAACAATTCATTCAATAAAAATTTTGTTTTAAAAAAATGCTCCTGTGGAATAAACAGTGGAATTGTCATCATGATCTACTACAGACTCCAGGAGCCATCTGACTGTTTGCTGTTGACACCAATGATAATCTAGGAGATCCTTTGGTCAGCTCTAATGTCCCAACACAAGACTTGTTGCTGACATCCCTTCTACTTCCTTAATAAACATGCTACATTTGGTTTGCCACAAGCAAGCCAAAATTGGAACAGTTCAGAAGTGGCAATTTATAGCCTTGGTTAAAAAGGTAAATTGTGGGCAATGGCCAAAACATCTTTTTGTAAGTGCAGTAAAAAGAGGAACTTCAAAACAACCCAGGAGAGAAGGTTTGGGATCTAGAAATATTTACACACAGAATACAGCAATCATTGTAGAGCCAGGAAGTCTAGTCAAAAACCAACCTATTATTTGGAGTATTTATATCGGCATAAAAAATGGATTCTGTCTACTCCAAGTTTACATTTTGTTTTCTATCTTGAGTACTGAACAAACACCACGGCAATCCTAAACTCTAATGCCTGGTCATTATGTGCACGCAGAGGTATGATTTGAGTTGCTGACCTAATGTCATGCTCTCATATATATATATATATATATATAAAATATATATAAAACACATTAGGTTCCCGTTATGCTGCCTTAATTAAAGATAACTACATGGTTCTCCCAGAGCCACACATGGTGGATTAAGAAACAGGAGGAACAAGCCTATTTCAGACCTTGTTTTCTGGAAGGACAGGGATTAAAAATAATCATTAAAAATGTGTGTGGTGACTGGAGACTCTTTGACTTCAGCAGAATCCACATTTGATTCCAATTTGGCAATTCGGGACATGGAATTACTGATCGTTATTTCTATCGGGGGTTACAATTTTTTAAAAGCTATGCAGGAATCACAGGAGGAAAGGCATGAAGTCAACCAATTTGTGACATTGCCAACGCCTTGGGTGGAAGCTACTTCACAGCATGTTGAACAATGATGAACATGCCCAGAAGTTTCTCCACAAACCTTCACAATTGTTGCCTTCCAGTTTCCATTGCCAAAATATCTGTCAAAAGGCCCAATTTGGAAGGTGCCAGGTGAGAAAAGGCAATTTTTACTGGGATCAGAAGTTTACCTATTAAAGCGGGGGAAGTTTTATTTGTAAAAAGGATACCATGCAACAGCAGTCCAACTATTCATTAGTTGCTTCATTCAGGTTTATCTCCAGGGCTGGTACAGTGGTACCTTGGTACTCAACTGTTTTGAAACTCATCGAATTTGGTACTCAATGCATTTTGATGATAAATTTTTGTCTCAGTACTCATCATTTGTTTAGTGGTCAAGACATAAGTATAATTTGTCAAGGTCAACTACCTTGTGACTCACTATTTTATTCCTTATGGGGAAAATTTGTCTAGTACTCATCGCACTCCTGGAAACAATTAACTATGAGTACCAAGATACTATTCTAATGCTAAATTGGATTTTTGGAAACTGGGCCATGGAGGAGAAAGGGTAGAATGTAAGATGGGTTGCCACTAAATCTGTTGTATCATTGGAGGTGCTTCTTCACTAAATTTCCATCCATTTGCATGCACAAAGTCAAGCAATCTTGATGTCTTCCTCATCTATATTCCTGAGATTGAGATGTAAGTAGCCCATCAAGCCTCATAATATTCAAGGTCACTTAACCAAGATGAGTTTGTCTTTTCTTCTCCAAGTATCACCTTCGGTTATCATTTTTATGGTCAAAATTATAACCTTAGCTCAAGAGACAAGTTGAAAGGAGGAATCTTGCATTCTAGTTAACTAATTATAACTGAGAATTTTCAATATTTTCAGATTCCCACACAGAGGAGAAAGGGAAGTATGTCTTCCTGACCAAGTATGATCAGATGCTTTCAATATATCATTTCCTTGATAAACCATTACCAGATAGGAGGTAAAGTTAATGGAAATCCTTATCTCAAGTTGGTCCGTCCATAGACACCTTCCCATCACATGTCATCTCAGGTCCTTCAAGCCAGTGCGCATGTGGAAGCAAAAAATAGTATTCTTCAACTTAATCATGACTGCAGAAAAGCCAGAGGAATCACTGAAAGCAGAAAGATTCAGGTGTATTTGATTATTTCACAAATTACAGAACACAGCTGTGTCTGACCACTAGGCCCACGCCCTCTGGACTCCTAACCATTTAAAAACACGCTCACATCTTCCTCCCATAACATCAATTATAGCATTAGAAATTCCTTCATATCCATGATAAAACATGAAAAAGATGTTGAGACTATAGAAAGACTGCAGAGAAGAGCAACAAAGAGGCTAAAATATACAAAGAATGGTTGTAAGAATTGGGTATGTCTCATTTAATGAAAAGAAGGACTAGTATGATATGTTAGTATTGTTCCAATATTTGTAGGGCTGCCACAAAGAAGAGGGGGTCAACCTATTTTCCAAAGCCCCTGAAGGCAGGATAAGAAATAATGGGTGGAAAGCAGGGATGGGCTTCTACCAGTTTGCACCTATTCGCTAGAACTGGTTGTTAACATTCTAAGCAGTTTGGAGAACTGGTTGTTAGAAGAAATTACCAGCCTAATCCTGTAAGGAAGGCAGGAAGGAAACATTCTGGTGTTGCTTACAGAAACTGCCTCTCTGTTAACCCTTATTACGTTCTTGGCAGGACTAGACTTCCTGTCTCAGGAACTTCTCTGGACTTATTTTCCCCTCCTTTGCTGGTACTTTGCTTGTATGGAGTGACCATTCAAAGTTACAATGGCACTGAAAAAAGTGACCATTTTTCACACTTACGACTGTTGCAGCATCCCCACAGTCACGAGAGGCCAGGCGAGGAGATGCGTGCCTCGATGTGAGTGATATTGAGTTGGCCACACCAGCCAATAATATGACTACCAAGCACATCCCCCAGTCACATGCCCATCAAGCCATGCCCATCAACTAAGCCACACCCACAGAACTGGTTGTTAAATAATTGAATCCCACCCCTGGTGGAAAGTAATCTAGGAGAGAAGCAACCTAGAACTAAGGAAAAATTTCTTGACAATGAGAACAATTAATCAGTGGAACAGCTTGCCTTCAGAAGTTGTGGATGCTCCAACACTGGAAGTTTTTAAGAAGAGGTTGTCTGAAATGATATAGAGCCTCGTGCTTGAGCAGGGGGTTGGACTAGAAAACCTCCAAGGTCCTTTCCAACTCTGTTATTCTGTTAATACTTTACTGGAAATGCTAGCATTGATCCAGCAAACGATGGGACTAGATAGGAAGAACATAGATCCTTGGAGTGAATGATCATCAATCATACCCCATCCTGGATCTAGGGACCCTGGTGAGGAGAATCGACTCCTAAACCTCTGTATAATCCACTTAGGACAAGCACTGGGCTGCCTTCTCTCAGCTGCCTTCTGTTTCCTTTTATGCTAAGCCACACAACTGAAAGAAGTGGCTTTCAGAAAGACGCCCCCATAAAATATGGCAGGTCAGAATGGCAAAGGGATCAAATGAAAGCAACCTGAACCAAGCTGGAAATGAAATGTGCGCACGCAATAAATAGAGAGAAAGCGGGAAGCTTCCACTGTTTGTAAATTATGTACAAGTCTCCAGCTCCAGCTGTTCCCAGCATCCCAAGGACATCAGTGGAGCTAGAAAACTGGAGCTCGCCTTTAGAAGAGTGGAATAAAATGCATTCATTTAGAAAGGAGAGGCCGAAATAGGTGCCTTATTTATTTATTTGCAAAAAGGCAAATAGATCACAGAACCTTTTCTTTCTTTCTTTTCCTTCCTTTCTTTTCCTACCTTTCTTTTCCTTCCTTCCTTTCTTTCTTTCTTTCTCTCTCTCTTTCTTTCTCTCTCTCTCTCTTTCTTTCCTTCCTTCCTTTTTTTCCTCTTTCTTTTCTTTCCTTTCCTTTCTTTTCTTCTTTCCATCAGAAAAGAAAGAGAAATACCTACACACCTCGTCTGGCTTTTCTATTAAAAAAAATGCCAAGGATGCTGAAGTGAAAATGGATGAGACAGCTTCAAGAAAAGAGTGAGTTTTCAAAGAAGAAATAGATTTATATAGATACGTTTTTTTTTTACAGATCAGGGTGGAATCAGACTATCCAATGCACTCAAAATGGAACCGTGTGAAGGAAAAAAACATCCTGCCATCTTTAGCAGAAAGAAAACAGACGGGGCGGGGGGGGGGGGGGGGGGGCGTTGTGTTTTCTTTGGGCCTTCGGTTTAAAATGGGGGAGGGATCTCAATCTTCAGTCTGCATCAGTTTCACAGTAATTATTATCGCTCGCAAATTGGTTCTTTTTCCTGCTAATAATCTTCTGCTATATACCTTTATACATATATATGTGCAGGCACACAACACCCATGAAAAACCCTTTGTTAAACCTTTAATCAAAGAGATATTGGACACGCTTGAATTGCTGAAAACTTTTAAAAGGCTTTGAAATTAAGGAGACAGTTGAATCCCAATCTTATGTTATTAGCTTGCAAACAGCACCCCAGACTATTTAATACGATGCAGGGATTCTAAAAGACTTTATCCCCCAAATATTCCATGGGCACTTATAAAATTAAGCCATAAATGTCACAGGAACATGCATCATCCCTATAATGAAATGGTGGAAAGCTAAAATATGGGTTTTCCTGCTACATAATCTTTACCAGTCATCCTTAATTTTCCACAAACAGCGTTCCATCAGTAATAAAAGGCTTTTGAGATCTCTCCTGCACACAAAATAAGAATATAGATTTTTACCTTCATTCTGTACCATGGCTGTAAGAATATTTCCAAGAAATGTGTTTGGGGATCATTCATGCTAGAAGGAGACAAGCTTCCCATGTTTTTGATTCCTTACCATCCTCCAGATGTTGCTAGAAGGTCTTGAGCTTTGTCCCAGTGCGGGCCACTCCTTGGTCCTGCTTGATCCATGTCTTTTTGGAAGCAGCCCTGCTGGTCCCACCAGGTCAAATACCTCCCTTGCATTCTTCTCCAGATGCATGGTGGAAGGAAAAGTCCAGAATTGCAAAGTCAGCAATTCAATTCCTACAGAAGTGCTTGGAGAGAGATTGCTAAGAATAAATTTGAGAGCATCTGATCTATCCTTTGATTCTTCGGTCATTGCCTCTTTCCCCAAAATCCCAACCTTCAAAGATTTCCAGTATGAAGACTTTGTTTTCCCCCTTCTCTTCAGAGGACTTAACTTAGAAGAAGGTTCCTTTATTTGAGAAGGACGTTGTCCACTGAGTCTCTCAGCAAAATCCAATCTGTCTTCATTGTTCATCCATGAAAATGCTTATAAGTTGCACATTTTCGACCAACGGCCATAAAGATGAGAAGACTTCTTTGCTACAAGCTAAGAAAGGGAAGGGGGGGAGAAGAAAGGAAGGAAAGAAGGAAGGAAAGAAGGAAGGAAGGAGGGGGAGGAATCTCTTCTTCTCTCTTTCCCTTGAAGGGTCCCATTTTCGCATTATTCAGGCTTCATTATGCTGAATCAATATTCGTTTAGTCACTGCAGTTATTGACATATTTTAAAATAAAAGTATACCCTTCAGCTACTGCAGTCATTACAGGTAATTTGTCTTGTCAGGGAGTCGGGAATATTATCTCGGCGTCTTTCAGAAGCCGACAGCCCATGGAAAGACATCCCTATGGTTACAACTGTAAATAATTTTAAGGCAAAAATATTGAAAAATCAATGGTTGTTTCCTGCAATCTGTCACAAACAAATCAATCATCGTTACTACCACCCCATCGCCAGCCGAGTGGAGATTTGGAGGAGATGAGAGAACAGGTGTAATTCTTGCCCGGAATCTCACATTTCTGAGAAGAAAGGATGGGTGAGGGAGAGGAAAATCACGGCAACATAATGGCGGCCATCATTTAAACACTTAGCAGGCCCGGCTACTGTCTCCATCACTCATGGCCCCAAACTGGGCAAGAGGCAATAGCTTTAGCTGCACTAACAAAGTGGCCCCTGCAAATGCTTGCAGAATTAAGTCAGTGTTGTCCGATTGGGCTTATGGTCTGTCAGCTGCAGCTCCCAGCTCCTAGCCAATCAATAATGATTTGATTCCCTATAAATTCGCCTCTGAAGATGGATTGTGCGCCGTAATGTAATCAAGCTTGCAGGTTGGAGGTAGACATAGGCAGGCCTGCTGGCGTTTTACCTTTACTTTCGTAACCTGCTTCCAATCTGTAGGTTCTTGAGCTCCAAAGCAGACTCTGAAGAGAGACACACAGACACACGGGGGGGGGGGGGGGGGGGGGGGGGGGGGGGGGGGGGGGGAAGAGAAAGTCTTAACTCAGTTTGGTCCGGCAGTGTCACATTTCACCAACCAAGGCTCTTGAAAATTAGTAGAGTTTAAGGTTGAGGGCTATGAAGAAGATAGGCAGGTGGTCCCATCAGCTAAGGAGCTACTACGGATAGGACTCCACCGATGGGCCTTTTCTGCTGTTTTTCCCCTCCCCTGGTGGAATATCAACCCCAACCCTGATGTAAAGACTGGCCCCATCCTTAACGTCCTCTCAGAAGTCCCTCAAAAGCTGGCTGTGTCCACAGGCTTCGGGGTGTCAAGGAAATGTTGGTTTAAGGGGGTGGCTGTATTGCTCATAGCTCCTAATTGCTTTCTCCTTGTTCTTGAAAAATAATATGAACGGTTAAATTGTGGGGTGTTTGTTTTTAATCTTGTCATTTTACGGTTATTTTTATTGCATGCCATCGAGAGTCACGTTTTGCAAGAAAGGCGGCCATAGAAACAAGGTAGATGGATGGATGGATGATGGATGGATGGAGAGTAGGTGAGTGGATGGATGGATGGATGGATGATGGATGGATGGAGAGTAGGTGAGTGGATGGATGGATAGATGGAGGGAGGGAGGGTGGGTGGATGATGGATGGATGGATGGATGGATGGATGGATGGATGGAGAGTAGGTGAGTGGATGGATGGATAGATGGATGATGGATGGATGGAGAGTAGGTGAGTGGATGGATGGATGGATGGATGATGGATGGATGGAGAGTAGGTGAGTGGATGGATGGATAGATGGATGATGGATGGATGGAGAGTAGGTGAGTGGATGGATGGATGGATGGATGATGGATGGATGGAGAGTAGGTGAGTGGATGGATGGATGGATGGATGATGGATGGATGGAGAGTAGGTGAGTGGATGGATGGATAGATGGAGGGAGGGTGGGTGGATGATGGATGGATGGATGGATGGATGGATGGATGGAGGGTGGGTGGGTGAGTGGATGGATGGATGATGGATGGATGGAGGGAGGGAGGAAAGGAGGGTAGGTGGGTGAATAGATGGACGGATAGATGGACGGTAGATGGATGGATGATAGAAGATAGGTAGGTAGGTAGGTGATTGGATTGGTAAATAAATAGATGATAGAGATAGACAGACAGATAGACAGACAGAGATATAGGAAATTACTGCATGGCAAACAAAATGAAAAGGGCTTTATTTTTCTATGGATTCTTTTTTCACTCTTTCCCAAAGAGGAAACTTATAGAGGCAAAAGGCTAATTCTTTTTAAAAGAATTCCTAAAGCAAAACATGCGGTTGCATAGTGATTTAGGCATTTTTCTTCAAGCTTGGCCTTCCGGAGGAATCCCGAAGCTGCAATATGTTCGTAAGCCACCCAGAGTTTCCCTCAGACAAGATGGGCGGCATACAAATCTAATCCACAAACAAACGAAGAAAATGGCCGGCACATTTGAAACTCTCTTTCTTGGTAATGCTTGTGAGCACATATTAAAAGGGTCGGGCTTCGATCATGACACCACACCCAGCCCCTTTTCTCTTCCCCTTTCTCAATATCTCTATCTTTTCATTTCACAAAGAGAATCTCAGTGTTGCCAGGTTGTGTATTTGGAGGCTATTAGAATTGTTTACCTCCGGATGAATGTGATGTATGTTATTTCCTTATCATTCTTATTCTGTTTTGAGGGGATCTGTTCTTTCTTTCTTTCTTTCTTTCTTTCTTTCTTTCTTTCTTTCTTTCTTTCTTTCTTTCTTTCTTTCTTTCTTTCTTTCTTTCTTTCTTTCTTTCTTTCTTTTCTTTCTTTCTTTCTTTCTTTCTTTCTTTCTTTCTTTCTTTCTTTCTTTCTTTCTTTTTATTTATTTATTTATATACCGCCCTTCTCCCGAAGGACTCAGGGCGGTGTACAGTCAACCATAAAACTTTGTTACAATTATAAAAGTTAAAAAAGAATTAAATTCTTGCACTTTTGAAGCGGTTGTTTTAAATATTGGTTCTCTTTTCTAACTTCTGTTTTTAATGATTGTGTTTACCGTTAGGAGTGCTTTGAAAACAGAAAAGCAGAAAAAGGGTTTTTTAAAATAAAAAAATAGAATCAATAAATAAACAAAACCTGCTTGACCTCCACTAGGAAGCTGAATACCAAGCAATTCTAAAAAAATATTAGGTGACTGTCTTGTCTTCAACATAAACCGTGTTTTTCATCTGTTTCTATCCATTTGACAGGTTCTCTGATGCTATTTCCATAGAGAATTCAGCTCAGCCTTGCTAGACTCTCTGGAAGAGAAAAGAAGAGAAGAGAAGGGAAGGGAAGGGAAGAAAAGGGAGAAGGAAAGGGAAGGAAGGGGAGGGGAGAGGGAAGGGAGGGAAGAGGAGGGGGGAAGGGAAGGGGAGGGGAGGAGAAGGGAGGAGAGGGGGGAAGAGAGTGGAGGGGAAGGGAGAAGAGAGGAGAGGAGAGGAGAAGAGAGAAGGGAAGGGGGAAGGAAAGGGAGGGGAGAGGAGGGGAAGAGGAGAGGAGAGGAGAGGAGAGGAGAGGAGAGGAGAGATTAAAAGTTAATGGGTGAATCCACAACAAATCTACTGTAAAAATTATGGACATCTAAAGATACAGTCCTTGCATGGTGATGCCTCAAGCATTGCCTTCCAATTGGTTTCTGAAAATTCAGCTGTTCAGAACCAGCCCTTGAAAAACTCTGCATTAAAATAATATTGCCAACCAGCCACAAGAGAAATAAAAGAAAAGGCAAAAGGTGTGTCCCACTCTACAAGAGAAAAATGCAGCTACTGAGAAGGGAAAAAGAAAATGCTCTCAAATGCTCCATCAAGATGATCTAAAGAACTTTCTGATGAACTCTTCACTTGATCATTTTCAGATGGAGAAGCTTGGTTAACCAGAAAAACGTTCAAGTTAAAGGAGGAGGATTAAGTTAAGAAAAGAGAAGTGCCATTTAGTCCATAGATCTTAGGTGATTATAATAAACTTGTAATGATGATATTATTTTATAAGTATTTTACTATTATCATCATTATAAATTTATTCTAACCCCCTAACTTCTATGGACTGAATGGTATTTATGAGGGATCCTTAGATCTTCGGTGGAGAAGTCAAGAGATACTGAGATAATTAGAATAGAATAGAATAGAATAGAATAGAATAGAATAGAATAGAATAGAATAGAATAGAATAGTTTATTGGCCAAGTGTGATTGGACACACAAGGAATTTGTCTTGGTGTAAATACTCTCAGTATACATAAAGAAGGAACATTCGTTAAGAATCAAGAATCATAATGTACAACACTTAATGATAGTCATAGGGTACAATCGACATCAAATCATACTAGGAAATAGAGGATACAAGCAACAAAGTTATAGTCACAAGTGGGAGGGGATGGGTGATAAGGAGTGATGAGCAGATTAACAGTAATAGTAGTGTACACTTTGTAAATAGTTGAACAGTGTTGAGGGAATTATTTGTTTAGCAGAGTGATGGCTTTGGGGAAAAAACTGTTCTTGTGTCTAGTTGTTCTGGTGTGCAGTGCTCTATAGCGTCGTTTTGAGGGAAGGAGTTGAAACAGTTTATGTCCAGGATGTAAGGGGTCTGTAAATATTTTCACAGCCCTCTTTTTGACTCGTGCAGGATACAGGTCCTCGATTGAAGGCAGGTGGGTGGTAATTGTTTTTTCTGCAGTCCTAATTATCCTCTGAAGTCTGTGTCTGTCCTGTTGGGTTGCAGAACCAAACCAGACAGTTATAGAGGTGCAGATGATAGACGATAGATGATAATTCTTCCATGTTATATAGAGTGTTAAGACAGAAGACTTATACATACTTCTTTAACCCCTGTGTAATTGAAGCAACTCAACCAGATACAGTAGGTATATTTTCTTCCACCTAAAACAATAGAAATGCACAAACACAAACACACACACACCCATCCCAATTATCTTTAAAAGATTTGTGAGAAATTAAAAAGATAAACGCTGCCCCAAACTTCAACCCCACCTCCAAAAATCCAGCTCCATCTAAACTTCGTCCCACGACCTCTTTCCTGATACAAATAGCCCCTCTGTGGATGGCAGTTGTATTTTTTTGCCTGTTTGTTTCCAGACTGGTTTTCAGAATAGCTCTTGCTATCCGCCTTTGCTAAAACTACAAGCGCTGAAAAAATATATTTTCTCACTCATAAATTTACTACCTAGACCAGGGGTGGGCAGATAGGGGTTCGCAGGGGTTCGCGAGAGCCCCTAGCTAAGATTCTGTGCAGTTCAGAGAACCCCCAAATCCCACTCCTGGTTGGCCGTGCCCAACCCTCCCCTCCCCTCCCCTCCCCTCCCAGGAGTCCCAACATAGCCCATTTTGGATGTAGATAAGTGCAGGGCACACGCAGAGGCTCAAGGGAGGGCGAAAACCAGGCCTCCCGGAAGTTTGGGAAGGCCGGAAATGGACCCATTTCTGCCTTCCAGAAAGCCTCTGGAGCCCGGGAGGCTGTTTTCACCCTCCCAGAGACTCAAGGAAAGCCTCCAGAGCCCGGGGAAGGCAAAAACGGGCCCCCCTGTCATGGTGCAGGAGGCCGACTAGACCACACCCACCCAGCAACTGGGCAGAGAACCCGTTGCTAACATTTTTGAAGCTCACCCCTGTCTAGATCCCAATCTGGTTGTGTGTCATGGCCCTATCGGAATCTAATTCTGAGGGGGAGACCGAGCAGCTGACAGGGAGTGGAAGTGTGGCTTCAGTGGCTGTGGAAGAAACTGCGGGTGGGCACAATCCGGCTGGGCAGAGCAGGGAATAGGTAGAGCAAGGTAGAAAGAATTCAGAGGAAGATCCAGGCCCACTCCCTCTTCATCCTAGGGCACGCAGGGAGGAATGGAGAAGGGAACAAGGTGGCTTACAGGGGAGGAAAGGGCCCTGATTCCCTTCATTAGCTGCAGCTGGGAAAACAGTGTTAAAAAGGCAAGCTACGCACAGCAAAATTGCTGGAAGCAAACCTTGAGTTATCTTTGTTTATCGAAGCTTATCTGGGTTCATGGTGTCTTCCCAACTGTGTGTGTTTTATTGGCCTTTGAAGTCTGCAATTCCTTATCCTGTCCTGTCCAGTTAATTGCTGCAGTGTGGTTTGTGTGCATTTTTATTTACAGTTTATATGTACTTCGTTTTCAGACTGAATTTCCTTCACTTAAAGACTGTTCTTGGGAGAGTTTTTTCTCCAGCTGAAGGTAACTGGACATTGGGGGCAAAGTTGGAGGTATTAAAGGGACTTTTCTTACTTATGTGACTGTGTTGCCTTTGTGTCACACCCCAGGTCATCACATTGAGCTTGCAAGGCTGACCTTTAAGGCAAACACGGTTGCGTGAAGAACTGAGGTCCACAGGAACTCAAAATAAAGTTTTCACCTTGGCCACACCTAGACTGTGGGATTTCATACTCGGAGAGAACCCTCTGGCAACCTTAACAATTTATTTGCAAGTGTCTAAAGTCATAACTCTTGCCTGGCTCATTTCTCTGTGATTTGGAATACCACTGTTCCTCTCATGATGATTTGTCGGTGGTTTAGATGTTATTATCCTGAGTTTTTGTACCAAATTTCAACTACCACCCCTTGGGTGTGTTTGTTTAAATTGACTGCAGCTCGGTGGCCTAATTTTCTCAGATCATTTTGGAGATAGGGGATCTTGTGGGTTGGAAGATTCCTGGGAGAAGAAAGGCTTTCGACAGCCCAACGTCAGCAATGACATTCCTAAGGAGACATTGCCCATGCCAACTCTGCCGTCTTTCAGGTGTGCCTGGCCAAAAAAAGCTCAACAAAAGCAAAGCAAACCAACACCAACACCCAGATACTTTTTAATTATTATATGTACTCATTTCAAGGTATTTTAAATGGCCTGTTGGTTCTAGCATCTGATAGAGCGATTCGTGCCACTTTTAACGGCTGGCCTCTCTTGCCAAGTCAAAATGAGTAATGGATTCCTCTGCGGAGTGTGCCAAAACATGCCCTCTGCTTCTGCTGAAATTTTTCTTCCCCTGTGAAAGAGGATTCTGTATTGTCACCTTTATTCTTGAGGGAGACCTTAGAGATTGTGTAGAATCCCTTTGGGTTGTGTTTCTAAGTTTATTCTGTTTTTTTCCCCTGTGAAAGAGGTTTCTGTATTGTCTTGGGGTGCCTATGAAAATCCCTTTGGGGTTGTGTTTTTAAGTTTATTATTTTGCTGGGAAACAGCAGAATATATGTGTCTATATCTATCTATCTCATCTATCTATCTATCTATCTATCTATCTATCTATCTATCTATCTATCTATAATCTGTCTATATCATTCATCTATATCATTTCTTTGCTTGAAAATCAATTTCTCTCCCTCTTCCTCTCTCTCTCTCTCATCTGTCATGTCACATTTATCTATCTATCTGTCTGTCTGTCTGTCTATCATCTGTTTATATCATCCATCCCTCTACATACCCACCTATCTATCATCTGTCTATATCAGCCATCTATATCATTTCTTTGCTTGAAAATCAATTTCTCTCTCTTCCTCTCTCTCTCTCACCTCTCATCTATCTATCTATCTATCTATCTATCTATCTATCTATCTATCTATCTATCTATCTATCTATCTATCATTTTGAGGGATTTGATCCTCCATCTGTCTGCAGCCTCCTTGCTCATCTATTACTCAATCTGGAAAGATCCCTTAGAGATTCCAGGTATTTTCTCAACGGGAAAGTCAAAAACCAATATGGCTGCCGAAGATATTTTTCTGCAATGAATGATGGGATGTTCAGACCTGGGTCACCTCATGGATAAAACAATAGCTGGGTGCCATTTTCTACCCTGAGAACAGCATCAAAATATCCATGGGGAACACCAGAGAAGGGCCACCAAAGAAATTTAGGGCACAGCAAATATCCAGGCTACCACCCTGCAGACAATTAATATTCATAAAACGGTCACGTCTGGGCATCTCCCTGAGACCTATTTTTTCTGTTTGCAGGGGAAGGCTTGTGTCAAGGAAGCCAGCTTCCCAAAGAAGGTGCCATCTAGGGTGAGACAGTCTAGACAGGGCTTGCCTCCTGAGGGAGAATGAAATTTGGTCCTTCCAGTACAAACACAGACCTCGACGCAACCTCAGCATCTCTGGATCGCAACTCAATAATCGGGACATCCTGCTCAAAATTCCTGTCTGTCAAATTACAGACATGTTATGGTGGAAACCAAGAGATGGAGTTGGGAAGGCAATGGCTAGAGGGCTGGGTTTTGTCTAGAAGACAAGGGTTCAGCTTTCCTGGAAGTTATTAACACTGTGGGTGGCCATAGGGCAGAGGGGAAAATTCACACACTTCTTCGTTATAGTAGACAAGAAGATGTTGGAACTGTATCAATCTCCAGAGGAATTCCTCTCTAATTTTCTCATAGTTGGGAGGGAAGAAAGAAAGCTATGCAGGAAGGCTGAGTATGAAGTATAAAATGACTTTTTTTTTTCAAAACAGGTACAGCTATTAATCTCTAGAGATTCTCAGTCATCCAGGTCATGGTTAACCCAAAGGTGCTTTTCCAGGAGGCAACTGGACTTTCTTGTTTTGTCTTTTTGAAGACATTTCACTTCTCATCCAAGAAGCTTCTTCGGATCTGACTGGATGGTGGGGTATGGAAGGATTTATATATTACTTGCAGACAGCTTGCATCCTTTCAGAGGATCATTAAACACCCTTTGAATGGAGTGGGAGTAGGAATGGACTTCCAGAGGAAAAAAATTGCAGACTACATGAACCAGGAAGACACAGGTAAACCCCCAAGTGCTTCAACGACCCTCTAAAAGGATGCAAATGACCAGCTGTCTGCAAGGAGTGTAAATCCTTCCATTCTCCACTATCCAAAGCAAAATCCAAAAGTTTTCAAAGAGATTTAGAAGATCCCCCCAAGATCCCTTCCAATTCTCTTATTCTTTTATTCTATTATTCTGGGTCAACTTATTTTCCCAAGCACTAGGAAGGCAAGATAAGAAAGGATGGATGGAAACTAATCAAGGAGAGAGCCAACCTGGAACTAAGGAGAAATTTCCTGACAGTGAGAACAATTAACCAGTGGAACTACGACATGCCTCCAGAAGTTGTAGGTGCTCCAACACTGGAGGTTTTTAAGAAGAGATTGGACAACCATTTGTCTGAAGTAGTATGGGGTTTCCTGCCTAAGCAGGGGATTGGACTAGAAGACCTCCAAGGTCCCTTCCAACTCTGTTATTTTAAATACGTCTTTTTTTAAAAAAAAACCCAGTTAGAAAAGATGCACCAATTCATAACCACAAACAATTCTCCCCTCATCTATTCAGGGGGGAAAAAACTTCCCAAGCATGATATTTATGGCTTTTCATGGTTCTCAAAGCGATCTGTGGCAGCAACAATCTACAGCATCTAGGAGGAGAAAACTTCCCAATCAAACTTCACCTTTTCCCTTAATCAACTGGAGCTAAACGAGCCCAAGGAAAGGAGATTAGATTTGGATCTTTTCTCTCTGTGAGCCATGGGTTAAATATATATATATATTGCCTTCCCAAGTATGTCTCACTCCAGCCTGGTCACGCACACAATCTAACAATGTGCAGATAAAGCATTAAAAAAAAAGAGAGATTTTGAAGAAACACATTTTGCAGTTTGATGCAAAACAGAGGTGACAACCACAGCGAAGGAGGCTTTGACTAAATCGTTTGGCACTTCAAAAAATTATCTACCAGGGCTTTCAAAAGCTGGAATTCCAGGAGGCGAGGAGCTCTGTGGTCAAAGCAAAGCGGCCAAAATGTTTAGACAGGTAGTCCTCGACTTACAACAACCCCAATTCAGCCCCAGATTTCTGTTGCTAAGCGAGATGTTGGTTCAGTGAGGTTTTGCCTCTGTTTTACGATCTTTCTTGCCACCACCACCAGCCCTGTTGACTTGGCTGGTTGGAAGGTCTCCAAAGAACATCACGTGACCCCAATGGTCATAAATAGGGGGCTCCGAATTTTGATCACGATTGTGAGGATGCTGGAAAAAGTCGTAACTGTGAAAAACGGTCACAAGTCACACTTTTCCATGACGATGTCACTTCGTTAAGCAAACTGTTGTAAGTGGAGAACCAGGTGTATATATTCACACTCCTATACTTGCCATACTTCATTCAAGAGCCTGAGTCAGGGAGCTTGCAAACGTAACCATTTATTCCTTTAAACACGGAACAAACAAAGTTATGAGATAACCATTCTCTTACCTTTTCCTAAGCCATCAAGTAAATGGAAACCCTGATACGTTTCTACGTTCTGTTGTAGGAAGAAAGACTCAAGAAATAAATTAAGTTATTCATTGGAATTTCTTTTTCCCTCTGTGTGTGTGTCTCTCTCCCGTGCACGTAAGGCATTAAATAGGTTAAAAATATTGCAAAAAGGACCATACAAGCTATAGTGCAGAGATACACATAACAGTTGATTTCCTTTTTCCCTTATGTTATTAGTATAGTGCTAGCTACATATTATTTCTATTTACATTTATCTACATTTATACACAATTATATACATATTTACAACCATCTTTTATACTCATGCATTCGTATCATCTTGTATTTGTCCATTATATTCCATTCTCTTTGCTTTACAAAACTTTTAACTTTCATTCCGATAAAGCATCAACCCTTTCTTTTTTTTCCCTTGACTCGAGCCATTGATACATTTTACTCCAGACTTCCTAATACTCTGTCTCATCCTTATCTTTGATTTCTAAAGTTAGTCTGTCCATCTCTGCACAGACTAATATTTTCCTTATTATTTCATTTTCCGCAGAGGTATCTTCATTCTTCCAGTTTTGGGCATACACCAGTCTCACAGCTGTTATTATATGTATCATTAAATATATTGTTCCTTTACTGTATTTTTCATTAATAATTCCCAGTAAGAATGTTTCTGGTCCTGATGGCCAAGAAAGCCGCACTGTGTTCAATTATTTTTAATGTTTATTCAATAAGATTTATTAAAATTTAAAAGAAAATTGCAAAAAGCAATTTTGATAGAAGCTTTTTGGAGATGGGGAGTGAAAAGAAAGTGGTAGATATATTTGCTGAAATGACCAATAATTGTACCACTTGCCTTTTAAAAACTGATCGAAGGGCACACCTGTGTGGATTGAGTGTGTAAGAATGCAGAGAAATCTGGTTCATTTCTGGAAAGATACCATTTTGTGCAACTTTCCAGAAATGAAATCTTACACAACCTTTTTCTTTACAGGATGTGAACTTTAGCTTTCTTTTAAACAACTGACTTTTTTTGGAAAGTAAGGAATACATTCTCACACACGTATGGAAAAATAATGATAATCTCTGGAAAGAAAAAAAACTCTTCCCTGCTTAAGATTCTAGAAGTTTGATTTAATGTACCTGGGTTTTTATTAGCCACTTAATTTGGGAATTATAGACTTGCAAATGTCGTGAGGATACTGCAAGTATATACTACATGTATGCAGTAGTTATGCCAATTATATTCTAATACATATTTTCTCTGGTTATGCCTGTGTGTTAATATGCAATGTCTACGGTGATTCTCAGACATCCAGGTTATGGTTTGTCCCAAAGATGCTTTTTCAAAAGGCAACTGGACTTTCTTGGTTTTTACTTGAAGATGTTTTGCTTCTCATGCAAGAAGCTTCTTCAGCTCTGTGTGAGCTTTTCTTGCAGTTTAGAAACCGGGACTTGAAGATTAAAATGATGTGTAAAACTAGCTAACTGAAACTCCTCTAAGAACAAACCAATAAACACATCCCTCAATTAAGGCAAGATCTAACTGTAACCCAAGTATAACTTCACACCATGTGCTGACCCAACAAATAGCATACATTCAAAACAAATCCTTTCGGTGCAAAATAAATATGTGCTTTTTCCAAAAAGTAACTGGACTTTCTTGGGTTTGTTAATTTCCCCTTCCAAGCTTTTAGCTTCTCATTCAAGAAGTTTCTTAGATGAGACACAAAATGTTTTCAAGGGGAAAAAAAAACAACTAGAAAGTTCGGTTGTCTTTGGAAAAAAAGCACCTTGTGGCCTGGATGATTGAGAACCTCCATAGACAATGCAAAGAACTGTGCTGGCATATGGACACATTTGGCTGATTGGGCTCTCTACAACTTTGGCACTCTGCCTAAACAGATTTCCCATCTATCCCAGCGTGCATTTACAAACACCACACACACACACAGGCAGCACAGAGAGAAAGATACAGGCACGCAAATCTATTTGGAAACTCTCCTTGCAGAATAATCTACAGCCGTCTCCTCTGGCATTGCCTATAACCACCCACCCCACAAAACCCACCCACGTGCGTCTAGACGCCAAGTAAGCACGGTTTCAGCCTCGGAGGGGGCCGTGGAAACGCGCGCCCATTCATTGTTCTCCGGGGCTCAGCAACTCCAGCCACTTACCTGCCTTCCTGGACTTTGCACGCCCCCCCCTCCCCCGGCAAGCTGCCAAGAGAGAGCTGGGTTGACCCTACTTGACCCTTTCTTGCCTCTTCCCCGTCCAAGCAACCGAGGAGCGCCCGAAGGATGCGCCGCATCTGCGGAGCGCTCCAGCCGCAGCCGCAGCCGCGACCAGACGCTGCGGGCAGCCCGGACTGCGGGTTGCAAAGGAAATGGGCTCTCTTTAGACAGCGAAACAAAAAAGAGAGAAAGAAAGAGAGGGGGGAGGGAGGGGGGAGAGGAGAGGGGAGAGGAAGGAAGAAGGAAGGAAGGAAGGAAGGAAGGAAGGAAGGAAGGAAGGAAGGAAGGGAAGGAAGGAAGGAGAAGGGAGGAAGGAGAGGTAGGAAGGAAGGAGAGGGATGGTAGAAGGAAGGAAGGAAGGAAGGAAGGAAAGACCCAAAAAAGCAAAAAGAAAAAGTCACAGCCGAATGAATAGCTGCCATCCGCAACTTGTCCTTTGCAAAGTCCCGATCCAGACGCAAAGAAACTCCTTTTGCAACGCGAGCCAATTGGGGAAGGGGAGACTGGGCGGGGGGGGAGGGCAAGGCAAAGGATGCGCTGCAAAGTCAAGGCAAGGGGATGGAAAGGGCGGGGGGGGGGGGTTGGAGGAAGGGTTCCCCGAGTCCAACGTTGCAAAAAAGGGGACCGATGCACGGCTCTGCTCCTCCCCCTAGAGGTGGCCTGCCCTGCAAACTGGCTCACCTGGGCGCTCCGAGAAGCGCCAGCCCAGGAACGCAGGGAAGGAAAGGAAAAAAAGAGAGAGAGAGAGGGAGGGAGGGAGGGAGAAGCCACCTTAGTCGCAAACTCCCTCGGGGCCACAGCGCCTCCGCCCTTGCCCACCTTTGCCTGGGCCACCCCGAGTGGCAGCTGACCAACCAATCGGAAGGGACCCTTCGGCCACCCCGCCCGAGGCGGTAACCAATGAGCAGGTTGAGAAGGGAGCGAGGGAGACCCGCACAGCAGAGAGGCGTGTGGGTAACGTAGTCCCGAAACCTGGCGGCTGCTCTTCGTACAAACCGCCGTTTTGAGTTTCTTCTTTCCAGTTTAATTTAAAATAAAAATTAATCTCAGTCTTTCTCCCGCCCCTTTACGTGAACATGGCAGATTTCGGACGCAGCGATTTGGAAGAGAATTATTTCGTGGTAAAACCTTTATGATAATATCCCTCAAAGAGCATGGTAATAAATAAACTCTTTCCTGCCTTTGAGTCAATATTGATTCCTGGTGATGCCTGGATAAGTCTTTGCAGTTTTCTTGGCAAAGTTTCGGAAATGGCCATATTATACTTTATTTTATTTTGTTTTATTTATTTTATTTTATTATTTGGGTTTGTTTTATTTTATGTATGGCATCTACAGAGGCCACGCAATCACTGATACGCAACACAAATAAAACAGACACGAATATATGTTTAAATATTTATATTATATTAAATATGTAAAGAATGCAGACAACGCAATAGATGAGGTAAAATATGAAACCACGATAAAATCCTCATAATACTGGGCCATAGATAGAGTCATAATAAGACAGCTGTTATAGTTCTATACCTAAGGAAGCTAACCTCCTAACAGCTTTTGGTGTGGGTAATTTACTTTCATTTGGGGCTCGTTACTTTCATTATAATAAATAATAAACCTGTGGATGTTAATAGTGAAAGTATTGTGGCATTGTCTAGCACCCCTTGGCTCACAGGACAATGAATGGGGTTGGGCTAGAAGACCTCCAAGGTCCCTTTTAACTCTATCATTCTATTCTATTCTATTCCATTCCATTCCATCCCATATCATTCCATTCCATTCTATTCTTCATTCCAATATTCTATTCTATTCCATTCCATTCTATTCTTCATTCCAATATTCTATTCTATTCCATTCCATTCTATTCTATTCTTCATTCCAATATTCTATTCTATTCCATTCTATTCTTCATTCCAATATTCTATTCTATTCCATTCCATTCTATTCTTCATTCCAATATTCTATTCTATTCCATTCCATTCTATTCTCTTCTTCATTCCAATATTCTATTCCATTCCATTCCATTCTATTCTTCATTTCAATATTCTATTCTATTCCATTCCATTCTATTCTTCATTCCAATATTCTATTCTATTCCATTCTATTCTTCATTCCAATATTCTATTCTATTCCATTCTATTCTTCATTCCAATATTCTATTCTATTCCATTCCATTCTATTCTATTCTTCATTCCAATATTCTATTCTATTCTATTCTATTCTATTCTATTCTATTCTATTCTATTGTTTTTAAAATGAGTTGTACCTGCAGTGCAAATACTTTATTCCAGGGTTTATGATCCAGGGTGGAGTGGAGATCACAGCAATATTTTAGGAACAAAAATCCAGTTTGGTTTTCTCATTTCTGGTTTATTTATTTAGTTCCTGGCAAATACATGGCCTTATGGTGATTCGAATGTTCATGTCCAGTCCTCCAAGCCATCCAAGGACAGAGTGGTCCATGTTGAAAAAAAAACCCAGATATTGTGTAAGTTCTGATGGACATTCAGACACAATGTGATGGATATTTCCTCAAGGAGCACCACAGGAGCACACTGAGGGGTAGAGACAAGATCACAACAGAGAGAGAGAGAGCAAATGCTGAAAGCTTAGGATCAAATGAAATCCTTGATCTGAAGGCCTTAGGAGGAAGAGGAGGAGGAGGAGGAGGAGGAGGAGGAAGAGGAAGAGGAAGAGGAAGAGGAAGAGGAAGAGGAAGAGGAAGAGGAAGAGGAAGAAGAAGAAGAAGAAGAAGAAGAAGAAGAAGAAGAAGAAGAAGAAGAAGAAGAAGAAGAAGAAGAAGAAGAAGAAGAAGAAGAAGAAGAAGAAGAAGAAGAAGAAGAAGAAGAAGAAGAAGAAGAAGAAGAAGAAGAAGAAGAAGAAGAAGAAGAAAATCCTCTCTGGAGATTTGCTTGCCCTGTATCAGTTAGTGGTCTGCGATGAGAGGTTCACCAAGCCCTCCTTCTGTCTCTTTTCTTTCTTTGATCCGGAAGAATGAGAAAACCATCCAGGGAGACCTAACCTTCCCCTTCTTCTCCCCACCACCAACCGG
This sequence comes from Bungarus multicinctus, assembly GCA_023653725.1. Lineage (NCBI taxonomy): Eukaryota > Metazoa > Chordata > Lepidosauria > Squamata > Elapidae > Bungarus > Bungarus multicinctus. The sequence goes on along the minus strand of CM042839.1, from coordinate 4,426,812 downwards.
GAAAGTTTTGACCAGAGATTTGAATATCTAGAATTCGGTGTGTTTTTCGAAACGTCACCCTCGGTCCAAGATATTTGGTAGCCTCTGGTGTCTTTGCCTTTCTTTAATTGGGATGGGGAGGAAACAGGCGCGGCCGCTGCTTTGCGGGTCTCAATTGGAACGATTATAGGCAGCACTCCCCCCCCCCCTCCCTAGTGAGTGGGGGAGGGGGAAGAGAAATGGAGGGGGAACGAGGAGGGGACATGCTGGAGACATCTTATTAAATCCTTCCGAGGAAATGCGGGGTACTCCAATTGAAACTTTTTGATGGAGCCCAACTGCCCCCCCCCCCCCCGGTGCTTGGCAGGTAGCATCCGTGCCTGTGTTACTCGGGAGTAAAACGCTGGGCTCCCGTTTAAGCAAACGAAACTTCTGTCCGCGGAAACGCAGGCTTGGCTCTGCCTCCTAGCCTCAAGCCGCGGTTCTCTTTAGGAAGAAAAGGGGGCCGGTAGTTTTTTGAATTATTATTAACAATTAATGGCTTCCTTCCGAAAATGGTTAACAGGGTTTTTTTGTTTTTTGTTTTCAACCATGCCAGTTGCGCAAGAATCGATCCTGCGACGTCCTTAATCCCGGCCTCACTTCGTGGAGAACTTTCTAAACTCGCTTGGACATCCGGGTGTGGGTGGAGGCGTCCAAAATTGGGCCTTTCTCCGAAGATCTCGGCCTCTCCCGAATAAGAATCGAACAAGAACAGACACACGCTTGGTTGAAAAATACGGACGCCCCAAATTCGCCGATTCTGCGCCCAGAGCGCTCCTACTAGCCCTTCCCTTCGGCTAACTAACCGTCTTTCTAGATCTTCTGGGAATTTTTGCCTTTCTCAGCTTTCAGTACACCTCTCTCTCCCTCTCTCTCTCTCTCTCCCTCTCTCTCTCTCTATGTGTGTGTGTGTATGTGTGCATGTTTGGGTGTGTGCATGTGTGTCCACCCGTCCCCTCTCTCACGCCCCCTGAGGAAGAAACAAAAAAACCCAATCTGCCGAATCGAACCTCGAACTTAGAAAGTTTCGCAAAGATTTAAAGCGCCCCCAGAGACTCTGTAGTCTGGCGCCCTCACATTTGACTGGCGCTCCTCCGCCTCTCCAAAGAACGCTTTAGACGTCGCCCACCCCGAAGGAGATCTCGCCCACCCAGCCACCCACCTGGGCTGAAGGATTTGCGGGGTGTCCAGTCCCATCCAGGAAGCCCCCGTCACTAGTTTTGCAGGCTGGCCCTTGGCTCCTTTACACCAAGGTGGGCCCCGCGCGCGTGGGCTTAGGGGTGGACGTCCTTTTCTGAGAGTGGGGGCCGTTTCTTAGGCTGAAAGGGAAACTTCGGAAACTCAAACAGCCGGAGGTGGAAAGGTGTACTTCGCCTGGTCGTGGGTTGGAAAGACGGATCCGTTTTCGTGGGGGGTAGACAGATATCAGAGCTGCCTCTCCTGTGAAAGGGAGAAGGGGGAGAGAAAGGAGGAAGGAGAGAGAGACAGACAGACAGAGAGAGGGGGGGGAGGAAGGGAGGGAGGGAGGAAGGAAGGAAGGAAGGAAGAGAAAGAAAGGGAGTGAGAAAGAAAGAAAGAAAGAAAGAAAGAAAGAAAGAAAGAAAGAAAGAAAGAAAGAAAGAAAGAAAGAAAGAAAGAAAGAAAGAAAGAAAGAAAGAAAAGGGTGGGAAGGAGTGTGTGAAAGAGAGAGGGAGAGAGAAAGAAGGAAGAGAGGGAGGGAGAGAGAGACAGAAACAGAGAGAGAATAAAAAAGAAAGAAAGGAGGGAGGGAGGGAGAATGTGTGTGTGAGAGAGAGAGAGAAAGAAGGGAGAGAGGGAGGAAGAATGAAAGAAAGGATGGAGGGAGGGAGAGAGAAAAAGAGAGATAGAAGGGAGGGAGAAAGAAAGAAAGAAAGAAAGAAAGAAAGAAAGAAAGAAAGAAAGAAAGAAAGAAAGAAAGAAAGAAAGAAAGAAAGAAAGAAAGGATGGAGGGAAGGAGAGAGGGAGAGAGAGAAAGGAGAGAGGGAGAGAGAAAAGAACGCGATCCTCCTGGGTAATAGATACCTGCTAGAATCAAAGGAGATTACATTCTGCGATCGGCATGGACTTTCTCCGCTCCATCTGGTTTTAATCTGCTTTGGCTACTACTAACCTTTTATGGAGTTTTAAGTGGGGGTAGAGAAAGGAAAGGTACCTGGATTATTATTTTCCTTTTCTTTTCTTTCTCCGCCTGAGATGCCCTGGCCAAGCTTCGCCCAAGCAGGCCGTTCCGCAGCCTCGTTTCTCCTTCCGTCGCCCTCCGCGGCTTTTCCTGGGCTCCCCTCCCCTCCCCCCCTTCCCCCCCTCTTTCTTTCCTGTCAAGAGGGCAGAAACCCAACCCTAACCCTTCTGCTAACTGTCACAACAAGAGGGCGTGGTGGGCGGTTGGTCTTTCTTCTCGGGACGACTTGGCCAAGGGGCGCCCTCTCTGCTCAGGGTCTCGGGGAAAGCGCCGCGTGGAAGAGATTTCGCTTCTCCCCCTGCCTACCTGGGCAAAAAGGGAACAAGAGACCCTGACGTGGGCCCCCGGGTGGCAGAAACACAGGGGGGAGAGGGGGAGGCGCACACGTCCTCGCCTCTTCTCGGGCCCTGTTAAGAGAACTGGATTTGGGAGATAACTGTGGTCCAGGTGTGCAAACCCAGAGAGTTAGTTCACCACCTAAACTACATTCGGTTTCGAGTTATTGGCTCCTACGATTATAAGTAACACAGTAAGGAAACGGGTGAGAACCGTTTCGTTTCCAACTGAAGGATCCTGGGAGTCGCTCCGCGGCCCGAACGTATCTTCCCAGCCACCCTTAAAAGGGTAAAAAGGACCGACTTTAAACTCCACCTGGCCAACCTTCCAACACCCCCCCCCCCCTCACTGAGCTGTAATTTTAAGCAACTAAATCCCCCAGGCCGGGTCTTCTTCCGCGGCTGCTGTGCTGGAGAAACGGAAGGGAGAAGGGGAATCTGAGCAAATCAGGATTGGGTTCCTCTGAAAGAAGGAGGTGGGGTAGCTTTATCTGGGGGTGGGGGGAATCCTTCATGGGAAAATATCTGTAATTATACCAACAACAATAGCAAAGACATTCGATGGAAGCTGTTAAGGCAGGTAGGACGGCAAAGCAAAGTGCCACATTTGGAAAAACTGTTTTCTCTTCTTCGACAGACGGCTTTTGATTTATTGGGACTTCTTTTTTACTTCCTTATTCCCAGATTTATTTATTTCCTTCCTTCCTTCCTTCCTTCCTTCCTTCCTTCCTTCCTTCCTTCCATTTCATCAAGCGAACGCATTCGCATTCCAGTGCAGGCCCGCCAGCGGGAGAGCGAGCGAGCGAGCGAGGACCCAGCCGGCATGCTCGTTGCCATAAATCAAAAGAGAAATTGCGCTGATGGTGTATTTAGCAAATGAAGAAAGTTGGAGGTGATCTTTGCTAAACAGCTTGGCTGTTGATTGCCAGAGGCCGGCGCAATTGAGCCGGCAAGAGAAGAGGGGGGCGGGAGAGAGAGGAGGGGGAGAAGGGGGGAGAGAGAGAGGAAGGGACACAGAGAAAGGGAGAGAGAGAGAAAGGGAGAGCGAGAGAGAAGGAGGGGAGGGGGGGGGGGGCGTTTAGCTGCTTGGGTTTGGCCAGCCGCAGCTCCAACCAGCCCCTTCGGATTTCTTTTACTTTTACTTCTCTTTCCCTTCTCCCCCCCACCTCAACCCGTCCACTCCCCGCCTCTCCCTCCCTCTTTCCTCTTCCCCCTCCCCCACCCCGCCTCTCGCTCCACCAACATCCCCCCCCGCGGGAGGCGGAGCTTGGGCGCGTTGCGTCGAAGGCGTCAGAATCCTCAATTCCCAACTTCGCGTCTTGGCAGGACCTTTGCCGGAGCGCGCACAGGGAAGGGGGGGCGACGGGCGGTCAAGAAGGCAGGCGAGAGGACGAAGAAGCCAGCAGCCAAAAAGCGCCCTTTCCTTGTCCAGCGGAAGGAGGGAGGGAAGGAGGGAGGGAGGGGGAGCGGGAACCGAGAAGACGCCTGCGAAGAGGAGGAGGAAGAGGAGGAGGAAGAGGAGGAGGGGGGGCGAAAGGTGCCGCGCGCCGGAGACTCCAGCCAGAGCCGCTGCGGAGGGAAGGCGGCGAAGAGGGGCTCTCCGCCCGTCCGCCCGCCGTTGGCAGAGCCGCCCGCCGCGTCAAAGGCTCCGACGACGCGCTCCGGAGAGAGCCGGGATCCCCAGCGCCAAAGCCCCAAGCCCGGACCGGCTCTGCGCTTTGGCGGCGGCGGCGGCGGCGGCGGCAGCTGGCTGGGGCTGGCTGGCTGGCTGGCGGAGTTCTGCCAGCAGCTTCCGGCCATGTCGTATCCTCAGGGTTACTTGTACCAACCGTCCGCCTCCTTGGCCCTCTACTCCTGCCCTGCCTACAGCACCAGCGTGATCTCCGGTCCACGGACCGATGAACTGGGAAGGTCGTCGTCCGGCTCGGCTTTTTCCCCCTACGCCGGCTCCACCGCCTTCAGCGCTCCTTCGCCCGGCTACAACTCGCACCTCCAGTACGGCACAGACCCGGCGGCTGCGGCGGCTGCGGCTGCCTTCTCTTCCTACGTGGTAAGCACCGCTCCCCCGACCTTCCTTCCTTCCTTCCTTCCTTCCCCATAACTTAATTCTTCCTTCCTTCCTCCCTTCCCTTCCTTCCTTCCAACTTAATTCTTCCTTCCTTCAGTCCCTCCTTCCTTCCCCATAACTTAATTCTTCCTTCCTTCTTTCTTTCTTTCCTTCATTCCTTCCTTCCTTCCCTTCCTTGGCCCTGGCTGGAGAGAGGCAGTGGTTGGCAGGGGACTTGGGCGAGGAGAGAGACCCCGAGGTTAGGAGCAAAGGGGAGGCGGGGAGGACGCCGAGAGCTGGGGCTTTAGTTGGGGAGTTGCAAAAACGGCTCTGGCTTCAGGGAACCCGCCGGGAAAGAGAGAAAGGAGGCCGCGAGAGGAAGGAAAGCAAGCAGGCCGCCTGGAAGTTTCCGGGCCCCTTCCCTACGAAGTCTTGGCCCCACCGGCTTCTCTACCCGGAGACAGGTTGCGTCCGATCCTGCTTCGGCTCCAATTGGAGCAATTCTGCCCTTAAGGGAGATCTTAAGGGGGGAATTGCTGCCTTGCTTCCCCCTCCAGCGAAAGCCCAAACCGTTCCAGGCTGCAGCAGCCTGTTTATTCGGGAGAACTGGTAGGCGAAACGGGTTCGAGCGTCCTGCTCTTTGGGGTTGGGATCTAAATAGTGAAGGGAAGGCGAAGAGCGGTTTTTTGACGGGAAAGAAAAAGAGTGAAAGAGGAAGAGAGAGAGAGAAAGAAAGAAAAAAAGAAAGAAAGAAAAAGAAAGAAAGAAAAAGAGAGGGAGAGAGAGGAGAGGAAGGAGAAAGAAAGAAAGAAAGAAAGAAAGAAAGAAAGAAAGAAAGAAAGAAAGAAAGAAAGAAAGAAAGAAAGAAAGAAAGAAAGAAAGAAAAAGAAAATTGAGGACGCGGTCTGGTTAGCTTTTCAGAGATTCTCCACACCATCCCTTTATTTTTGTCCCTGCACGTCGGAGCACTGCGCTCCCCCCACCCGTCCCCATCCCCCCCCACCTCCTTTGAATTCAAGTCAGGTCAATCAGTTTAGACGCCCATCAGTTTGGCTGCCGAAGAAGGGGACGGGGGAGTTGGGGAAGGGCTGAGGGGGAATGAAACCGCTCAGATTTCGCCCGCTGCTCCTTATTTTCCCCCGCCGCGGCTGTGGAATCCAAGCGCCAAGTCGCTTAAAGAAATCACCGCCGTCCTACTCATAAATATAGGTTTAAAAAAATAATAAATATTTTTTTTTTTTTTGCAAAGCGACCTGCGGCGCCGGCTTAGGATCCCTTACCGAACCCGCCACCCTGGAAATCTTTAGGGGAGAAACCCAGTGAAATAAAGCAAGCCAGCCCCGCGTTTCTTTTACGCCCTGCGGATACGCCTCGGGCGCTGCCTTGCCTTTCCAGAGCTCCGGCCACAACAACCCCCATCCATTTTTAAGACAACTGCCTTAGGCCACGGGGTGTAGGGGAGAGACAAGAAAAAAAAAAAAAAATACTCCGTGTCTTAGCTCCCACTTGAATCCGATTAGCTGGGTTTCAAATCAGGTGTAGCCCACCCGGGCTCTTTCCCTACGTCGAGGGTTTTCCGTTGTTGTTTTTTTCCCTCTCTCCTTTTGCCTGGTCGCTACAAGCTCTCCATTTCTAGGGGTGTTTAGAAAAGGAAAATAAAGCCGAAACGGCAGAAATCGGGGCAAAAGGTTGCCTTTAATTAAAGGGGAGAGGCGAAGGCGGGGTGTATAATTTGTTGCTGTTTACAGGCGGATAACCCGGCGTAGAGGGAAGCTGGGGGAGGAGGGGGGAGAAAAACCGAGGGGGGAGGGAGGCTGTTGGAAAAGTAGCGGTGGGGGGAAAAATACCGCTGGAGTGGCGAGTGACGAATCTTCTCTGCCCGCGTTCAGACGTTCGGGCGACCCGCATGATTGTTATATTATTACCTAGTCGCGGTTTTTCTTTCAGGCCGGGTTTATTCGTTATTACCGCGGTGGTCGTTATTCGAGTTGTTATTATGTGGGGTAGCGGGGCGGGGGCGGGGGAGTTAGGGGAGGGGCGGGAGAAAAAGGGACTCTTAGTTGTAAATGTTGTCCACCGTGCAGTTTCCCAGCTGGAGTGGATTTTTCTCCTTTCTCACTCGGGCCTGCTTCGCCTCTCCTTCCCCTTCTCCCTTCTCGTTTCCCCTGCAGGGTTCGCCCTACGACCACACGCCCGGCATGGCGGGTTCCTTGGGGTACCATCCTTACGCCGCCCCCCTGGGCTCCTACCCTTACGGGGACCCGGCTTACCGCAAGAACGCCACGCGGGACGCCACAGCCACGCTGAAGGCCTGGCTGAACGAGCACCGCAAGAACCCCTACCCGACCAAGGGCGAGAAGATCATGCTGGCCATCATCACCAAGATGACCCTCACCCAGGTCTCCACCTGGTTCGCCAACGCCCGGCGCCGCCTCAAGAAGGAGAACAAGATGACTTGGACGCCGCGGAACCGAAGCGAGGACGAGGAAGAAGAAGAGAACATCGACCTGGAGAAGAACGACGACGAAGAACCGGCCAAACTCGAGGAGAAGGGCGACCCCGAGGCGGGTCAGCTCGGTAAGAGACGCCGCTTCCTCTTCCTCCTCCTCCTCCTCCTGCCGTCCTGCCCCCGAACGCAGCTGGCTTAATTTGGGGGATTGAAGGCCTTCAAAAGGACCGTTTTTGTCTCTGATTTGCGCTTAGATGGGGAAGGGTGGGTGGAGAAGAGACGTGGGGGGTGGTCGGTGTCCCCACTTTCAGGCCGGGGATCCTCTGGAGAAGGAGGGGAGAGAAACCACGCTAGGCCTCCAGCCGCTTTAAAAGGTGCAGGAAAAGCGAAGGGGCCTATCCTGGAACGGTGCTCAGCAGTTCTTGGTAGCCTGTGGAAGAGATCGGGTGGGGGAAGGGGAGGGGAAACCCGAGGGTCTGTATTCTCAGGACTAGCTTGAAGTAGGTCAGTAAAGTGTCTCTCGGCCCTCATGCACACGATCGATCGGGAAACTTGGGGCTGTAGGGAGAGAGAGAAAGTGGGAGGAAGTGAAGGAAGGAAGGAAAAGAAAAAAAAAGAAATTGGGAGGAAGGGAAGGAAGGAAGAAAAAGAAAGAAAGAGAGAGAGAGAGAGAGAAAGAAAGAAAGAAAGAAAGAAAGAAAGAAAGAAAGAAAGAAAGAAAGAAAGAAAGAAAGAAAGAAAGAAAGAACATGGGAGGAAGGAAAGGAAGACGAGGGAAGGAGAGGGAGGATGGATGGAAGGAAGGAAAGAAAGAAAGAAAGTGAGAGGAAAGAAAGGAAGGCGAGGGAAGGAGAGGGAGGGAGGATGGATGGAAGGAAGGAAGGAAAGAAAGTGGGAGGAAGGAAAAGGAGGCAAGGGAAGGAGAGGGAGGGAGGATGGATGGATGGATGGAAGGAAGGAAGGAAGCAGGAAGAATTATGGGGAAGGAAGGAAGGAAAAGAAAGAGAGAGAGAGAGAGAGACCCTTTTCACTCGGGCCCGTCTGCTGGGTGGGAAAAGCAGACAAGAGCAACGGCTTCGGGTATCAGGTTCGTGGGGGTGGGGGGTGAAAGCCGGCGCTGAGCCGCAGAAGTCTGACAGCGGCCCCCCCTGGCTTCTCCGGCTTTTCTCCGCAGGCCCCGCAGACCCCAAAGGCGTCGGAGGGGGCAAAGAAACGGACGGCGCCTCCAGCGACTCGGATTGTAAGGAAAGCCCCGAGCAGACTCGGAAAGAAACCGCCGGCACCTCGCCGCCTTTGGCGCACTGCGGCTCCGCCGGCCGCCTGCTCCTCCAAGCTCACCATCACCTCCACCACCATCCCCACCACCACCACCACCAGCAGCAGCAGCAGCAGCAGCTCTTGAACCCCGAGGAGCCCCCGGCGCCCCCTCCCTCCCAGTACCGCCCCCCTTCGACGGACCTGCACCCCGGCCTGCCTTCCAGCCACGGCACGTCGGTCATCCACACGCCCCAAGCGCCTCCGCAGGCGGCCGGCCCGGGGCCCCTTTCCAAGCCCAAGCTGTGGTCCCTGGCGGAGATCGCCACCTCCGCGGACAAAGCCAAGGAAGCCGGCAGCGGCGAGACGCCCCCGCAAACGCCTTCGGGTTTAAGCGCGCCCTCCCCGACGGCGCGCTCGCCTTCCGCCGCCCCTTGCCCCTTCCCCAACGGCGCCGCCTCGGTGCTCCCGCGACCCCTCTACTACGCCACCAGCCCCTTTTACCCGGGCTACACGAACTACGCGTCCTTCGGACACCTGCACGGCAACGCGGCGGCCCAGGCGGGCGCCCCCAGCCCCCACTTTAACGGATTAAACCAGACCCTTTTGAACAGAGCGGAAAGCTTGGCCAAGGACGCGAAGGTGCTCCGAAGTCAGAGCCAGTACGAGTTTAGCAAAGAGCCGCCTTACGAACTCAAGAAAGGTATGTCGCACATTTAATCTCCCGACTTAAAAGCTGAACTCCATAACCGGGACTTGTGGATTTTGGGCCCGCCTTTTATTTTTATTTTATTTTTTGGAGGGGGGGGGGAGAAAGTTGGGCTCCCCCCTCCACTCCTCCGCCGCCGCTCTTTCAGTGATGTTCTGCTTTTTTTCTGCTTTTTTTTTCTTTTTCATCGTGAGAGGTTTTCCCACATTTCTTTCCCATCGAGCCCGTCTGGATTGGGGGTTTTTTTCCCCACCCACCCGCTGCTAAAAGGAGGGGGAGGGAGGGAGGGTGGAAGAGAAAGAAAGAGAGAGAGAGAGAACGAGACAACGAGAGAGAGGGAGGGAGAGAGAGAGAGAGAGAAATGAAAAGGAAGAAGGAAAGTTATGGCCGGTTTCCCAATCAACTTTATAATTTATTTGAAAACGCAGCTTTTAGAAGTCTTAAGCAGAACTGCAAGTGGTGGTGGGTTTGTGGAAAAACTCTCTCGCACGCAGGGGGGAGGGAAAAAGACAGGCGATTTGTATGAAATCTTATTCTGTATATTTAATGTAGCTTTTTTTGTATTTAAATCGGTTATACGGTATCTTTGAAGTAAATTATGAAATCCAAAACACTTGTACGGTCATAATGTCGCTTTTTGGTTCTCTCTGCATAGGTATCTCTAAATATAGATATATGCACATACACACGCGCGCGTTTGTGTCTCTTCCCAAATTGCTTGTGTGTGTGTGTATCTGCTTATTCTTAGCAGCATAATATCTGAAATGAACAACTTTTTATGCGGAAGCTGGTCAAACTGTGCTATGAGGTGTCAATCACAGACGCCGTCAGTCCAGCGTGAAATCAAACCATAGATTTATTTTTATATGCATTAAATGGAAAAGAAAACCCAATACATTTTGAAAAAGAAATATCGACCATTTTGGGGGGCGGGATGGCAATCCGAATGCAACAAACAAAGAAGAGAGAGAGAGTGAGAGAGAGAGAGAGAGAGAAACAGAACAAAGGGAATATTCTAATGATTTTTCCCCATCTCGTTTAGGTTGAGAACGCGAAAAATTATCATTACGGCCAGGAGGGGGGGGAGGGGGGAAACGGCTTTTTGAAGGGTGTTTCTAGTACCGGTTTGGGGAAAAGTTGGTCTAGGAATAGATTTGGATTTTGGGGCGGGCGGGCAGAAGGGGCCAGTGGTAAGGAGCAGATGGTTAGGAGAGATATTTCACCTGAGCAGATTTTACACAGGCCAAAAGACTCTTCAAATTCGTCTGATTTCAAGTAGAAATTGTAGCCCCAAAGCCATATCATCTGAAAACGGGCCTGTGGGGAGGGGGAGCTACCGTTTGGGCGTGTGAATCCGCCGGCGGTGGCCCAGCCTCACCCCTGAGATTTCCACTTCTTGCTAGATTTTGCGGGGGCCGGAGGGAGAATCGGTCCTTGGGAAAGAGACGCGACTCCTGGGAGGTGCCGACGCTCGCCCTTGCCTAGATTTTGGGGGTCGTTGGGGGTCGTTGGGAGGGGGAGGGAGGGAAACGCTGCAAAAGATGGGCTAAAAAAAAATGGAAGAAACCGCGACTTTTTCACGCCTCGCGGTCCTTCAGGGCGCAAAAAAAAAAAAAAAAAAGTCTTTTAATTTAATTCCCGGCTTTTTACGCAAAGCTCTCGGTTTTTTTTTTTTTTGCCGGTGAAGCTCTCGAAGGAAGTTCGATTTTACAGCCGGTTTGTGTTTCCTCTATCTAGCGGTTCTCTGCATTAAGAATACCCGGGAGAGCCGCGAGGTTGTGTGAATCCGTGCCCGCCTGGCCTGGCGCTTGGTTCCTTTCCTCGCTCGCTGCCTTAGCTCTTTCGAGGCCGCCTTCTCTCTCTCTGTCTCTGTCTCTCTTTGTATGTCTCGGCTTCTCGCTCTCTCTCTTTTCCTCTGTTTGTCTCTGTCTCTGTCTCTCTCTCTCTGTATGTCTCGGCCTCTCTCTCTCTCTTTCCCTCTGTCTCTCTCTGTCTCTGTCTCAGTCTCTCTCTCTCTGTATCTCTCGGCCTCTCTCTCTCTCTCTCTTTCCCTGTTTCTATCTGTCTCTGTCTCTGTCTCTCTTTCTCTTTCTTTCTGTCTCTCTCTGTCTCGGTCTCTTCTCCTTTCTCTCTTTCTTTTCTCTCTTTCTGTCTCTCTCTCTGTCTCTATCTCTCTCTGTTTCTTTCTGTCTCTCTCTCTTTCTCTCTGTCCCTCGGTCTCTGTCTCTCTCTCTCTAGGCCCGGCTAAAGTTTGCAAAGTCGAGGGCGGCTGAAATGATTTCTCCCTCCCCATTGGACTCCGTTCTGCCAAAGGCGCCCAAAGGGGACTTCTGGGACTGGCGGGCTGGGGGTGGTGGCGCAGAGGAGTGCGCGCAAATGGAGAAGTGAGGAGGGGGGGGGTCGCCTTGGACCGCTTCCCAAATTCACAGGTAGGTGTCAGACTTGTGCCGAATTTCAAACGGAGTCCTTCCGACTGGTGCAAGAGAGACGAGGCCCAGGTTTCACCACCAAACCGGCCCCCCAAATTAATGGGGCTGAAAAGAAGCGCCTTTGCCGTTCAGTTCTTTCCAACGGCAGGTTGAGACTGGGAAAGGAGGGTTAGATCGGAAAGATACAGCTCCGATTTATTTAAGCGTTTTTGAATGAAGGAAATGTTAACCTCTTGGGTTCTTTTAGTCTCTCTCTCTCTCTCTCTCTCTCTCTCTCACACACACACACACACGCACGCACCCTATGGAAGATCATCTGAGGCCCCCAACTGGCTCTCGTCTCTTTCATATACTTTTTTTTTTTGGAGAGGGGCACAGCTCGGAACCTCAAGTTTCCATGCGCCCCTTCCCCGAAACCCCCTGGAAGGCAATCCCCAGCCTTTCTCTTGTCTATTTCTTTCATTGAAAAAGGGCAAAAGAGGAAGGCGGGCCTGGAAAACCGCCTTTACGATATTAAGTTTAGAGGCGACCAAAAAGGAAGTCTGTTGTTCGGAATGAAAGTTGTTTTATGGCCTAGTTTGACCCTTCTACTTGTTGGTCTGCCTCCCTCCCTCTCCGCTTCCCCCGCAGGCCATTTAAATAGCAAATGTTCCCTGGAGACCAGAAACTGCTCCTTCGTAGTTTAGGAGGAAGGGTGAAAACCGTTCGCTCTTTTCTTGGAAACGAGAGGAGGGCGAAGGGAGGGAGGGAGAGGGAAAGAGAGAGAGAGAGAAGAAAAAGGAAAAGAAAGAAAGAGAAAAAGAGAAAGAAAGAAAGAAAGAAAGAAAGAAAGAAAGAAAGAAAGAAAGAAAGAAAGAAAGAAAGAAAGAAAGAAAGAAAGAAAGAAAGAAAGAAAGATTCTCTTTCCAGAAGATGAGGCGATCTTGGGTGTTAAGGGGCTGGGATCCCAACGAAACAGAAGTAAAAGCTATCATGGTCCTTGCAAATAGATCCCAGTAGAGGCGAATCCCAACCTACCTCGGTAGGTTAATTCTCCTGGGATCTATTCTTAAGAAATAGATCTGTCCTGAGAGTAAACCACCATTGGGGTGAACGCCTGGCGGCCGAATCTGAAATTTATCTTGGATTCCGCACCCTCGGCCTGCAAACTACGCCCGAATACTGGGCGGTTCGCTCTAAAATAGTCCCAGGTTAAGTTAGCACGACTCCTCGTGTTTGTGTGTGAGGGTGTGTAAGTGTGCACCTGTAAAACAACTCCCCTTCCCTTGGAATCGAGAAGGGTAGGATCGCCGGTCCGATTGCGCCTCCCCGTCTCCCTGCTTTAGGATCCCGCAGTGGATTTCCGCAGCCCAGAAAAGCAACGCGGGAAAATTGTGCCAAGGAAGGTTGGGCGGATGCCGGTTTCTCGCAACTTTAGCCGCCCCCTTCGTTGCTCTGGGGTGTATCTGGGGACCACGGACGTAGCTGGCACAGCTGAGGTGCTCCCTGTGTTGACTTGGCGTTTGCGTGGCGCTTATCCTAAGACTTATCGTCACACTGTCCCCTCGACTCGCCTAACGAGCTGTTAATCAGCTGAGCCTCAGTTATGCAACTGTTAAGTGTCCCTAACAACCCACCGGCTCTTTCCCTAACTCTCAGGATGGCTGCGAAGCCACTTGTCACAAGCGTAATACCGAGTTCCCACCAGCAGCGACTTGTAACCTAAAGCGTTGCGAGACCGAAGCGCTGAAGGATACTTTCGGGCCCTCCTCCTCCTCCTCTTTGACCAAACCAGGATTCAGTGAACCTCGAGTTAAAGCATCGTGGGAACCAACATGGCCATGGCAGAGCTAACTATTTCTGTCCATTGACAGCAGTTCGATTCTGACCCGCTCAAGATTGACTCAGTCTTTCATCCTTCCGCTGTCGGTAAAACGAGGACCCAGATTTGGTGGGGGGAGCGCAACCTTCTGACTCTGGAAACCGCTTAGAGAAGATGACCTGTCAAGCAGATGATCAGTCAAGCAGCGTGAAGCGGTGTATAAGTCTAAGCGCTATTGCTGTGGCTGATTCAGCCCGCAAACCGACTAAAGAAAATATTAGGCTTGTTGGAGGCACAAACGGGAGCGGAGTTGCCCAAGGAGACGATTCTGTTCATAAAAATATAAAGAATGACCGCAAAGCAATGGCCAAATCGGTTATCGAAAGTGTGAGAAAAGACGCGGGGGAAGGGAAGAAGGGGAGGGAGAAAGGGTGTGTATCTCTCTGTGTGTGAGAGAGAGAGAGCCAGTAGCCAAAAAAAACATACAGACCTTGAGAATTCGGTTTTGTCCCAAGCGAATCGCTTGGATTTGCTGTCTTCCTTTAAGGGAGGGAAAACGTCGCGTTTCTCCGACGAGGAGATGACCTGCATCCAGTTGCAATTCAGACGAACACCTTTGAAACTCGAAGTCAAGCTATTTTTTGTTTAATAGTATCGTTGGTGCGTTTGATTGCGAAGGATGTCGCAAAAGAAAGAGCTTTTAACTTCGCGGTTGCTTGTCCTGGTAGGACAGCTACTGTGTGTGTGTGTGTGTGTGTAAGGGAATGAGTGTGCGCGTGTACCCTTTCTTTCCAAACTTGGGATACTCTTCCAAAACCCAGAGGACAGCGCTGCTACCAGGTCTTATATTAAATGGCTCTCATTCGCCGTCTGCGTTTAAAATGCATATTTTGATTTGTATCTTCTTCTTCTTCTTCTTCTTCTTCTTCTTCTTCTTCTTCTTCTTCTTCTTCTTCTTCTTCTTATTATTATTATTATTATTATTATTATTATTATTATTATTATTATTATTATTATTATTATTATTTGCAAACAGTTCAAGCCTAGTTGTATCCAAGACACCTTCCTTCTTCTATTTCCCCCCACAACAACCCTTGTGGGATGAATTGGGCAGGGAGAGAGTGACTGGCCCAAGATCACCCCCCTTGGCTGGCTTTCATGGCTAAAGCAGGACTTGAACTCAGGGCCTCCCTCTTTCTAGCCTTAATTCCTAGACCAGATGTTCAAAGAGCCATTTGGACCTCTTTCCACAGGAAAGAAAACACTGGGAGCCACAAAACCTTCCCCCTTGCCTGATTATTTCCTGAGCAGCACAAAAGTAGCATATATATAGTTGAATTAAAGATTCTGTTTTCTTCTGAAACTTTTCTTTTATTGGATTTATCCATGGTTAGCCTACCTGGCAGTTGTGATGCATATTTTGAGAGACAGGGAGCCACAGCAGAGGGATGAAAGAGCCACATGCGGGTTGGAGCTGGCCGGTTGCTGACCCCTATACTAGACCAAACTGTCTCTTAAGGCAATGGTCACCAACCAGTGGGCCGGAGACCACTGGTGGTCCGTGAGAAAATTTTGATGGTCCACAGAGAAATGTCACCCCCAAAGTATCCCCCAAAGTAATTAATCCAGGGTGTGTAGGAACACAAGTGCCCACATGACCCATGGGAACACAAAGCTTGTGTCACTTGCATTGTGAACAACATGAGGTAGTGAGGGGAGGGGGCAAAGGGAGGAGGGGGGAGCTTGCCCCACTCACCTCATCTGCCTCACCTGGCTGCCTCACTTGGCCACTAGGCTGCTTCTTTCTGCTTCTTTCTTCTTCTGCTTTTGGCTGCATGCAAGGAAGGCAGCAAAAGTCTTTCTTTCTCTCCCCCAAACTCTGCCAGAAATGTGTCTTTGGGACCCTGCAAGGCCTCCTGCTCCAAGAGGCTGCACCAGCAAAGACTCATTTCTGGCAGAGTTTGGGGGAGAGGAAGAAAGACTTCTGCTGCTTCTGCTGCTTTCTTTACATGAAGCCAAAAGTCTCTCTCTCTCTCTCTCTCCCCTGAGAACGGAGATGGATGGTATCCTGCGATCCCAAATAAACGACCCCTATCTTAAGGTGCATCTTGCCATGGAAATAAACCCTCTTCCTTTCTGTTTGTTCTTCCTCTTCCTGGCCCTGCTTTGTCTACTTTAAAGGCTGAAGTAGGATTGTTGCAAAGGATTTAGTATCCGGCCTTCATTTATTTATTATCTCCTCTTATGGACTTCCTCCTCCAGTTGAAACTTAATTAGCACCTCATGCCTACATCTAACACATGAAGTGTGGGTTATTGTTTTTTTTTTGTTGTTGTTTGTTTGTTTTTGGAGATTTTTGATCTTTCGGGGATGGGTTTTGTAGTGCATAGATACACAGGGACACGTCACCCTGCCAGGTGCATTTATCCGCTGATCTGAAAGCGTCCGAAATCTAACAAAATTCGGATCTGCTTCCTACGCCGCCACCGCAATGTAGAAGGGAAGGTTTTCTGTAGAGTTTTCGTTTCCCTGTTGAAATACTTTTTGAGCCTCCTCGGTTTCCCCGAAAGCAATCTTCAGAAAATTTAACCCGCAAGGGAGATTGAATGGAGTTGTTGTTGCTGTTTTAATCGCAAAGCAGAATCGTTTTAAAAGGCGGTGCGCGCGCTTAAGACTTTTAAAAAAAACAAAACAAAATTTTGGACGTGCAGTGGGTGAAATTGGAAGTTTTGGGGCTTTAGAAGCCGACCGAAGACGGCGAATTTAATATATCAGGGAAGAGATTTATTAAGTGGGAAAGATTCCCACCCTACGGGTCGACCTAAAGAGAGGTTAAGAAGTCACCGTTGGCGTGATGGCTTGACGACGTACTTGCTCTGCCTTCTGACCTACAGGAAAATAAATAAACGAGCAGGAAGTTCACACCACCTGCTAGTAGAGACTCTGGGTTTGTAAGCAGGCAAAACTGCAAAAACTGCATTGATTACTCTCTTTTTTTAGCCCTGACTGGCAGGTTGTCCGGACTTCGGTACCAGAGACGAGTCCCCTCCAGAACCGCCTTCGTTTGGGCAGAAATCGATAGATATAGAGACCTTGAGGGTCGGAAGGATCTCAAAGGTCTTCTAGTCCAACCTGCTTGCCCAAGGCAGGAAACCCTACTATATATACCATCTCAGACAAACGACTATCCAATCTTTTCTCGAAAACTTTATCTCCTTTCTTAATCCAGGGCTCCGTTCTAAAAACGTTGTATAACCCGATGTCAACCCGGCGGTTTGATTCGGGACAAAACAGCCGGACAATTTGAATTTCTCTCTCTCTCTCTCTCTCTCACACACACACACACACACACATACACACACACACACACACAGCGGATTGGGTTAAAGAAAGGAGGAGATTGCTGGCTTTATTAAAAAGGAGTGAATAGTTTTAAGGCGCGGGTGTTGGGAAAAAAAAAAAGGAAACCACTTCCGATGCAGGATCTGCAAAGAGGCGCAGCGGGGTGGATCCGCATAAACCAACTCCAATCCGAATTTAGACGGGTGGGAGATTAGAAAGAACGACTCTTCGGGAGTCCTGAGCTAGCAAAAAGTAAAAAAAAGTTGGCTTTGAGGATCCTTGGTGCTTATTGGATTTCAATGGGGTCCCAGCAGACAGATAGATTCCTTCCCTCCCACCGAAACATCAACTTTAATCCTGTCCAATTTTTACGTCCAACTTAACTCGGTTGTTTCCTTGCGGACGTTTATTTCATCACACGAACTAGGTAACAATTGGTGCAGTCTTGAAGTTACCCAGTTTGGGTCATAAAACGTTTGCCAGAAGGAAAGAAAGAAAAAACAAAAACCCCAAGCTCAGAGAGTCCCAAGAAAACCCTCGTTTCAAAACCCCGAGCTACGAATATATTCCCCTTTTATTGGTGCATCGGCTGGGATCCCAAAATGTTTAGAAAAAAAGGATCGAAAAGCGAAGCAAAAAAGGGGGCCTCTGAAACCCAGTTTGGGAAGGCAACACCGCCGCCTATGGGCCTTCTCTCCCAGGCCAGGGAGAGTAAAAAAGCGAGGTAGCAAAGTTTTCCTGAAAGCAACTCGAGATTTCTGAATAATTATCGCAGAGTCCAAGCCTACTGCTCCGAAATCAACCGAGAAATAGAGATTCCGCTCGACCGACCGACCTGGTTCAGCAACTTGCTCAGCTTGGGTATCCATATCCAGGGGTTCCTTCTTTGCGCGTCCCGTCTGGATTTCCCCCACCCCCAATCACCCCCCACCGCAAATGCCCTGAGCCTTTGCGGGAGAACCCCCTTCCTATAAAGCCTAAAGCCAAACTTTCGAGGAAGTTTGTTCCAAGTTTGCCCTTTGTAGATTTTCTGCAGCTGGAATTCAGATGTTTGCACAGTTCTCTCTTTTTTTCTTTCTGGGATACCCCAAATGGCTACTTATGGGTTTCCAATCTCTCCCTCCCCCCAAAAGGGGGAGCTTTTCCTGAACTTTATCAGAAGTCGGTTTTCAAAAGATGTGTGTTTGCGGTTTTATGTGTGTGTGTGTGTGCAGTACATGCTCAGAATCCAACGGTTTGAAATCCTATTTTTTTTTAAAAAAACAAACAAACCTCTATGTGCAAATACAGGCAGTCCTCGACTTATAACGGTTTGTTTAATGGCCATTCGAAGTTACAACAGCTGAAAAAAGGGAACTTACGGCTGTTCTTCAGACCTGAGACCAAAGATCAGACCAACCTTGTGGTGGCTTCTCTATGCTCATGTGATCTAAATTCAGAGGCTTGCCAACTGACTCATATTTATGACGGTTGCAGGGTTCCCGGGCCCCTTTTATGACCGTCTGACAAGCCGAGTCAACAGGAAAGCTCAGATTCACTTAATGACCGTGGGACTAACTTAACAGGTTAGCTGAACAACTAATGAAGCAGGCAAAAAAGGGGGTATAAACAAGCCAAAGCTCACTTAATGTGTGTCTCACTTAGCGACGACCGCAATGTTGTGCTCAATTGTGGACGTAAGTCGAGGGTTACCTGGAGTTTCCTTCTTCCCTTATTTTAAAGGAGGCCTTGCAGGTTAAGGCACCTGCTTTGGGGGGTGTGTGACTTTTGAGGGTTTTCCCTAATTGTCTGTCGCCTCCTTCCTTAATCTGGGAAAGATATTTTTAAATATGCTTTTTTTTTTTTTTTAAGGAGAAAGGAAGAAAGGCAGCCCAATCTTGTTTGTTTGCAAAAAAGTCGAGGAACCAGTTTGGTTCGGAGGTTAAAAAAAAAGGCAGTTCAGACAACGGTCAGAGGCGGATGGCTAAACTGAATGGCAAGGAAGAAGACAGCCATTCCTTTCCATTTCAGCTGCCAAACCAACCTGGTGTTTTTTTTTTCCTTTTCTTCCCACCAGCTGGGCAAAAAGTTCAATTTAGCTTTCAAACCAAAGAGATCCAGTCCAGAAAATCGAGAATTCCTTCAGTTCAAACTTTTGGGTTCAAAGCATTTCCGAGTATAATGGAGTTTTCGTACAAACTTCTCTTTACTGGGGAGGTTTGCATCCCATGAATTCCACTCAACTCCCCCCAAAAGAGAGACTTCTTCCAATTCTGTTTTATTTATTTACTAGCTGGATAACCTATGAAACTATGTGATTGGGCTTAATTTGGGGGGAGGAAAACAAGGAGAAAAAAAAATCTGCCTCTGCCTACCAGCACCCATCGGTATTCATCTGGCTAGCGTCCTGTCAGTGTGTGAGAGTTGAGAGCTGTTTGGAAAGTGAAACAATATTTCCTGTGTGAGCAAGAAGGAGACAGCAAGGACCCTTGGTGTGGCTTAGCTCAACTGTTCTGTACTAAAGCTGCTTGCTGCTCTGAAACTGAAACTCATCTCCTCTGCTTGTGTTTTGCAGGTGGGTGGGGGTTAGAACTCCTTAGCATCAGACCCTGTTAATAATATTATAGGAAATACTAACGCTCTGATGGTCATTTCTTTTCTTAGCAAGCAAAATCTTTTCTTAGCAAGAAGCCAAGAGGAACATACATGCCAAATTTCAAGTTTGTATGCTTTAAGGTTCTGGAGATTTTGTGACAAGATGCATGAGTGGCATTTCACTTTTATATATATAGATTTTATGGACTTTCAGGTAAAAAGTCTTTTGGGGGGTGCCTAATCTACTTTTCCAGCCATTAATTTGCAAGCTCTCTTCCTTGGGGTGGGCAGCCACAAAGCACTTCCAAATTAATTTGAGGATGGAGTTTAGGATTGAGGACTGACATTGTTGAATTGGATGGAGTAGATTTTAACGTCCCAGTAAAGGGCTATTTTAGATCTGTCCTTTAGGATCTGTCTCCTGGGATCCCATTGAAATCCAGTAAGGATCACTGCTCGATCCTGTCCAACTTGCATTGAATAGGCCAAGCTTGACTTGAGGCCAGCCAGGCTTTTGGGATATTAAGGGAATGGAGGATGTGTGTGTGTGTCTGTGTGTTTGGGGAAAGCAAGGGGAGTTTATATTGGTTGCTTTGCTTGAAGCAGGCAAATACCTTGACTTGGTAGCTGGTCCTGAGTAAGTGAATGCTCAGGTTGCTGTTTGCTTCAGGTGAGGAGAAAAAAAAGATTAGCTGCTTGAGCAGAGTAACTTTTACTGCATTGGTCTTCCTGCCCCTTCTTCAACCTTTAGGAAGGTTTCCTTCCTTCCTTCCTTCCTTCCTTCCTTCCTTCCTTCCTTCCTTCCTTCCTTCCTTCCTTCCTTCCTTCCTTCCTTCTTTCCTTCCTTCCTTCCTTCCTTCCTTCCTTCCTTCCTTCCTTCCTTCCTTCCTCCTCTTCCTCCCTCCATTTTCCTTGTTCCCTCCCTATCTTCCCTCCTTCCTCCCTCGAACCCTTCCTTCCTTCCTTCTCTTCCTTCCTTCCCCTTCTTTCTTTCCTTCCCCTCCCTCCCTCCCTCCCTTTCACTTCCTCCCTCCTTCCCTCCCTCCATTTCCCTTTTCCCTCTCTATCTTCCCACCTTCCTCCCCCGCACCCTCCCTCCCTCCCTCTTCCTCCCTTGGCAGTCCTTCATAAACCAGACACTGTACAACATTCCATTTGCTGGGATTGCACATCTCACCAAACCACCATTTAACCACAGAGGCTGGGATTGCTCTCAAGATAGGCAAAACTACTCTAGGGTTTGACTGCTTTGTGGTTTTGCGCCTGGAGCAAATGCATTGTGAGTTCTCTGGCCCAACTGGAGTTTAGATGTCAGAGGAAGGTTGCTTGTGGATGAGTTCTAGGGAGGACTGATGGATCACCCTGGGATGAGAAGGTAGCCGATCACGGCTTCTGGATAAAATCTAGAGAGGGGAGATCACCTGTGATGACCTAGAGTGTATCAAAAATATAACTAAAACCAAAACGTAAATAAAGATTCTTTAATGCCTTCAGCTTGGCTTCACTGTTTAATTGTTCACAGTTGAAGGTTAAACTATTTTCAAAATAACATTCCAAATGAAAGAAATACAGTTCAAAATCAAAAAGCAGATAAGGAAGCAAAAACCAAAAACAAACTTCAGGAAGAAAACCAGGTACAGTCCCAACGCCAACCAAAATAAACCTCACCCAGGAATAAAACACTAATTTGTCTCCAGCGTCTGTTAGCATGCAGATCCAAACTCTTATGCAGATCTCACACCTGCAACCCATGAAGAGGCTCAAGGCCCTCTCCTCCCGAGGAGACCATGTTTTCCCCTGATCCTCTCCTCCATGCATGCCCTAGGATGGAGAGGGAATGGGCCTGGGTCCTCCTCCGACTGCTCAGCTGGCCTCTGCCCTTCCCCAGCCTCCTCCACAACCTCTGGAGCCACATTTCCACGCCCTGTTGGCTGTTCCTCCTCTTCCTCAGAGTCAGTCTCCACCAGGGGCAGGACACAGCCCACAAATCCGAAGTCCACTCCAGTTTGGTGAACAGGGTACCCTGAGGCTGGGAAGAGAAAGGCAACTGGTGATTCCCTAAGGAGTGATTGCTTTGCAAGGTAGTTCTTGACTTACGAATACAAATGAGCCCTAAATTCCTATTGCTAAGGGAGACAGTCGTTAAGTGAGTTTTGCCCCATTTTACAACCTGTCTCACCAAGTTGTTAAGTGAATCACTGCGGTTGTTTAAATTAGTAACCTGATTGTTAAGTCCATCTGGCTTCCCCCATTGACTTTGCTTGTCAGAAGGTAACCAAAGGGTTACCATCGTGTGAAGCAGGGACACTGCAACCGTCGTAAGTACATGCCAGTTGCCAGCACAAATTTTTGATCACGTGACCATGGGGATGCTGCACCAGTTGTAAGTGTGAAAAACCAGCTTTGTTGCTTTGTTTTCCAGCGCCGCCATTGCAACTTCAGTCGCTACACAAATGGATGTAAGTTGTGAGGACTATCTATATTGTGCAACGATTGTGAGTGTGATGACCTGGGGGCGTGACACAAAAATAACCAAGTCACAAAAATTGAAGAAAGTCCCTTTAATGCCTCCAACTTGGTCCTAAAGTCCGATTATCCTTGGCTGGAAATCAGAAAACTGTTTACGAAGGGAGTAAATGCAATCCGCACCCAAAGTAAAGTTAATTCGAAATAAAAAACACAGACCACACTGAAGGAATTATTATGGCAGGCACTGTGATTAATTGCAGACTTCTACCAGATAACGCATCCACTCCAATTGGGAGAAAGCCAAAACACAGATAAGTTCCCACAAGAATAAAATATGCTTTGCTTCCAGCACTGGGCTATGTGCAGTTTGTCCTTACAAACAGTCCTCACAGCTACAGCCCATGAAGGGGATCAGGGCCCCTTCCTTCCCCATAGACCATGCCATTCACATTTCTCCCTTATCCTTTCCTCCTTGCATGCCCTAGGATGAAGAGGGGATGGGCCTGGGTCTTCCTCTGACTGCCCAGCTGGCCAGTTTCCTCCACAACCTCTGGAGCCACACTTCCACTCTCCCTCAGCTGTTTTTCCTCTCCCTCGGAGTCAGACTCCAACAGGGGCATGGCAGTGAACTGGAGTTAATTCTATTTACTCTGGGGTGGCAGGGGAATAAATTCCTTTAAAGGGCACAATTTAGGTGTCAGTCGTGTGGATAGTAGCGGTCACTTGATTCTGATTCTCCCCAAATTTTTACTCATTGAAGAGTTTACCCCACCAGCTCCTTTGAGTTGAAAAAGGAACTGCTGAATCCATTTTAGGCTTATGGGGGACTCTCTTCCCACCACAGTTTTCATTGAAAATAAATAAATAAAATAAATGGCCAGAGTTAAGAAGCTTGAGTTTGGGAAATGTGTATTAATTTGCCATTTAAAGCTAGGCCACGTGCAAGCGACATGTTTAGAGAAGTAAAGGGTGAGTTTGGATCACATCCTTCGTGAAATTGAACAAAAGAAATTCCTGCCTATGTATCCCTAATGCAAAAGTCTGTGTTTATTGCTGAAATCTTGAAAGCAAACTATGATAAACACAAGTCAGAAGAAGAGAACCTTCTAATCCTTTGCTGGGACACAAAACAAGCAAGCCAGATACCTGCTTTTTTGACCTTTCCTGAAGACCCATGCTTGCTTATGGGTGTGGAAAAGCCTTGGCCATGAGAATGCTGTGCTTGGCTTCCTGAACTGCCTTGGCAAGGGACAGTTGTAAACTTCTTGAACAATCGCACAAGTCAATCAGAAATGCACACCAATTACACAGCCTTTTTTAAAAAAAAAAACATATATAATAACTCCTTCAGGCATGGCAGAGCAAAAATTCTTGGTCCTTTGAGGTCATGAGGACTAGTAACACGTTTTAAGAAAGGAATCAATTAAAATGACAGCTCGGGCTTTAGGAAGTGTTGATAAGGGGGACATTGATGGGGAAGGGAAGGAAATTTGAATTGTTTAATCTTATTTGGCTTTAAAAATGCCTTTAAAATCCAGCAACCTGTAAATCAATGTACAGCCATTTTTCATAACTTCCTTCCTTCCTTCCTTCCTTCCTTCCTTCCTTCCTTCCTTCCTTCCTTCCTTCCTTCCTTCCTTCCTTCCTGTTTCAAGTTACTCCACCTCATTCCTATTCCTTCCTTCCTTCCTTCCTTCCTTCCTTCCTTCCTTCCTTCCTTCCTTCCTTCCTTCCTTCCTTCCTGTTTCAAGTTACTCCACCTCATTCCTATTCCTTCCTTCCTTCCTTCCTTCCTTCCTTCCTTCCTTCCTTCCTTCCTTCCTTCCTTCCTTCCTGTTTCAAGTTATTCCACCTCATTCCTATTCCTTCCTTCCTTCCCCTTCCCTCCTCCCTTTTTATAGCCTTTTCTGAAAAAAAAAAGAAGAATTTGGGTTCTTTTACATGAAGACAGAGTTTTAATTCAGAGAAATCCACGAATTAAAGGGCTGATCTATTTCTAATTCACACCAGACGCCAATTGAAAACACGCATTTGAATGTTGCGTGTGAATGCAGCCCATGATTCAGTGGTCAGCGTCTCCCTTCCCCTCATCTGAGATTCAATTAACTCCATTTTCTGAGTTCCCACATGTTGGAGTTAGTTTGCCAGTGAATTCTCTAGACTGGGGAAGACAGAAGGAACTTCTCGCTTAGGGAGGTGAGTGAATTTGGTTCCCACGATCTCCTAAACCTCCTTCCGTGTCCAGAACCATTACTGTAAGGAGTTAAACGCCCTTCTTTTTAACACGCAGAGATTTCTGGCATTCAAACTGACGGATTCTCTCTGTTTCTAACTCGGCGCTTTAACCACTACCCCAAACTCTCTCTCTCACACCAGATGATCCCGTTTGAATTCCTAGCATTCCCAAAGCTTCACACAACCTGCTTAATCGAGTTACTGGCAGCCCAACCGGTTCTGTTCTCTCTCTCTCTCGCTCTGTGGCTAAACCTGCTCATTGCCATCCTTGATGAGGTTGAAGTTTTGCTGCCCGGATCTGCAAAGCACCATCTGCAAAGAACGGGATCCGTTCAAATGGGACCTTGGACGTCGTGTGAACGAGCCGATGATTGTTAGAAAAAGGGAAACAGCTTCTTCCGTTTTCAGCCTCGGCACCTGCAGGACGGAAGTGTCAAATAACGGTGGTTTATTCGCAAGTATAAAGGAGCCCAACGTTTCCTCCCCCCCCCCCGCGCTTTCCTTTCCGCTGTCCCAGGTACTTACACAAGCGTGGCTCAAACGCCATTGGCCCCCCGAGAGGGACGGTGGGGCTGGGAAGGCTGGTCTCGTCTCGTGTGAAGGCAACACTCGGGGCTTTCTTTGGCGGGTCGTGGGGACGGGTCAACGCCACCCAGTTGTTTCCGTCTCCCCTGCTTCCAGGAAAGCTACCCCAAGAAACCTTTTGGGTGGGGTTGTTAAAGGGTGTGTGTTGTCTGTGTCTAGTTGTGCAGCAATTAACCCACCGGCGGGAGCTGTCAGTTGTGGTAGCGGGCTGCCAAGAGGAAAACCAGAATTGGAAAGGACCTTGTAGGTCATCTAGTCCAACCCCCCCCCCCCCCCCCCCCCCCCGACCCAAGCAGGAGACCTTACACCATTTCTGACAGATGGCAGTCCAGTCTCTTCTGGAAAGCCTCCAGTGATGAAGCTCCCGCAACTTCTGAAGGCAACTTCTGTTCCATTGAATATAGAATGCCAGAGTTGGAAGGGACCTTGTAGGTCATCTAGTCCAACCCCCCCGCCCCACCCAAGCAGGAGACCCTACACCATTTCTGACAGATGGCAGTCCAGTCTCTTCTGGAAAGCCTCCAGTGATGAAGCTCCCACAAACTTTCGAAGTTCTATGGGTTGATTGTTCTCACTGTTAGAAAACTTCTCCTTTCCAGGTTGAATCCCTCCTTGTTCAGTTTCCATCCATTATTTTTTTGTCTGGCCAGTGTCAGTCCGGTTTAATTCGAATTAAGAAATTGGTTGGGGTGAGGGACGTTCTGGAGCTTGTTCTGTTCTTTTCCTTACACACGCAGAGAAAACGGGAGGTCCCTGGAACCGAACTAAATTGCCTCAAGACACGGAAAGGGCTTTCACACACGCTCTCCAATCTCAATTTATCTGTCCCCTTCTTTTCAACAGGGACGTTTGGTCTGCCCTTCTCCCTTTTGGATTGACTTTTGATCCCATTGATTCTTTTCTCCAAGGCTCCTTCCCTCTTTTTATCCCCCAGAAAAAACTTGGCACAAACATACTATCGGCAGAGAAAAGTGGTTGGTTCGGAGAAGAACCGGCCATTTATTCATCCTTTCGAGACGAGGAGGCTTTAGACACGCTTCTCCCCAAGCGCCGAATACTCACATTTAGGAGAGGGAAGAAGATTTGTGCGGGAGAAGACCGAATTTGTCTTATCCGTCTCTTCCGCTCCCTCTCCCCGCTGTAAAAAAAGAGAGAAAAGAAATAGACAATGAATGAATGGAAGGAAGGAGAAAGCGACCAAGCAACGCAGACGGGAGTAAGCGAGAAGGGCTTGTATTTGAGCCTCCAAATCCCACCATCGGAGCGCTTAATTAATTTTGGGTGCTAGAAATTCAGCCCAGCTGTTTCCTTTCGAAGTGTTGGTCCCTAGAAATATCCCTTTTTCTCTAGGGCACTTGGCATGTTTCAGCCTTTCTGGCCTCCCCCAGGAAAGAAAGTGAGAGAGTGAGAGAGAGAGAGAGAACAGAGAGACAAAAGAGAAAGAAAGAAAAAGAAAGAGAGCAAGAAAGAGAGAAAGAGAGAGAAAGAAAAAGAAAAAGAAAGAAAGGGAGAAAGAGAGAGAGAAAGAATGAATGAATGAAAGGAAAAAATTAACTGGCAGAAAAGTACTACAAAAAAACTAGCGTTGAAAAACTAATAAAAGATTTGCCTGAATTGAGGGGCAGAGAGAAGAAAAATGAAATTAGAGAACAAGGTTTGCACAACAAAAAGGGGAGAAACGAATATCGGGACAGTGAGACTCATATGGGGGGATGTGGGACAATTGTTTCCTGGTGGGGAGAAAATTAAGGCATTCAATTTTATAGGAGAACCTATCTGCCACATTTCCAGGTGAGAACTACACTGTCAGCAAGCCAATCTTTTAAATTTTGGGGCCCATTTCAATGCAACCAAGAAGGCTTAAAACTGCAGTCCTGGGAAGTTTTTTTTTCCTCCATGATTGATTATACAATTGTTTTAAAATGTCAGATCCTTCCTTTCTTCCATCTTTCTGCCTTACCTTCATTTTCTCTCCTCCCTCCCTCCCTCCCTTCCTTCCTTCCATCTTTTTGCCCTACCTTCTCCTTCCTTCCTTCCTTCCTTCCTTCCTTCCTTCCTTCCTTCCTTCCTTCCTTCCTTCCTTCCTTCCTTCCTTCCTTCCTTCCTTGTCATTTAATGTCAATATCTCAGGGCAGCACCGCGTGGAGTAGAAAGTAGACTGATTGTAAAATTCACAGACCGGCTCTTTAAAATTTGTTTAAAGCCTCTTAAAAACCAAATACAGACCTCAACAACATTGCTACTGGCAAGAAAAATGGGAAACTCCTTTCTTCCTCTATTATCCTCCCTCCCTCCTTCCTTCTCTTCTGTAAGTGGCTTCTTCATTTTTATTTTTTATTTTGAAAAGGCAACATATGCTCCAGCATTTAAATGAATAAAATAAAAGAATGGAGACCAAGCCTGAACTTTTCACTGTCTCTCTTTCACCACCTCCTCTGAATAAATCAAAGGGCCACTTGAGAAATTTTTTTGGGACTGGTAAGTTTGATGGCTTCCCAAATAACACAGGAATTTTCTACTGCTTCGGATTTGGCAGACTTCTTTTATTTTGGTCCAAATGTAGGCTGAACTCCCACAGCATGCTAAAACAAATAAACCACAATATGGCTTAGTTTAAATGAAGCCAGCTATTAAAAAGTTGTCTCCTTAGCTGGTGGGAATCTGTCCATCCTCTTGGAGATACTGTTTTCTGTCGTTCTATTCAACCAAGGGATGTGTAGACTACACAGTATTCTGATAACACTTTTCTAGCGTCTGCCTAAACCACAATTAACTCACTCCAACCTTCTGGGTAGATACAGTACATACTATTCTGAGCCAATACATTAACCGATTATGCAGTATTTCTATAGGTTTAAAAGTTGGTTAGCTGATCTATGGCACTGAAGGTGAGGTTCACACAAAATCACTTCAGGTTTTCAAAAACACAACTGAGACACTCACGTAACAAGCCAAGCTTCAGAAAACGAATCATGGCTTCGCATGACAGCCTGAGTTTCCAATGAGCTTTCAAGTCAAGCTCAGGGAGGTGCCCCCAAGGAATAGTGGGGGAAAAGGTTGAGATGTTGAGGGCCTCATCCATGCAACCAAAGGTCCAATCTTTTTCAGTATCCATACTCATTAAAAAGGGGTGGAGCTTTGGTATTATATTGGTGGTGCCATGTTGACTCATCCTGTAGATACTTTGCCAGCTCATCTCCCACTGGAGTAGCAGAACCTGGGGGTGGTCGTGGTGGTATAAAAGAAGGGTCAGCTTAGAATCCTTATGTAGCCACAAGCAACTAAGTCCAACCTCCCTTGAATTGTTTTAATTTAACTCCAAGCAGATGCTAACTGTTAGTTGAAAAGATTGTTGAACATAGTAGCAATAAATCGGTTTCATTGGATCTTCACATGTGGACCTGAACTTTCACAGGCATAACAGCTCCTGGTGATTTCATGGAGACCTATACTGCACAAAGAAGTTTGTTGTTCCTTTTATCCAGAACACTTTGACTTCCCAGCCTGGTGGGCAACCTCAAAGTTCTCTACCGATGGGAATTAAGATGCGTTGACTACCTAAGTCCATTCCTGCTTAGCTTCCCAGCTGGACTAGAGAAGCGACTATCTCGCCGAATAACAAGATGTCTTGAAACCCAGTTCACCCAGTGGGACTGCCTTCCTCCATGTGTGCATTGGGACCTCTCACATCTTCAAAGTAGCCACTCTGGCTACTTTGAAGATGTGTGGACTTCAAACTCCTACAATTTCTCAACCAGCATAGAAAAAATAAAAGGAGGGGGAGGAAAACGGTGTGGGATGGATGGCTTGAATCCCGGGGACTTGAAATTCACACCTCTTCAAGTTGCCAAGTTTGAAGCACCACTGACCCGATCTCTTTTGTCTCCCAACTCTTCTTTTCAACTCCAGATTAGAGTTCCTGGCTTTCCTTAAATAATTCCAGCCAGGAACTAAGCCTTAAAGCAAACGTAAAATCACGCTCGGCAGGAGAGCGAAATATACGACGCTGGCAGCTGCCTGGAAAGGGGAGAAAGGGTGAATGGAAGACCCCGTGGCCAGGACAAAACCTTTCTCTCCAGCCAGACCCGGTCTATTAATAAAGCGTTGCCTGCCTTCTGCAGTCCAAGAGAGGCGGATAGAGGGAGGCGGCGTCCAGTTCACACGGCCTTCGCCTTGTCCAGCACACCTACCCACGTAGGCTTTGCCGCGAGCGCTGGGCTACTCAGAATCCAGGCGGAGAGGGGAGGGTTTAATTATTGACCCTAGCGCCCCCCCCCCCCGCCCCCTGACAAGGCCACCAAGGGATTCCCTTCTCCCTAATCCGCTGCAGGAAAAAAAGTAACCCAAGTTTTCAAAAAGAAGACCAAGTATTCCCTCCCAGTTCCTCTCCCGAGTTTCCTTTCAAACTGTACACCGAACTTCGTAAATATATATATATCTCCTTCGACGGGAGGAAAGGAAGATCCTGCACCGAAGCTACAGCGGTTTCATCCTGGTTGCAAAAACCCTTTCAATCGCAATTTTACAGCCCTTTTCCTGGGAATCGGCCCCGCTGGGAGTTGAAGGGATTAATTCTGAGCAATTTTTTTTTAGACAATACCAGTTAGTCGCTTGGTTAAATCCTAGAGGGTTGTTTTTTTTTTTGCATGAACCAGAAGTAACCCATAAGATTTCTTTAGCCGCAAAGCCTCTCGGGAAGCACAGCCTCACACCTCCTCTCTTGCTTTTAAGGGGTGAAGAGGGGATTTAGGGTTTATTTAGCAATCTCTCCCTTGCTTCCCACTTGGCCGGGAAAGAAAAAAAAAAGAAAAGTTAAAAGGCGCTTCAAAATTCTTAAATCTGTTCGGAAGAGCAACTCCGGACGGCGGAGAACCTTCGGGAGAAAGGTGCTTTAAGAGCGCGGCCTACCAGCCTCCATCCAGAAGGGAGGGGAAAAAACAAAACCCGGATTATTTGCCCCTTTTCGGAAACGAAACGCTTCCGTCCCGACTGAGTTCCTTCGCCCGGATTTATTTCCGAGTAAGGGCGCGCAGCGTTGCAGTCGTTCCGACCTTGCAGGACGTACACAAACATCTCCAGAACAGAAAGCCGGGTTAGTAAAACAAAACCCGGGGTAAGCCCAGATTCCAGCAAAGAGTTCTCCTTTGCTAGCATCAATAGTGGTCGTCGGGATTTTGTCCTTTAGGAGAGACGCGCGTTTCCTTTGCAATGGAATCTGTCCCCTGTCACTTTCCCTTAAAGTTTTGCAACCGTTTTGTTTTCCTCCTTTCTCCATTTCTGTTCTCCCGTTCCATATTTTAAACCCCGAGACACGAAGAATTAGAAATGGGCACGCATTTACATCAACTAGTGACAATCCAATCGTTCCCCAAACCGAATTTCTTTCGGGTTGCGAACTTTGCCCTGGGAAGAAAACTGTAACCCCTAAACCTCTTTTAAGGACTCCTTAAAATGAAAAAGTAACTTCGTGAGCCTATCCACTGCCTGGCCACCTACTATCAGGAGTAAATCTTACTCCCAGGTGTATGTAGAGAACTGACAGTCCAAGAATCGGCTAAACTGAGGTTAATTTAGTCCCAATGGCGATTTTGACACTTCTTGGGCTCCGTCTGTTATTGGATTGATGCTCTCTTCGTCCCTCTTGTAGGGAGTGGGCGGAGGGATAGGCTTTGTAGTCCAGCAGTATCTGGTGACTCCCTCTCTCCCGCCCTCCAATCGGCAGAAATTGACTCTCACAACCTGAATTGGCTTTGAACGGAACGAGTCCCCAACTATTATATTATAATTATATTTACTAATGGCTGTAAGCCGCCTAGAGTCGCTTGAGCGAAATGGGCGGCCTAGAAATGTAATCAATCAATCAATCAATCAATCACTCAATCAATGGATTGATCAGACTCCAAAGTAAGAGAAACTAGTGCGAGAAATAGTAAAACGGGGCGAGAAAAAGGCGAAATTCGGAGCCACATTCTTGGTAAAAGTCACCGCACTGACGCACGACAACGAAAATAATAACCAAGTGCTTTGAGAGTCGTGGCTCCGACGCAGCGCCCCCCCCCCCCCATCCTCTTGTAAGAGAGACTCTGCTCCGCCTCCCATTCCACTTACTCACCTACCCACTTACTCATCGGTTATTATTAGTTTAGTGTTCAGGCTTGTCTCCAGCGCTGAGTTTCCAGGGGGCGAATTGCGGCGGCGGCGGCAGGAGAAGGAGCGCTCAAGCGCCCGATTTCTTCGCCCGCTGCCGAGAGAACTCTTAGTAGCCTCATTGGAAATCAGTCTGGGGCGCCCTTTAAGGCCCGGCTCCCTTTCCCAGCAAAGGGATTTCCAAATATCTTGGAATATTAGCATTGACCAGGCGCTGGGAATGAGGGGAGCTGTAGTCCATACCTATGCAGGACAATTGAACTGAGAGTGGGCCCAAGATCAAAGGGATGATTCCTTCCTTCCTTCCTTCCTTCCTTCCCTATCTTTCCTCCCTCCCTCCCTTCCCTCTCTCCCTTTCCTTCCCTCTCTCCCTTTCCTTCCTTCCCTCTCTCCTTTTCCTTCCTTCCTTCCTTCCTTCCCTCCCTATCCTCCGTCCCTCCCTCCCTCCTTTCCCGCATTCTCTTCACCTTCTCACCTGAATCAATGCAAATATGAAGGTCCACTTTTCTGAAAGGGTGATAAAACAGAAAACTCTTAACCGAAGAGGCCGCCTGGCTTAAACCTGACTTCTGGACAGCCCCATTCAAGGCACCAGAAAATGGGGGCGTTACAAGAAAGAGATACCTAAAAATCGCACCTCTGTAATCTTTCTTTCTTTCTTTCTTTCTTTCTTTCTTTCTTTCTTTCTTTCTTTCTTTCTTTCTTTCTTTCTTTCTTTCTTTCTTTCTTTCTCTGTCTTTCTTTTTCTTTCTCTATCTTTCTTTCATTTTTTTTTCAATTTCTTTCTTTTTCTCTTCCTTCTCTCTCTTTCTTTCAATTTCTTTCTTTCTCTCTCTCTCTCTCTCTCTGATTACAGAAGGAGTGAACTTCTGTAATCAGAGAGGGAGAGAGGGAGGAAGAGAGGGAGGGGGAGAGAGACCTGCTGGCCATTCTTAAGGGTTCCACCCTCCATTCTTTCCAGGAGAGTTTTAGGATTTGCACCCTAATTCTCACTATCCTCTCCCTCTCCATTTAAAAAGATATTTCCCGGGGCAGAAAAAAAAAACACACTACCACCTGCAGTCCCTGAAAAACGCCCCCTTCTCTCTCCCGCCGGGTCTCTCCCCAACCTTTCTTTCTCCCACCCCCCCAGACCCGTCTCTTTGGCCAGCGGCCGTCTAGTTAACGCAGCCACTCCGGAGTGGGCTGGGGTGGGGGCGTTTTATTGGGCTTCCCTGCTCAACCTCCCTTTTTCCTTCCCCCTCTCCCGTGCCCCTCTAATTAATTCTCATCTCTCTCCCAACTTCTTGCTCTTCTGGTGTTCTACATCCCCAGAACAGAACAGATGGGGATTGATACAAAACTCCACTTCGGGTGCTCAGCCAGTCCTTCCTCCCCCCGCCCTTCCTCCCCCCCCTCCGTCCGTCCGTCGCCCCCTCCCAGCCCTCGTCCTACCTCCCCCCCCCCACCCGGCCAATTTTGCCGGCTGAATGCCAGAGCCTGCGTGTTGGGCTGGTGGCAGCTGATTAAGGGCTGTGATTTACGGCTGACTTTCTTCTCCCTCCTCTCGTCTCCCCCTCCATCGAAGAAGAGGAACGAGGGAGCGATCCCTGTTAAAAGGCAGCAATTTTGGGGAGGCAGATGAGAACCGCATCACCCTTGGAGGCTTCTCTCACCCCCCCCCCCACCCGCCCTTTGAGAAAAGCAGCCAACACAAAATGTAAAGCTACGTTCTAAATAGCCCCAACAGGGCAGCAATCAGTTGGTCACAGATTAAATACAGTCTCTATTACGACTTCGCCTGGTAATCTGTTACTTCTGACAATAGCAGCCTCTAGATTTATGTAAGTGCCCCTCACCTGTCCACATGGCTAACCGTGGGTATATTTCATAGCCCAGCGGCGGCCAAGAAAGATTGGTTGAGCTGCTGCTGGTGGGAGCCCTCTCCTGCTCTCCTTCTCCCTCCCTCCCTCTCTCTTTCTTCCTCTCTTTTTCCCTCTCTTTCTCTCTCTGCCTCTCTCTCTCTTCCCCCCTCTCCTCTCTCTTTCTCCCTCTCTTTTCCCTCTCTTTCTCTCTCTGCCTCTCTCTCTCTTTCTCCTCTCTCTCTCCTCTCTTTTTCTCCCTCTTTCTTCCTCTTTTTCTCTCTCTTTCTCTCTCTGCCTCTCTCTCTCTTTCTCCTCTCTCTCCTCTCTTTTTCTCCCTCTTTCTTCCTCTCTTTTTCCCTCTCTTTCTCTCTCTCTCTCTCTTTCTCCTCTCTTTTTCTCCCTCTCTTTTTCCCACTCTTTCTCCCTCTCTTTCTTCTTCTCTTTTTCCCACTCTTTCTCTCTTTGCTTCCCACTTTCTTTCTCCTCTCTCTCTCTCTCCCTTTTCCCCACTCTCTCTTTCTCATTCTGCCTCTGTCTCTCTCCCATCTCTCTCTTTCTCCTCTCTCTCACCCTTTCTCTCTCTCCTCTCTTTCTCCGTCTTTTTCCGCTCTCTCTCTCCTCTCTCTCACCTTCTCACCCTCTCTCTCCTCTCTTTCTCCCTCTCTTTTTCCCACTCTCCCTCTTTCTCTATCTTTTCCCCACTTTCTCTTTCTCTCTCTCATCTTCTCTCCTTTTCTCCTCTCTCTCACCCTCTATTTCTCTCTCCTCTCTCTCTTTCTCCTCTCTTTTTCCCCACCCTCTCTCTTTCCCCTCTCTTTCCTCTCTCTCTTTCTCTCTCTCCCCCTCCCCTCTCTTTCTCCCTCTCTTTTCCCTCCCTCTCATTTCTCTCTTTCTCCTTTCTCCCTCACCCTCTTTCTCTCTTCTTTCTTTCTCCCTCTCTTTTTCCCACACACACCTCTCTTTCTCTCTCTCTCTTCCCCCTCTTTCTTCCTTTCTTTCCCCCACTCTCTCTTTCTACATCTCTTCCCACCCATCTAGCCATGCCCACAGAACCAGTAGTAAAAATATTTGCATCCCACCCCTGGTCCCTTCCAACTCTATTACAGGTAATCCTCCATTTGTAAGAGTTCCTTTAGTGATGGTCCGAAGTGACCATGGCAGTGGACAGATGACTTATGACTGTTTTTCACACTTATGTTGCAACTTCAAACGGTCACTAAATGGAACAGTTGTAAGTCCAAAGGCCAACTGTAGACACTTGCACATTCCTTCTTCCCTATTCCAGCACTTTTGAACATCATGAGGTGCCCCTAACTGTCAGGGCTCCGGCATCCACCCCCATTCAAATTATAAGTCTCTAGCCACATCTCTTTCTCCTTTTCCTCGTGAGGCCCATCCACACACAGTGTCATGCCCCTGGTGGAGACTGACTCTGAGGAAGAGGAGGAACAGCCAACAGGGAGTCGAAGTATGGCTCCAGAGGTGGTGGAGGAGGCTGGGGAAGGGCAGAGGTTGGCTGGGCAGTCAGAAGAGGACCCAGGCCCATCCCTTATCCATCCTAGGGCATGCAGGGAGGAAAGGATAAGGGAAAGACGTGGTCTCCTTGGGAGGAGAGGGCCTTGAGCCTCTTCATGGGTTGCAGGTGTGAGATCTGCATAAGAGTTTGGACCTGCGTGCTAACAGACGCTGGAGACAAATTAGTGTTTTATTCCTAAAGAAGGTTTATCTTGGTTGGCGTTCTTCCAACGGACTGTCCCTGGTTATCTTCCTGAAGTTGGCAATTATCTATCCTGGTCTGTCATGGAATTTTATTCAATGTGGTTTATTTTTGGTTTTTGCTTCGTTATCGGCTCTTTGAATGTGAACTGCGTTTCTTTCCTTTGAAATGTTATTTTGAAAATACTTTACTCCTCCACTATGAACAATTAAATAGTGAAGCCAAATTGAAGGCATTAAAGGACTTTTAGTTACGTTTTAGGTTTTTGTTATATTTCTGATCTACTCCGGGTCATGACACACAGACAGACAAATAGACACACAGAAACACACACACACACACACACACACACACACACACCCTCCTAACTTTCCTCCTTTGAAAACCTTCCTTCCACCCAGAAAGGTTTCGCTTGGCAGTCCACTCTATATCTCTGGTCCTCAGATCATCATCTACAGCGGGAATGGGGAATGGGCTGATGGAGTGGAGACCCTTCCTGGACCAAATCAGGCCGCCAAGACCCTGTGAAATCTTTGTCCATGCCAGGCTACACCCTGGTTCCTGAAAAAAGAGGGCCTGATTTATGAGCTTGTCAAAGGAACTATTGTTGAGGAAGGCAATCAGAAAACACTTACCTAGCGAAACTAAGACGGCTGCCTCTTCATGGGGCTAATTTGTATAACTCCCATGGAGGAACTTGGGAAGGGTTTGATGAGGCATAAAATGATGATTAATGCATTTATGGGACCATTACTCATCAAACGGGGATGGTAGAGCTTTTCTCTATTGGGTGTCAACTCCAGGAGCCTAAAGAAAGAGCCAAAACTACATCTCCTTCTTCCACCCCCTCCTCTCCTCCTCCTCCTCCTCCTGGGGTCTCCACCAATCTCACCTGCCTGATCTGAAGAACACCTAAGCTGGAACAAGGCCACATCAGGGGAACGTGAGAGATGAACATCCATTTCGTTGGCTGCTAAGGGAGAAAACGAGAAGGAGAAATATAGCTAGCTCTCAAATGAGCCCCACATTTCTGTCGCTAAGTGGGTTTTGCCCTGTTTCACAACCTTTCTCACCAGCGTGGTTAAGTTAATCACTGCAGTCAAGTTAGTAACATGGTCATTAAGGGAATCTGGCTCCACCAAGCCACGCCCACAGAACTGGTAGTAAAAACATTTGAGTCCCATGCCCCCTTATTGACTTTGCCTCTCGGAAGGTCGCAAAATGGGATCGCATGACCCCCAGACACTGCAACCATCATAAGTATGAACCAGTTGCCAAATGTTCTCAAGAGTGGCCTTTCAGAAGAGAACATCCAGTTTGGGCAAGTCACTCAACTGAGTTAAGACTATGGGGCCCTTGAATCTTATAATCTGAACCCCAACATCTTAAAGTTTCTGTGATCTACCTGAGAAAGATTCAATCTCTTTAAGAACAAAGGAAAGACTCCTGTCGTAAATAACACCAGTGCTCTGAAAAGGAGATTGTAACTCTTGTAGTAGGTACCATGTTTCCCCGAAAATAAGACCCTGTCTTATTTTTTTTTTGCCACCAAAAAAGGCACCAGGTCTTATTTTTGGGGGGTGTCTTCCACTGACTAACCTCACTGGCATGCATCGCTCCTGGCCTCCTTTTCACTGTCAGAGGCCTTCAGGAACTCCTTCGTGTTCTGCTGCTGGTAAGGCTTTCCTGAAGGCTTCTGCAGTGGATAAGAGAGATCTGGATCAATCTGGGACTCTTTTATTAGCTACAAAGGCCTTCGGGAAAGTCTTACCAGCCTTGCCAGCTGCAGGAGAAATGGGACAGCAAGGCAGATGTCGGTGTGTGTGAGGCCTGGCTACAGCTGTCCTGTTCTGACCCAGGCTTCCTCAAACTTAATAAAACACAACCTGATTTTAAAAGTAAAACCTATTTTAATGCAATTCCCAACCAAAACTAATTATACACAGTTCCTCCAGATAAGAGCACGCTTTTCAGTGCTATAAAATTCTGCCCCCCCCCAAAAAAAGTCCAATTAAAGCTAACATAAACCAACCCAAAAACCCAGAAGAAAATGAAAGTGGAGAGCTTCAAGAAGGACTCAGAATCTATTGAACTGCTTTGCTTCCTGCAAAGCTTTCGTCATTGAGATCTGATTTTTATCCCTTATGGGAGGGGCAATCACCTCACAGCCTTACTCCTGAGTTGCCCCTTCTGCTTCAGTTGCTCTCGCCTTCTAGCAGCTCTGTGCATACGCGCACTGGAAACAGGCTCCCCTTGTTCCTCTGCCTCGCTCCTGCCAGACTCTGGAGGCTCCAAAGGCACTCCGATGGTCCTGGCCCCATCCCTGCATCAGATGCAGGACCCTCGTCCAAGTCCTTGCCAGACTCCCTGACTGGTTCCCTTCCATCCTCATTGTCCAATACCTCTGCCATCTTCACCAGCTGCTGGCAAACCACAACATGTCCAAAAGTAAGTAGTAGGGCAGCTACTCCACCCATCCCCATCCTAGCTTAATTTTTACCCCTGCACTCTGGATTGGGCAGGATCTTAATTAGGGCTTATTTTGAGGGTAGGGCTTATATTGGGTGCATGTGTAAAAATCAAGTTAGGGCTTACTTTCAGGGTAGGTCATATTTTCGGGGAAACAGGGAAGTGTGTTACCATGAGTAAGCATGGCAAAACTGTGGTCTATTTGATTCTACACAAAAATAAGTGTGATGGGGGAAAAAAAAGCTTTTTGCCCTCAGTCCTGCAGTAAATACCCCCTATTGCTTCCCAAATAATATGTGCAAAAATAAGCAACAACAACTACCACCACAAAAACCCATCTTTTAATTGAATAAACTGAGTTCCTATCTATGCTGAAAACTGATAAGCAAATGTTGCTCTTTCACACCTCGGTCAAAAAAATTAGAAAGTGACCCCAAGCAATATGGGACATTCTCTTTAAATCTTGGGGAATGAATAACTAAAGTCATAAGACCTTTAAAATGTTGCTGGGATTATGGAAATAGAACAGGGGCTCCTTTTCCACAAAAAAGAAGAATATTGAGGGTGTAATCCCAGGAGGATTACAAATTAATTGATATTTAGTGCATGTTCCTGTGAATTTTAATGTTTGAGCAGGTACCTTGGAAAGAAATGACTGCTGATTGAGACACTGAAGAATAAAAGGAACATCAATGAAATAAGAGAATTAGCATTTTTTTGCAATCTGTAAAAAGAATTCCTGGTTAGAAACCTGTTCTGAATACTGCGGAACTGATAATCTTTTTTTTTTTTATCTGATGGAAGGAAGGAAGATTTATTTCAAAGTGTGCATTTATATGTCTGGCTGCTCTGTTCTTTCTTTCCTCCTGGGATTACACCCTCAATATTCTTCTTTTTTGTGGAAAAGGAGCCCCTGTTCTATTTCCATAATCCCAGCAACATTTTAAAGGTCTTATGATTTTTTTTTTACAAGGGCTGTTATAAAGATGTATGCAAGAGAATGGCTCCTGAAACCTTAGACAATGACAGTTTTGGGGTATAATTGCTTTAATGTGGGCAATTAAGACTAAGTGCATGTAGTTTTAGTGACTGTCTTACATCCCCCTGAAACATTACAATGATCAATACCCATGATTTGTAAGTTGCTTCTTATTGATCGAATGGTAAAATCTCTGACCTTCTTTTGAGGAAGCGATTTGCTAAATTATGGCACCTCCTGTTAAGTCTTTCTCAGTTCAGAGGTGAGGAGTAATGGCATGGTGGATTGGTATTGTGTGGGTGGAGGAGATTGTGGTTAGGTGGTAAGATGAAAAACGTGTGTATTTTACCTGAAAAAATAAAGGTTTGCTCACTTCACAGA
Source organism: Bungarus multicinctus (assembly GCA_023653725.1). Lineage (NCBI taxonomy): Eukaryota > Metazoa > Chordata > Lepidosauria > Squamata > Elapidae > Bungarus > Bungarus multicinctus. Next base: position 4,388,825 of record CM042839.1, on the reverse strand, counting down.
CTTTTCACATATGAATGGGGACCATCTAAGTCCATTGGAGCTGGGTGGTTACTACATTTGATAAATAAATAAAATAAAAATAGATCTGCTTTGATTTGGACATGAATTTCAGCACTTTTTTGATAATTGTTTCAATTTAGTTTCATGCCTTAATTAAAAAAAAGAATGTGTGCTTTGATGGACAAAGAAGAAGAAGCTGGCTTATTAATTAAAAAAACACTTTTTATGACTCTGTAATCCCTTAATTAAGGGTAAAGTCAGGTCAACTGGATGGAGCTGAGTGTTTGCTGACCAGATACCTTTCCTGATGCCTATGCGGAGTTAGCAGCAAATATTTTCTCTTTGTGCCCCAGGAGAGAATTACTGCTACCTAGGACTGAACTCTCAACCTTCTGAATGGGAGGAGGATGTCTTCACCAGTAGGCCACCACACCACTCAAATGGAATATCTAACAATACTGTTAAATGCCGGATATATCTTACCTTACAGTGATAATACCAGCTCCTTCAGTTAAGTTCCTAACTGGGTTAGGAAATCAAATGATTCTCTTAACTCAGCCTTGGAAAGCAGTTTAGTTTTTATTGAGAAAAAATAGGAAGAGATTATCTTAGTGATGTCCTAAGAAAGAGACAGAAAGTAAGGCAGAGATGTTTGCAGGGGAGGGCTAGCAAACTCAAGAAAGTAATCACAATGGTATGATTGGAACATCTCATGGAAGGTATATATATATAATTTATTTAATTTGATTTGTCAATCGCTTACAAGATAATAGGTATAAGTATATACATAGTTATGAATACATGAAATGGGTACATATAAGAAAAATAAAAGAAACAATAGGACAGGGATGGTAGGCATGTTGGTTATGCATGCTCCCTACAGACCTCTTAGGAAAGGGGTGAGGTCAATAGTAGACAGTCTAAGGTTAAAGTTTTGGGGGTTTGGGGAAGAAATCACAGAGTCAGGTAGAGTATTCCAGACATTGACCACTCTGTTGCTGAAGTCGTATTTCCTGCAATCAAGTTTGGTGCGGTTAAATTTATATATATAAAGTGGAATTTTTAACGCACCATTCTGGTTGCCATCTTGGCTCTTGACCATCCTCTGTGGACATCCCTGGCAGCAAGAAAGGGCATAAGGGCATGAAGCTGGAGAAAAGAAAATGTGTATGACCTATCCTGTAGCCAGAACCAATATTATTCTTTTTAAAAAAAGAATGTCTGTATATGTTTGCTTTTAGGTGGGACAAAGATTTTAGATTGCCAAAGATTGTAGACCGGTGGTAATGAAAGCGAAAGTTGGTATCCTCATCAGTTCTTTACATTACAGGTGCCTATTTAATAAGATTATTTTTTTCTCCTGCTGTGAGAAGATTCAAACAGTTCAAAATAGTAAAAGAGTGTGAGAAAGGGTTAACACCATGTGATTGTCACTGTGTGACAATTGCACCTTTAACACCATCAAATTACACCTTTAACACCTGCCTATTCCAGGTCCTTGGGAAAGACTTAATGGTTGGACAAAGCTGCCAAATCCAATCTAAAGACTGACTCTGTGACCGACTACGGTAACAACGGAACCAAAACATCTGGAGCACCACTTGAACCCCATCGGCATTGACAAAATCACCACCAGTCAATTGCAAAAGGCAACTTGACTTGGAAGAGTTTACATCCTACGATGATACCTTTTATCACCAACAGTCTATTCCAGATCCTTTGGAAAGACACAATATGTCAAATCCAGGCTAAGCATCTGACTGACTGGCTAAAAACAACAACAATAATGTATGATTTTATAGCATTGGGTTTATAGAATTATAAAACACTTACTCCTCACATTTCTTTTCCCTTAATTGCTGTGTCATTTTTCAAGCTTATTAACTATGTCACTCGGTTGACTTTTCCTCTTTCAGGCACTAGTTATAATATTTAATATAAATGATTCTCACTCATTTGCAAGTCTTTGAAGTCTTCTTGAATGTTTAAATGATTGATAGGGTTTATTCACCCCAGAGTTTAAAGTTTTGATACAGGATTAAAACAACAATAATAACAAATAATGACATTCAAAGATAAAAGATGACACCTTGAATTAAAGGCAGAACAAATTGCTTGGCAGGGGATCAAAACTCTAATTTTTTGTTTGGGATGAGGTCCTCTTCTCTTGATCTGCAGAAGATAGTGCTTGTGGTAAGGAAGCACCAAGAGGTTCTTGGTTTACCTTTTGGAAATTGAGAATAATTATTCATCCTGGAATTGATTGATCAGTTTTGGTCATGGCAACATCAAAGTCAAATACGGCAGCCCATACTCCAATTTGAATAAAATCAGTTCTGAGAAAATTGGTAGATGCCAGTGCTAGAAGGTTAAAAGCCATTTTTTTAATGTGCATCAACAGACATTAAAATGGATGGGGTTTAATTTAATTGATTAATTTAATCACAAGGTTGTGACTTCATCCTGATTTTGGATTCTCTCACAGATACTTTAGCACAAGTAAAAGCAACACAAAAGTCTATAATAATGGAGGGTCTTATTCCAGATTGCTAAATCAAAAATGGGCATTGTGTATGTCATGTCTAACTGGCAGATAACTGGCATGAGCAGAAACTGGATTTCCCACCCCCATTGCCACTGGCCAAATAATTAGGATTAGGAACTGACGAAGTTGCCATGTTTTACCTCAGATAAAAGATAGAGATGACTTTCAAGCTATCTATGTGGGCCCCAAAAGTTCAGGCTGTAAGATAACCAATATGAGAATGCACACAACCTCTCTTAACAAAACAACAACAGGCCTAGGAAATACGGTCAAGAAGGATCCAGGAATCTCGTCTAGGAAATATTTTTTCTCCCTCAAATACTCAGCTCAACAATTGAAACTAGGCACGTTGTTCTGGGATGATCTAGCCCGTTTTGAAGACAAATTGCATCACTTAATCTCTCCAGGTGACATCTTGGTTGATCAAACAGTTGTCAAGCTGTTTGTGGTTTCAATGGCTATTAAGCATCTCTTCCTTGGCTAAACGAGTACATTTGCAATCTGCCCTCTAGCTATTCATAAATTGATATTATGTTGGTGAAACAAAGCCTGGCTGAATGTCGTAGACTCCTGGGGGCTAAAAAAACCTTTGAAGAAAATATTTCTACAGCGTTTTGCAAACTTCTCCCCCCTTTATTTCTCCCTCTCCTTCTCCTCTCCCCCCACCCCATAACTCACTTCTAGCCCAAAGGCAAAATACTTTACCATTATCTCCCTTGGAACATGCACTAAGTCTCTGGTATTTGTGCAGAGCTAAGCTGTTTGCATTTCTCTGTGTGAGCTGGAGAATATCAGAAAAAGTCACCCTTCCAGTTTAACAACAATGCAAAAAACTTCTCCGTAATGGACAAACCTCCTTCGTGTGATGCATTATCCCATTTATATCCTGCCTTTCTGTTAATTCCAACATTCAGACTTCAGACCATCATTAACATCTAAGTTAGCATAAAAACCAGCCGTTACAGTAATTTGGCACATGAGATACGGTTTCACCACCTTTTTAAATACTGGGACCAAACATTCCAGAGACTGGAAGATGTCTAGAAGATAAGGCCTTGTCTTAAGACCTGATAATGGAGCTTCTGGAAGGGGAGAACTTCCTCACAATGGCCTATCCTGATAATCTAAGTAACCTGCTGGTGAGTTAAGATTTCAAGTGTAGGAGATGACCAGGCTGAATCCGAGGGTTGAGTCAAGTGTGTTATTAGACCTGAAGTCCCTATGCCCCCAGAAAAGATCGAAATCCAGCCTCTCCACTTGAAGTCTCTTGACTCTTATCTGATACCAATTCACTTTGACCATTAGTATAATGGTCTTGGTATAAATTCCATGAAATAAACTTATAGTGTTTTGAACCCTATCCTGGCTCATTGTTTCCTGCATCTGACATCAAGCTACTTAGGGCTTAATAAAAATGACCACCAACACCTTAAACTATGCTGGTCAGGCACCTGGAAGTTCATGCAATCTTTCAGTAAAAGCATCATTTTCTCTCTGTATTTTGAACAAGTAAACAGAGACAGAGTACCAAATGCAAATTGTGAACCTTTTCCAAAGATTGCTCCATTTCAAGCATACTGGAGAAGTTGATATAGGTTGTTCAAACCTTCTATCTCTGTTGGTCCAAGTTCCATAACTGACCAGGATGGGTTGTGAGTTACAAAGAGAAGAAAGGCTGCAGAAGCTTCTTTCCTCTCCTGCTCAAGGGATTTACAATCTAACCTGTCATGTAATCAAGGTGCAGTAGGGGGTGTGTCGTACTCAAGTTGCACAATGAAGTATACAACAGCTGCCAGAAACTTGGCCACGAAATAAATGCATATAAGTAGTCTTCATACATTGGTGCTATCAATGCTGAAACTTCTTCTCCAGATCTCAATTTCTCCTCCAGATTTTGTGGACTTGGTCCAGTTCTCTCACCAGCATGGCTAACTCCAGCATATCTCAGGAGTGGAGCACTGCTTTACCTACAGAGAAGATACATCTAATTCCTGACCTCTCAGGTAGATTTGGAAACTCCTAACTAAAATCCTGGAGGCCTACCGGTTTCATGCAGGAAACTACAACCTAACTCAAATTTTCGCATCTCCTTTGTCGCACCCCCACAAAAAAGAGAGGGGGGGGTCTGGTTTCTTCTGTTGAATGTCTCACCCAGTAATAATGTAGACCAAGGGTCTTCAATCTTGGCAAGTTTAAGACTTGAGGACTTCAACTCCCAGAATTCCTGAGCTAACATGACTGAGGGAAGAATTCTGGGAGTTGAAGTCCACAAGACTTAAAGCTGTCAAATTTGAAGACCCCTGATGTAGATTGATGATTCTGATTCCTATAGGAGTTTTCTGTTCTCACCTCTTTCATCACATAAAACATCCCTTGGGAATATAACTATTTGCATTTGCAGGACAAAATGATGGTCCTCATGTCAAAAAGATCTGTGTAGCCTTCTACACTGTCTTCCTTCCGAAGATGCTCATTCATCTCAAAGGAAAACATGAGTGGTACAAATTTCAGTAAGCCAGAGGCTGCAAAGTTTGTGAATGAGCTGGGACTTTCTGATCTCCACTAGCTTCGTGTTAGGTAGAGCCTTAATCCTCCTTTATCATGACACACTTCAGCTGATAACAACTTCCCTTGCCGCTTACAAGTGCTTTGAAGATTTATTAGGTATTTGTCAGGCAATGTTTTGAAAGCAAAACCTTTTAACATAAACTCTGAGCCTGGATCTTTCATCTGAGGAAAGGTTTCTCAAAAGACACTGATTTTTTTCAGCAACACAACGGGTCAAAAGAAAACATAGTGAGATTCAAACATCCCATCATCATCATCATCCTTCTTCTTCTTCTTCTTCTTCTTCTTCTTCTTCTTCTTCTTCTTCTTCTTCTTCTTCTTCTTCTTCTTCTTCTTCTTCTTCTTCTTCTTCTTCTTCTTCCTCCTCCTCCTCCTCCTCCTCCTCCTCCTCCTTTTGCTTTAGAGTGAGCAATCCTCTCCAGTTGCTAAGTATTTCCTTTAATAATGAAATTATTAAATTATGAAACATTTTATTGAATGGCTTTTGCCAGATGTTCTCAAGCAAACTAAAGCATTTGTTTTTTTAAAAAAATCTACATTCCTTCTTCATCCAGTGACTCAACACTTCAAGACTGTTTTAGACATAGAGTCTGATTACTTAATGGCTGCAACATTGTGTGGCCAACTGTCTGAACATATAATTTGCCGTGGATTTAGTTTCCTTATTCAGCTGTGAGCTCTAGTTATATATGTGCCCTAATGCTCGATCAAGAAGTTCTGTTATCTGTCTGTCTGTCTGTCTGCCTGCCTGCCTGCCTGCCTGCCTGCCTGCCTACCTACTTACCTGCCTGCCTGCCTGCCTGCCTGCCTGCCTGCCTGCCTGCCTACCTGCCTGCCTGCCTGCCTGCCTGCCTGCCTATCTATCTATCTATCTATCTATCTATCTATCTATCTATCTATCTATCTATCTATCTATCTATCTATCTATCTATCTATCTATCTATCTATCTATCTATCTATCTATCTATCTATCTATCTATCTATCTATCTATCTATCTATCTATCTATCTATCTATCTATCTACCCTATCTATGTAACTATTCTATCTATATCTATATATTGTATCTATATAACTATTCTATCTATATCTATCTATCTATCTATCTATCTATCTATCTATCTATCTATCTATCTATCTATCTATCTATCTATCTATCTATCTATCTATCTATCTATCATCTGCCTATCTGTCTATGTTGTACCTACCTACCTACTTATCTATCTGCCTACTTACCTACCTGAGATTCTTTTGCTTTCTAGCCCATGTAAAAAAAAATTAAACAAACAAACAATAACTACAATTTTGATGGATATAGCAATAGCATTAGACTTATATACCTCTTCACAGTGTTTTTACAGCCTTCTCTAAGGGTTTACAGAGTCAGCCTCTTGCCCCCAACCATCTGGGTCCTCATTTTACCCACCTCAGAAGGATGGAAGGCTGAGTCAACCTGGAGCCTGGTGAGATTCGAACTGCCAACTTGCAGTCAGCCAGCAGTCAGCAGATGTAGCTTGCAGTACTGCACTCTAACCACTGTGCCACTGCAGCCATAGGTTTTCAGTCACCCCCTTTTTATGCTGTGTTTTTCTGGTATCCCCACTTCAACACTAAAGGAAAGGAATCTCTAGAAAATTTGTCTTGGGTGCAGTTTCTTGCTGATGAATTTATGCTCAATATCATAGTCAAGAAATCTTTTGATTCTGCATGCACAAATGTAACACTGGTCCAGACATGAAAAATTATAATTACAAGCATGCAATGCCATCAGATTTAGAAATGTTTGTGTGTGTTTTTTTTTCTCCTCCAAGGAGAAAACAAAGCAAAAATATCAGAAAAGCAAACCAACCAACCACAATCCAAAAACTGGGTAGCAATTTGGAGGGGGGGATATTTCTGAAATGTTCTTTTCTTGAAGAACGTTATTTCAAATGTTTACACTTGACCAGTGTACACTAACTACTATTTAGAGGAACATAGAGTATCCAAAGAAGGTGATTTTTAAACCCAGGTACATAACCATCAGCAGTTGTGTCGAAATTATATGCTATATTCTTAGGCATTATTTATTTCCTTTCTAGGAAAGCCAGTGATAAAACTCTTTCATGTTACCAAAATAAAAGTTTAAATCTCTATACTTAACCTGTCCAAAGTAGAAAACTAAATTCTACAAGGTTATAATTTATATTTTGCAGGGAACAGTCAGATCTTTGTGCTGTAGTTTTTGCTGCAAACTACATTACTTTAGGATAGCAACTGCTTCTTATGTCCAAATTAATGGCTATTCAAAAATGTCCATTCTATTTTTAAATATATATTTTCTGTCACATCTGAAAAATACATGCATTCATTTCCATTAGGGCTCTTGAGATATTTAAGAGAAATGAGGAGCCGATGTATATTCACATATAGTCTGAATGTGTGCAAATCATGGAAAATATGGCTCTGAATTATGTGGTTAATTTGCAAATAAATCATGTCCCTCAATTAAAGGGAAGTTGAAACCCTAATCCAATATAACCAGGAAATTTACACTGAATATATTATTATTATTGTTGTTGTTGTCGTTATTAATATAATATTTTTGTAAAACCTGCAAACATGTGAACAACCCAATTGAACATTATTGAGTTCAAGTGTCACCAAATCAAATCATGTTTATTGTTTATTACAGTCAAAGATCAGATTGTGTCACCAAATTATTTGGTGACACCATATAATGGTGACAACTCCATAACTCCATATCACCATCTTTAAGTCACAGTGGACACCTAGATCTTTCTAGAAGGTTCTCAGAGAAGGTCTGAAAGCCATTGTTTTCTTCTGTGGTTACTTCCCAACAGTAGACATTCTAACTCAGAAGATCCAGAGTGAATATTGTCAATATGTTACAATCCGTAAAAGATCAGATCAAATGGCTATAGTACTAACCCCAGAATATTAAGGGGTTAGATTTCATCTTTTACGGATTGTAACATCAGTTACGATTTGTAAAGAATATTAAGGTACATGAGATAGATTAAGAGCTTTGTCCAACTAGAATGTCACAGGGGAACTCTAGCTGCCAGAAATTACTGCAGCCCCATGGCTATGTTAATTCATTGATAGAAGGAAGAAACAATTCACACAATACTGAAGCTGGTTATCCAATCTCCAAGTTGCTTAGCTTTCTAATGCTCCTCAATCTGCAATCATGGATGGTAGACCTAACTAGACATCCTTTTCACACAGAAGATAGCTCTGTCCCTCTGATACAATCGAAAACTTATAACGTATGTCCCAGACGTGTAGATGCTGCAAGACATTACACTTGCAATTAATTCCACTATTAATTAACTGCCTGCCTGTTCAGATGATGGCATTTAGTATCTTTCCCCCTAAAAGTTAAGCAATCCAAAATCACCTGTACAACAGCTAGCATTCTGGGGTTTTATTATATTCTGATTTCTGAAATTGCACTGGGTTGTTTAAACATTTATGATCTGGTCTTGGATTGTAATCAAATGTTGGTTTGAGCTGTGCAATTTCTGGGTCTGTCTGACCATCGGGATGAATAAACCTAGGTGAGCTTATTCACCTAGGGATTCCAACATATATTTTAAATATGAATGCAGCTCTGAGTTCCATGGATTGATGGATTGTTTGTATAAAAACAGTGCCGCGCTGCATTCAATGCACTATAGATAAAGCCAGAAAAGTCCATCTTATTGATCTTGTAAATTACATTCTTAGCTGTATCTCAGTTTCACAGAAAGAGGGCTGGAATCTGGTGTTGAAAAAATCATAATAGTTCCTCCAAGGCATTGCGACTTAGAGATCCTGGCTTTTATAGACCTTATATCCCTAATTCTTTGGCTTATTTCATTATTCCAGAGAGATCCGGTGTAGTGTACTGGGATTTATTCAGGGTCACTGTGAAGAATAAAGCAGACCCCCAAAATATTGCAAACATATTGTGATGACTCCCATCTTTTCATTTAACATGGGAAAATTTCAAAATAGTGCATAGGGCCAAACAATTTCCAGATGGTTTTGCATTGGCTCCATATAGTCGCCTTAAAAATGCAAATAAAATAAAATAAAATAAAATTGTTGCCTGTTATAAACAGAATTGTTCCAGGAGTGAAGCAGCTATTCTACTCTGTAACATTTCAGAGATAATGTTCTTTTCCCTTCTCTTTTTTCTCCTTTCTTTTTTAATGCCTTCTCTGATCTGTTAATCATGCATCACAAATTGGTCTGGAATCCGGCTTCCCAGATATTGGATGAAGGCACCCAGCATAGGTTTCCCCCCCCCACTTTTTATCTTTTTTCTTTCTTTTTTTTTTTCTGAATGGCAAACACACTTCAAGAGAGATTTGGCAGGAGCTTTGAAAAGCAAACACTATTTTACTTGGAAAATATTAATAACCTTTATGACACCTGCCTTTTGATCTTAAGAGAATCATTAGATGGCTTGCACAGCTGAAGTCTTTGTGGTGCCTTTTGAGCAACAAAAGGGATTAATAGATGATCAGAGGGTTTCTTGGGCTCGGCTGGCTAAGGAGCGCCGGGCAAGGACGATAAAGACTACAGGTGTTTTTCCAAGGCTTTCACGAACTGATGGAAATGGTTTCTTCGGCCTTGCCCACATTGTCCTCGTGGCAGCTGTCAAGACGTGCTTCAACCATCTTTGAATGTTGACCCCCCAAAAGCAACTGGTGGTGGGGATTCAATATATGCTCTGCATCTAAGAAAAGGATGTTTCTCTTTCCAAGAACAGAAGAGGACTGATCAAGTAATAATATCAGACTGTCAACCCTGGAGCCATCTTTGGACGTCTTCAAGGTTGCCAGAGCGAAGCTGGATAGAGATGTGAGAAAGGGAGAGTGGGGAGTAGAGATAGCTGGGGAAATATGTACCCAAAACAATATTCTTTCTTCTGGGAACTAAGGACATTCTCACCAGCCCCTGGAGGGGCGTGGGTGGGGCCATCAGGGGCTGGGAGGGGTGTGTGATTGGGGCATGCGATGGTTGTGTGTAATGGGGGGAAGAATTTTGAATTGTGTGGGGAAAACCCGGGGAACTTCAGAGTTGGTTTTTCACCAACTGTGCCAATATGATACGCCTAATAAATCTATACTTTGAGGAAGCCTTGGGCCTTGGAATTGTGATTTCATTTGGGCTGTTACTTCGAACCCTGACACAGATGTCTAAAATAATCCTAAATAAAGCATGACACATAAAAAATATATGCTTAAGCTATAGAAAGAGGGCAGGGAAGAGTTACCAAGATGATTGGGGATCTGGAGGCTCAATGCTACTGTTCTGTCTTTTTTAATTACTAGCTGAATTTAAGGTAGACAGACTTACTCCACAAAGGCATCCGTACAAAGTCTCTTTATTGGTTCATCAGGCATCCTCATATATAACTCACGGTTACGTCGAGATTCATCTCAATGTCCAACTCTTTGCATAGCTGACTTTCTGGTGTAAAAGGATGGTAATCTTTCATCCCATATCAAAGGAGAAAAGGAGCAAGGAGGTGAGGCCCAGCATGCTGCTGGGGTTCACACAAGAGTGCTAGAATCTCCCACAACCCAACCAAGGGTCAATTCAGTGACCAATCAGGACTACAGATTTGGCCACATGATATGGACTACATTTCCCAAGATGCTTTAAGTACATTTACCATGATGCATTCCCTTAAGGGGACAGTTCCCAATTCCTAATAACTATGCCAATTCCCATTAACTATATACTGGCTGGACAGCATAGCTGCGATGGAAGACTAAGGGAAGTAGATGTTGTTATTGTTAGTTGCAAAGTCATGTCTGACCCATCATGACCACATGGACAATGTTCCTCCATCCTTCCTGTCCTCTGCCATCTTCTGGAGTCCATTTAAGCTCATGCCTACTGTTTTGGTGACTCCATCCAGCCCCCTCCTTCTCTGTCGTCCCCTTCTTCTTTTGCTCTCAACCATTCTCAGCATTCAGCTCTTCTCTAGTGAGTCCTTCCTTCTCATTAGGTGGCCAAAGATTTGAGTTTCAACTTCAGGATTTGGTCTTCTAAAGAGCAGGTAAGTTTAGCTTAACAAAGAGAAGCTTTAGGGGAGACGTGATAGCACCTTCCAATACTTGAAGGACTATCACAGGGAAGATGGGGGTCAGTTTATGCTCCAATAACACCTGAGGTAGGACAAAAAGCAATCGGTAGAAGCTGGTCAGAGAGAGATTCAACCTGGAATTAAGGAGGAATTTCCTCACAGTGAGAATGATTAATCAGTGGAACCGCTTACCTCCCATAGTTGTGGGTAATCTATCACTGGAGGTTTTCAAGAAAAGACTAGACAACCATTTGTCCAGGATGGTACAAAGACTCCTGCCTCAGGAGGGGGTTGATCTAGAAGATCTCCAAATGTCCCTTCCAGCCCTAGAATTCTACAAAAGCTTTGATTTTAAGTTTGTTTTTGACTTAACTTACAAAGAACTTAGCTAAGGGCTACAGTTCATTCTTTGCTGCGCCATCAAGATGGACTTCCCATTTATAAGTACTTTATTGTAAGTAACACCTCAATAAGAAACATACATAATCCTGAATGACTGTTTTATTCAGTTCTGTTGCATAAAAGTAATAGATTCCTCCTAATATACTTAAGTTCTCTGATTTGGTCATCTGTTATTTTCCACCTTCTAAACAAACACTAAGCAAGAAATACAGAAACCCTACAGTGGAGACAGAGGGATTAGATTTGGATTGGCAGACTCGAAGACCAATGGTCTGCTACTAAGCTGCTGAAGTATTTCAACTTGACTTAGCCTTCTGATGGTTTCCTACCTTTGGTTAGATGTGTTTCCTCTGTTTTGCTCTAGCCCATCAGAGAAAAGGGGGCATTGCTGGGTTAACCAGAATGAAGCCACAGGTTAACCTGGTTTTGTTGCATGCCCCCTCTTTCCCTTTTCAGTGCACCCTTCTTTCTTTCTAGGGGATTGGAGCAGAGGTGGTATTCAGAACAGGTTCTGACCAGTTCTGGAGAACCGGTATGGAAATTTTGAGTAGTTTGGAGAACCAGCAAATGCCACCTCTGACTGGCCCCACCAACCCTATCTCTTCTCTGCCTCCCATTGAGTCCTAATTGATCGACTGGGTCTTCTTTTATTGCCCTGCACAGAGAATGGAGCTGGAAAGCAGGTTAGTGGGGTGGGGAGGGAATGGGGATTTTACAGTAACCTTCTCCTGTCACGCCTACCAAGCCATGCCCACCAAGCCATGCCCACAGAACCAGTAGTAAAAAAAATTGAATCCCACCACTAGATTGGATGCCAAAACATATGGAGAATGATTGCAGGAATTGGATATGTCTAATTTAATGAAAATAAGAACTAGGGGGTGACATGATAGCAATGTCCCAATATCTGAGGGGCTGCCACAAAGAAAGGGGGGATCAACCTATTTTCCAAAGCAACTGAAGGCAGAATAAGAAGCAATGGATGAAATCTAATCAAGGAGAGAAGCAACCTAGAACTAAGGAGAACTTTCCTGACAGGTGAGAACAATCAATCAGTGGAACGACTTCTATCCAGAAGCTGTGAGTGCTCCATCACTGGAGGCTTTTAAGAAGAGATTGGACAATTATCTGTCTGAAATAGTGTAGAGTTTCCTGCCCAAGCAGGGGGTTGGATTAGAAGACCTCCGAGGTTCCTTCCAACTCTCTTAATCTGTTATTGAGTATTGAAGTGAGTCTTCCCTCTTGTAATGAGAATCTCTCCATCCACCAGTCCTGGGAGACAGAAAAGAAAGGATACGGCACGAGAGCTTGAATTTCTTCTCAAGGCATCCAAACCCATTTTCTTTCTCGTATGGATTTTCTGGCGTCCCTGCATTGCAGCATCCTTTAAGAACGTTATTGTGGAGAAAACCCGCAGCTTAACTCAGAATGCATGAAATGATTTGTCTCAGTTGCATCTTTGAAGCCATGTATGAACCACAGGGCACTTCAGAAATCCACCCTTCTTTTCAAATTTGGGAATGCCGTTCCAGGAGCAAAAGAAGGGTTTGCAAAAGGCATCTATCTAAGACATTGGAAATTAAAGAAGGGTGCCTGAGTGGAATAACAGAATTACAGAGTTGGAAGGGACCTTGGAAGTCTTCTGGTCCAAACCTCAGGCAAGAGACCATACCATTCCAGACAAATGGTTGGCCAAACTCTTCTTAAAAACCCTCAGTGATGGAATACCTACAACCTTTGAAGGCAAGCCATTCCACTGATTAATTATTCTAACTGTCCGGAAATGTCTCCTTAGTTCTACTTTGGATTCCACCTTAATTAGTATCCATCCATTGCTTCTCATTCTGCCTTTGGTGTGTTTGGAGAACACTGGGTGAAGGTTTATTCAACCACATAGAATCATAGGGTTGGAAGAGACTTTGGAGGTCTTCTAGTCCAACCCGTTGTTCAAGCAGGAGATCTTCTAGGACTGTTCTGACCCATACAAAGGCAACAGCACAACCTTTTAATGTTTCATCTATGAATCCTGTTTCTTCACAGATAAAAGGCTGCTTCCAACTAATTAGTTCCGACAAGAAAAACAATAGATAAGAAATAGTTCACAACACAAGTGTCTTCAAATACCAACTGAAATGACCACGAGGCTGAGTTTCAAAATGTCTTTGCTTCCTACAAAGAATGTTCGCTTCACAGTTAGCTGCTCTTTCCTGCAAGCAATCCTGTGCGCATGCGCACTTGGCATAGGCTCCTTGGGAACCTCCTCATTGCTGCTGCCAGCCCCCACAATCTCTGAAAGAAGCAGTCCACCCCCTAATGGTCCTGGCCCCTCATCTGAGTCCTTGCTCTTCTCAGCCGTCCGCACCTGCTGCTGGCTAACCACAACAAGGACTTCAGAAATATGATTGTTCAATCTCTTCTTAAAAACCTTCCTGGATGGAGCACCCACGGCTTCTGGAGGCAAGCTGTTCCACTGGTTGATTGTTCTCCCTGATAGGAAATTCCTCCCTAATTCTAGATTGCTTCTCTTCTTGTTTAGTTTCCATCCGTTGCTTCTTGTCTTGCCTTCTGGTCCTTCTTAGTGGAGGAAATTCCTGGCCCAATGAATGTTGTTGAGATGACATCGTGAAAAATTGCCTAGCTTGGAAATGCACAAAAATGCATTACACATCAGAAAAAAGGACTCACTCGTGCCAAATTTAAGACTGGAAAAAAAAAAAGATCACAGGAAGGGCTCCACATTCACTATCTGGAAGAAAAGTAAAAAGAAAATAAACATGGTTTCTCTATCATAGGAAATCTCCCAGGAAGAAAAGAATAAGTGATCATGCTGTGCAACTAACCTTTCAGTGTTATTTATGCCATAGAAAAGCCACACAAGGACTCTTGAAAAGATGTTTCCTTTTGCGGCGCCATCTTGAAAACTCACAAGGAAATGCCATTGAGCATTGTCCACCCTTCTGTCCTTTCACCCCACTAAAATCCAAGCTGACCCACTTGTTTTTTGGATTCTCCAGTATAATTCAAACAAAGAGGACACAAAGCATTTGCCAACCGTTGTCTGCCGATAAAACATTATTAGAAGCTATAATGCGAGTAGCAAGTCAAAAGAGAACCCTGACATTTAGAGAAGGGAGAATAGCAGAGTTGGAAGGGACCTTGGAGGTCTTCTAGTCAAACCCCCTGCTTGGGCAGGAGATCCTATACCATTTTAGACAAATGACTATCCAGTCTCTCCTTAAAACCTTCCTGGGATTGAATATCCACAACTTCTGAAGGCAAGATATACAGATTCTAGGTGTCTTCTACCAAGTAACATCTGTAAATACAGGTAATTCTTGACTTATGACCATAATTGAGCTGTTGCTAAGTGAGACATTTGTTAAGTGCGTTTTGCCTCGTTTTACGGTCTTTCTCACCACAGTTGTTAAGTGAATCACTGCAGCCATTAAGTTAGGAACACCCTTGTTTTGTGAATCTGACATCCCCGTAATTATTGCAGGGAAGACAATTGAAACATCTGGATAATGGAGAAATTGAGAAGTTCAGAGAGGTCCAGAGACTTTGGTATAGATGAGCTAACCTCAAAACTGTTTGATGAACCAAATGGAACATTACAGTATTTTATTCCAAAGTAGAAATTTTTTGTTTCTGAGTGCCCCACTTTGAATAATTCACACCAATTAAAAATTACCACTCTCACATTGAAAAGCCCCTAAGAAGTTTCAGCAGAAGTTATGACCAGCATATTCATTAGATGGGCCAGTGATGGGTTTCAAATAATTTAACAAACAGTTCTCTGCCTGGTTGCTGGATGGCTGTGGTCTAGTCGGCCTCCTGCAGCATCCTGGGAGCAAAAATGGGCTGTGGAGGGCCCCTTTTCCACCTCCCCTGGCTCCGGAGGTTCCCTGGAGACTGGAAATGAGCCCATTTTTGCTCTCCATAGGCCTCTGGGAGGCCTGTTTTCTGCCTTCCTGTCTCCACATGTCCCCTGCACTAAAACAGGCTATGTGGGGACTTCTGGGAGGGACTAGCTGGTCGTTGGAACTACTGGTTCACCGAACTGGATGTAAAATTCACATCCAGTTTACCCAAACCGGTGAGAACCTGCTGAAAACCCACCCCTGAACTGGGCAGAACCAGAATCTGAGCAACCCAACCTGTCAATTGGTGCCCTGGACTTTACTTCTGCCTGTCAATCAATTACAGACATCAATCATGGCCAGCAAATGCCTGCCTCAGCAGAGCGTATGGCTTAAATCACAACTGTTGAGTTAATACTTTTCATACTGGAGACCTTAAAAAGCTCCTTCAGGGATTCTTCTCCATTATTGCATCAAAATTAATGAGATCTTAAAGCATGCACTATATCATTTGCAACATAATACTCTGCTAAATGGAAAACATCAAAATTGAGCATAATTTATTGCTATTTACATTTGCTTGTTAATTAGCAGTCCTCCGCAACGATCAAGTAATTGAGGAGAAAGGTTTTTTCAGCCAAGTTCCTTGGAAGAGAGATTAGGGCTTAAAGCATGCCTCTCACTAATTAACATGGGAGAATGTAAGTACATATATCCACATTGGAAGCAGGAGCATAAAACTTGAAAGTAAACAAAAACACAATTTTATGAACTCAGAGAAGATTTATCTTTCATGTTGGAAACTGTCAATGCAATGGGACCATTACATTCCCTCATGTTTAATTCTGCATCATATTACAAAGCTTGAATTGGATCGGTTACTCTTGTTTACCTCACAAAGCTGTGGTGAGGAACAGCTGAATTTGGCCTGGGAGACAAAGAGTGGAAAATGGTGGTATGGGCTATATAAATCCGTGTCTAATATGCAAGGGGTCACCAACCTTTTGGACCTCAGGGACCACCAAACTCATAATTTTAAATCCCGCGCACCACTAATATGGATTTTGACTGACGGTGGCTTGCTGACGTTGGTGGGAAAGTCGGTCCCATATTCCAGAGCTGCAATAATCACAAGACTGGCCCTTTGGTCATCCTGGAGTAGCTGCTCCTCCACCCGGCTGCACCAGCCTGCCATGGACTGGAGGAGCTGCTCCTGGATGACCAAAAGGCCAGTCTTGTGACTCCTGCAGCTCTGGAATAGGGGACCAACTTTCCCACCAATCTCTGCAAACCACCCTGGGGCAGATTTCTCTCCTCCGCCATTGGTCTTACTTTCCAGTTCCATCTCGCAGGTAAGGTTTGTGCTCAGCCGAAGGGTGGGGGCCAGTGGGTGGGCAGACCATGTGTTTCTGCACAGCCTGAATTAATTGCTTTGGGGGGGACATGTCTCTGCAAACCATCAAAATTTTCTCGTGGACCATCAGTGGTCCCCAGCCCACTGGATGGTGACCACTATAATATACCATTCACATCAAAAGCAAAGATACCCTAAAATAGAGATTGTTTACAAATAAATCATAGCTGCCATTCAAATGTGAGATAGCTGCCACTTTCTAAACATCCAACCTCACGATACTAGAGATAATTGTTTAATAGACCTCTAGAATTAATCTTCCTGTTTCCCCCCAAATGTTCTTTCCTTATAGACATGGCTTCTGTGTTGTTGTTCATTCCAAGAGAGGCTTCGAATTTATTTGCAATTTATTTGCACATCTTTTAAAGCCTCTGTAGCCTCCATGAGTGCCCTATCTCTCCATCCTTTTGGGAGACATTCCATTATGACATTTGGGGTGTCTCCGAAGCACCCTAGAGAGGGACAAGAAATAACAGGTGGAATTGTGCTGGGGAAATCAGGAGACTCAGACAGTTCAAATGAGTGTAAAGATTTATTGCAAGCTTGAGCTCTCTACAACTATTTGACCTACTAACCGTCAAGGGTAATGAGTGGGAGATAAGAGAGGCATTCAAGGTGGGATGGACTTAGATCTCTTGAAGACACTCAGGGATGCCTGACTTATGATACATTTAACACTTCCCTCGGGCTCAGCCTGGTCATCTCCTCCAGGAACATCATTTAAGAGAGATTCAGCATAGAACTGAGAAGAAATTTCCTGATGGTGAGAACAATTAATCAGTAGAACTGCTTATCTTTGGAGGCTGTGAGTGCTCCATCACTGGAGTTTATCCAGAATGGTATAAGAACTTCTGCCATGGGCAGGGGCTTGGTCCCTCCCAACTTCATTGTTCTATAGTCTATGTTTTTCTTTGGGCTCCATGGAAGAACACTGCAGAAGGCTGGAGGGAGGATTAGCAAAATACTAATCTGTGATTCTTGACTGCTGCTAAATAAAATTAGTGCTTGGTCTCAGCAGGAATGGCCTTTTTTGACAATCCAGATCAATTCCAACGTCACTCCCATAAAATAGAAGGAAGTTGGTTGTCTTATAGAAAGGGCCAAATTGGATTTGTATAGTGCACCAATACTATTGCTCTAGGAATATTTATTTATTATTTATTTAATTTCTACACCATCCATCTCACCTAAAAGATTCTTAATATAACTTGGTATATATTATAACTTATAACCTAGTATAGTATTTGGCATATACTATAATTTATAACTTAATATAAGTTTTCTTGGAGGCTTATGCTCTTTGAACTAA
The DNA here is from genome assembly GCA_023653725.1 of Bungarus multicinctus. Taxonomy (NCBI): domain Eukaryota; kingdom Metazoa; phylum Chordata; class Lepidosauria; order Squamata; family Elapidae; genus Bungarus; species Bungarus multicinctus. Next base: position 4,370,641 of record CM042839.1, on the reverse strand, counting down.
GGTGGAATATAGAACAATAACAGGGGCCTCTAAATTTGGCAACTTGAAGACTTGTGGACTTCCACTCCCAGAATTCCTCAGCCACCCAGTCTGGTTGGGGAATTCTGGGAGTTGAAGTCCACACGTCTTAAAGATTGCTAAGATTGGAGGCCCCTTAATTATAATCTAATCTCCAATGCTTGAAATGGGACGTTCCCATCTCACCTCAAATAGAAGATGGGGAAATAAAACAGATCAGAGAAACAGGGTTTTGCAAGCAAAAGCATCTAGACAAAACATGATTAATGCTAACAACGTCTGGATTGTGCAGTCAACTGAGATAGGAGTCAACATGTTTGGTAACATCAAACAGAATCTGATACCTGAAAATATAAGAAGATTAATGTTTATAGTGATCTGTAGCTTTGCCTGTTCCAAGGAGACAAAGAGACACAGCCAGGAGGGACGTTTAAATAATAAATTGGCACTGAAAATCTTCCCTGGTGCTTAACAAAATCTGGCATTATATATACACTCGTATTTGAGCCCCCCCACTTTTTTTAAAAAATTAAACCTTTGACTATTATCAGCCTAAAAACATGGTCTACAATGTTAACAGACAAAACAAGGCAAAACGTGAGTTGTTACAACATGCCTAAATGAGACAGATATACCCTACAGCATAAAACTGATGTCAGGATGCCTGCTGGAGGAAAAGGGCTGGGTTAGTGAGAGACAAGGAGGAAGTGACATTTTCAACCATTACATTTTGTTTCTGCAACAACATTCACATTTGAATAGGCAAGAGGGTTTTTAACAACACAGTTCCCAAATGGGGCATTCTGCAAGAGAATTGCTGCTTGTTAAACAATTTGGCGGAAGGATTTCTTCCTGCGTCAGATTTCCCCAATGGATGTTTGTTTCAACCATGATTCAGCCAGAAGAGTTGCCAAAATTCATGTCTCTGAGTGTTTTTAGTCCCAGGAAGGCATGGAAAACGAAAGAGGGAATCATATTTCAATGGGATCATCATTGGTGATTTAGTTCATGGTAGTCAGGAAGATCTGTAGACTCCAAAGTACATCCAAATGTAATTCTAAATTGTAATAAAAGAGAGCCATTGACCTCTTTTATGGGGAATAAATAGCAAAGTAATTTAATTTGTATTCAATTTATTTTCATTTGAACTATGTCTTCTTTCTTGATCTGGTATTGTGTACTTCTCTGAAGGAAGCTATTGAATGAAGTCGGGTAGCCCTCATTGAGAAACTGGTACTAGGATTGACCTATGGACTATATCAAGGGTCTTCAAACTTGGCAAGTTTAAGACTTGTGGACTTCAACTCCCAGAATTCCTGAGCTAACATGACTGGGGGAGGAATTCTGGGAGTTGGAAGTCCACAAGTCTTAAAGCTGCCAACTTTGAAGACCCCTGAGCTATCTGAATCTTCTGAATTAGTTAATACCTTATGAAGATATAAAGGTTTGAGTCATTGACTATGATAACCCATCAATTCAGAGTAATAAACAATCAAAATTCCCCTAAACCAGGAATGTCCAATGTTGGCAACTTGAAAATTTTTGGACTTCAACTCCCAGAATTCCCCAGCCAGCCATGACGTTGAAGACCACAGGTGTCAAAGTTGCCAGGGTTGGACAACTCTGCCCTAAATTGTTGATTTCCAGAACTGTTAGATCTCATAGAATAAATTTATATGAATAAGATAATATGAAATGTCTGGATAGATTAATTATGATTAATTCATAGAACATGTACATATATAAACATTTATTTATTTGTGAAATTTATACGCTGTTCCCTCACTGTTATGACTGTTTACAGCATAAGACGATAATACAGAACAATTAAAAATTAAGAAAGATTTAAAAACTAAAAGAAACAAGAGACAGGTGACACAGGGATGGTGACCTTTTGGCTACCTCATCAACCATCCCAGCAAAGAATGCCCACAATTGGGGGATCGCAAGCCAGCCAGCAGAAACAGCTTTATATTTCTGATATCAGACAAGAGCTGCCACAGAAGAATATATCATTCACTTTTGTGAGATTGTTTTCAAAAGAAAACAATCTCACAAAAGTGAGCATCCTCAATTCATTCTATTGATTCTATGCACAGATATTTGGCAATATTGGATTGTCTTATATCTGGGCAAATATTTATGGCATCGCTCTTCAACTTTTATAAGTATATTCTGTGAATGAATGAAACCTGCCCTCCACTATCCTTTTTTTCACTGCACCCACTCTCTCTCCCTTTTCCAAAGACCCATAATAATTTCTTTAAAAAACCAAACAAACAAAAAAAGAATCACAAACATGGTGCCAGGATGCTTCCACAAGTCTCTGTCTATCCAATTTGGCAACACCAAAATATACATTGAATATAACCTTGCTTTGTACACAGCTGCTGGAAATTACCATTCTGCTTAGAGATAATTGGCAATTAGTTAAACAACACTCATTAAACTCTTTTCTCCTGGCTCCGGCTGGTACAAGTCAATCTTTCAAATTTTAAATTAAAGCAAACTTTGTACAAACTTGTCCCAATCCTTCTCTCCTTCTCCTTCTTCCTCTCCCATATTCCTTGAAAGAATTTTATCAGGAGTCCTACAACTGGTGCATTTCTTTAAAAGCAGCAAGGAGGGAGGAGAAACCCAACACGCTAATTATATATGTATATATGCAGGAAGAGAAATTACAGGTAGTTTTCGACTTACGGCAGTTCACTTAGTGACTGTTCAAAGTTTTGATGACACTGGAAAAAGTGACATGACCGTTTTTCACATTTATGACCGTTGCAGCATCTCCTTGGTCACAGGATCAAAATTCAGAAGCTTGGCATCTGATTCATATTTACGATGGGGGTCGTGTGATCCCCTTTTGTGACCTTCTGACAAGCAAAGTCAACGGGGATGCCGGATCCACTTAACAACGGTGTTACTAATTGAATAACTACAGCCGTTCACTTAACGACTGTGGCAAAAAAGGCCATAAAATGGGGCAAAACGCCCTTAACCATTGTCTCACTTAGCAACAGAACCTTTGGGCTCAATTGTGGTCGTAAGTCAAGGATTACCTTTATTTAAAGAGGCGGCTGCAGGAATGCATTACAAGAAGAAGAACTTCAAGTGTTTGCTGGTAAAATAAGATTTATTATACTTTTTATTTTTTAGCACCATGATAGAAAAAGTTGAAGCCTTCAAAAGTGGGCAGAAAAAAGCAACCAAGATGACAAAGGGTATGGAGACTAAATTGTGTGATGAACGGTTGAGAGAACTAGGTATGTGTAGCTTATCAAAGAGAAGGATTAGTGGAGAAATCATAGCTGTCTTCCAGAACTTGACAGGTGGTCAGGAAGAAGAAGAAGAAGAAGAAGAAGAAGAAGAAGAAGAAGAAGAAGAAGAAGAAGAAGAAGAAGAAGAAGAAGAAGAAGAAGAAGAAGAAGAAGAAGAAGAAGAAGAAGAAGAAGAAGAAGAAGAAGAAGAAGAAGAAGAAGAAGAAGAAGAAGAAGAAGAAGAAGAAGAAGAAAATATATTCTCTAAAGCACCTGAGGGCAGGACAAGAAGAAAACGGTGGAAGCTTGGTGAAGAGACATCAGACATAGAAGTAAAAAGAAACTTTCCAGGAACTTCAACTGTGGGTTTTGCAATGTAAGACTTAAATTTTCTCCCTTTCTGAATTGTTCTCGCTCTTGAGGAATCCATTAATTGCAAGTGAACTAGTATTCACCAGGAATTCTCTTTCCAAGGGAGCCTACCTTCTTTAGATGGACATCAAAAGAGACATGTATTTCCATCTTCCTCTCTTTTCTAGGGTTAGAGAGCCTTTTGATTGTGGTTTGGTAACAGAGGAAGAATTCGCTACACCCCCAAAAGAACAACTATTGTAAGTATAGCAACACAACTTGTGAAACTTTTCAAGTTACACTGTCCATTCTGCCGAGGCTTTGATCTCACCCACGTGCTCTTTTCTGAATCTCCAATGTTGCATTAAGTCACCTGGCTGTGATGCCTGAATCTCTGGAGACTCCTGCAGGCCAACAGACCATATAATCATATTACTCTGTAAAGGAGAGTTTAATGGACCTAGGGGGAACATAATTGTGGAATGCAGCAGAATCCCTGCAGTGAATGTTGAGTAGGGAAAAGCCATTTTCACAACCCTAAGAATAACTTATGGCAGTTAACTAACAGTGTAAACAATATTTTATTTACAGCAGTCAAACTGATAAGAGTCCTGGACTGCCTGAAGTCTCCCCCTACTGGTTAACTAATACCATTTTCAGCACAGCTAACTAGTTAACTCCGGAAGCCAGTTACAAGGTCCTTCCTTCCTTCCTTCCTTCCTTCCTTCCTTCCTTCCTTCCTTCCTTCCTTCCTTCCTTCCTTCCTTCCTTCCTTCCTTCCTTCCTCCCTCCCCCTCCTCCCCAATTTCTTTTTCTATTCTACTTTTCTCTGATTCTCTTCCCTTCCCTCTTATCTTTTCCTTCTTTCCTTCTGTCCTTCTGTCCTTCTTTCCTTCCTTCCTTCCTCCTTCCCTTCCTCCTCCCTTTCCAATTTCTTTTTCTATTCTTCTTTCCTCTGACCCTTTGATGAGTAGTAGAAGAGAATGGGGTTTGTGGAGAGGAGGATGAGTGTGGGGTCTTGATGTTCTCTGACTTGTTTATTTTGGTTATTTGATTTGTTAGAAAGTGTGAACAAAAAAAGAGTAGGTACAATTCTGGTCCATCTACCCATTCAGTATTTCCTTCGAGTTTTCTAAACAAAGGACAATTTTTTTTTTTGAATAATCTACTATCCATGCTTCTATTTATTTGGAATATCAGTCAAAGCAGTTACAAGCTGTTGTTCTTTCACAGGAGATTGACATGGTGTGTTGATAAATTAGAATGGCAAGAATGCAGACAATGTGACACTGGTCTACATCAACAAATGCCAGGCCACAAACACTCATTTGGGTCATCTGCCTTCTGTCGTCTCCTAAGAGCCTTTGATTTCCTTTAAGGAACTTCCTTTTAACACATATAGTCGCCCAGCACCTTTGTAATTGTAATTGGACGAAGGAACGACCTTGAGATACAGGAGAAAGAGACATAACCAAGATAACAGTTGGATAAAAGAAATCTGAGTCTGGAGCAGAAAGGTAATCTGGGAAAGCATCTCAGACAGAACCCTCCTTAGTTCTTACAAAGGTAATGGAAGGGAGAAGCGAAGTCTGTTACTGTACCCTTGTAATAAAAGTAATATTCGTAACTGGTTTTCTATCTGGTCCACCTTGAAAGGTTGGCAGTAGTACAAATATATCAGCTTGAAAAACAGCCTGAATTGTAGGTTAGTTAGAACATAGAACTGGCTCTTTGTTGGGTGAACTTGAAGCTCTAACCACACGCTCTGAGCTAGGAGGTAAGTGCTTTATTCTTCAGGAATGAGGAACCTGCATCTTTTTACAAGACGTTGAACTTCAGCTCCTTGACATTGTTCATGGCCAACGAAGAGCAAACGGGTAGCCTAACAACATAGACAAGCACTGTTTTCCCCATCCCTGGTTTAATAAATGTTCATTTATGGGTCACTTCAAAGAGTTGCTTGTACCTGAACCTTGCAGAGAAAGCAGGATAGACAAACCCAAATGTGATATAATGCATGTCTTTTGTCTTTTGTTGTTCTAGGGCATTGCAATGTCGAAGCTGTGGGGACATAAGCACTCAGCGTCAACTCACCGAGCTGCCTGCGTTCTTTTCAAGACAAACAGAGCAAGGCAGTCTCTCTGGAAACACGCTAACCCTCTTCCTAACAGAAACTTGGAATGTCTATTGAAAGTGTCAGAACCCTTGAGACTGCAACTTTCTGGTTTTGACTCTGAATAGCTCTATAAACTTGTAATTTGAGTGCACACCTAAACCGTTGCTTTTTTTAAAAAAAATAAATAAAAATCTTCCTGGATGTGTGTATAAGTGAACAATGCTTCTTCCCACTTGAAAGCTTGACATTTTGAAGTGCTGCTCTTTACAGGAGGGGCTTGCAGCTGGAAAGACATTTAGAGTCTTATGGAATCCCATCAAGCAATCAAGCTCTACGATTATCCCCCCCCCCCCCCCCCCCCCACACACACCAGGAAAGGTTTTCTCTCTCTTTTTCAGACAGAATAGTATATTCTGACTCCAGAGCTCTTCTCAGGTTTTAGGGCTTGGAGGTATCACATGTGTTCTTGGCCAGTCGTGCATTTTTCAGAAATGCTTTTACTTGACATGCGAAATTGAAATCCCCCAAAGGAAGAAGAAAAAGAGAAGGCCAGATTGATGTGGGGTAGTAGGGCAGGCATCAAATCCCCTTTCTCATGCCTATGGGTGGCCTGTGTCTTGAGTCCTCTACCCGATATCTTAGCTGCTCCTAGCCTTCCTCTCTTCTGGATGGAGAATTCTGACCTTGTTCTTGAGCTCCTGCTGGAGCTTCTCTCCCAGTTTGGGAGTCACAGCCCCAAGTGTTCCTATCACCACTGGGATGACTCTGGCCATGTATGTATTTCTCTCTCTGTGTGTTTGTGTCTGTGTGTTTGTAAAGCAAAAACTCTCTACACTCACCAAGATTCTCCTAGTCCCAGCCATGCACATAGACACCAAGAGCAGAATAACAGAAGGAGGAGGAGGAAGAGGAGGAGGAGGAAAAGGAGGAGACCCTAAAGGTCTTCTAGTCCAACTCCCTGCTCAAGCAAGAGACCTTATACCATTCTAGACCAATGTCTAATCTCTTCTTAAAAACTTCCAGTGATGGAGCGCTCACAACTTTTGAAGGCAAGCCGTTCCACTGGTTAATGGTTCTAAAAACTCATTAAAGAACATTTGTTTTAAAGAACATGGAGAGTCTTTTCAGCAAATCCTCCTGCAAAATTAGAAACCCTGTCGTAGGTAAAGCGCCGCTGCCCCAAAGCCCAACCTTTCACCTATAATGGCGATACAACCTTGGTCTCCGAGAAACCAAGGGGAACAAATCTTCATCCAGAGAAATAATACATACTGTGGAATATTAGAGAGCAAAAGTTGGACTGGGACAAGTCAGTATAGATCTGCAATGATCAAAGGCAGAAGTTGCCTCTGGAGAGCTGAAGACTGGGAGGTGGGGAAATTCTGAAGCGCTTCCTTAATGTGTTTTCTCTCTATATTCCCTTTCTAAACGGGTTTCATCCTCCCTTAGAATTCATCTCCTCCATATGGCTTCCCCAATAAATATTTTAAACATTTGTTGGAAAGAAAACAATTGTGCATCGTTCTTTGTGCAATGCCGCGCAGCTCATTTTTTATGCGCTGTGGGTAAAAGATGCTAGGCCCCCGTCAGAAAACCTGCCATATTTGTGTATTAATTGGTATGCATTGTGTTTCACTGGGACTTACATTTCCAGGGAGGGAAAGAGAGAGAAAGAAATGGAGAAAGAGAATTAGAATACCAGAAGAATACAAGCTAACGTTCTCAGATACCCTAAACTGGAGTCTGTAATATGCAGCCTTGTAGATATATGCATTGATTGAATTTCAGAAGCTTGCAAATGATTAATTCGAGCAAGAATGATCATTCTTGACTTGGAACTCCCTGGAGAAGAAGGGAGGAAGGTGGAGAGATGTGTGAGGTGATGGCAAAAAAGCCCAACTACTTCTTTGCTTTGGACTTCAGTTGCCAAAGTAAACAGGGACCATACACGACAGATTTTCCTGGAACGATCTTCTTCTGGCTGTCTATGGAGATTCACAGTCATCCAGGTCATGGTTATCCCAAAGGTGCTTTTTCAAAAACCAACTGGACTTTATTTTTCCTTGAAGACATTTGGCTTCTCATCCAAGAAGCTGCTTCAGTTCTTTACTTTATTTTCATTGCACCTTGTACAATGAAATCAAGCATCATCTTCAGTGCACATCATGACTACGAAAATAAACACAAACACACATCCTTCACACTCCACACATTGAATTAAAACCCCTCAACACCGCACCAACACTGCACTATACAGTAGAATTCAAAAGAGCTACTGCCCTGGGATAGAAGCTGTTTTTCAGCCTATTTGTCCTTGTTTTTATTATTCTGTACCATCTGCCAGATGATAATAGTTCAAAAAAAAAGGGTACCCAGGATGAGATGGATCTTTGAGGATGTTTTGAACTTTCTTAAGGCAGCGGGAGTTATAAAGCTTTTCCAAAGAGGGGAGAGGCAACCAATGGTCCTCTGGGCAATGACATTAACTCTCTGGAGTACTCTCCTATCTGTCACTATGCAATTGGTAATAGAGGTGCAGTACTTGACACAGTCAAGTCAGAATTGAAGATGCTTCTTGGATGAGAAGCCAAACATCTTCAAGGAAAAACAAGAAAATCCAGTTGCCTTTTGAAAAATCACCTTTGGTTCTTCTTTTGACTGGCACCTTTCAGATGTGTTGGGACTGAATTTACCCAGAATTCCTTCAGAAGCAGTGGGCAGCTGAGAGGAAATGATGTTTCCCCACTTTTTCATCTTGCTTTTCTCCTTGGTAGTTTCTAGATTGTTGTCTAGTTTACAGTACCCAACACCAGTGGTGGGATTCAAAAAATTTTACTACTGGTTCTATGGGTGTGACTTGGTGGGCATGACAGGGGAAGGCCCATTCCCTCCCCACCCAACTAATCTGCTTTCCAGCTCTGTTCTCCTGTGCAGGGCAACAAAAGGAGACCCAGTTGATCAACTGGGACTCGGGAGGCAGAGAATAGATGGGGCGGGGCCAGTCAGAGGTGGCATTTGCTGATTCTCCAAACTACTCAAAATTTCCACTACTGGTTCTCCAGAATGGGTCAGAACCTGCTGAATACCACTTCTGGCCAACACTCAGATAAGCAGAGATTAACACCAGGCAAAAAATCTAGCAGAAAACAATACCCTAATCAAGGAATTACTAAGGTCACAAACAGTATCCTAAATAAGGAACTACCAGGAGAAAAACCACATGCCCCATCAACGATGGCAGGGCAAGCAACTGTATATAAACAGGGAGCCAATCCCCATGCACATCAGCTCTGATGATGTTATGTAGTTGGGTAATGAAACTTTTGCATGCAAATGTTCAAGCTCAGAGAGCACCAAGGACTTTCCAGTTCATCTCTGAGCTACAGATAATCTCTTCTGTTGGTATTACCCAAATCCTCTCAATGCTTTGACCTTGTACGTTATTTAATATGTACTTCTGTACCATAGGCTTGCCATCATAAATCCTTTCGCCACATAATACTGTAGATTCACATGAATCTCTGGGTGTGATACACTCAGATGACCAAATAACTATTGAAGGCCACCTCATTTTCTTTTTGGGCCCTTTTTGTAATTAAAATGTCCGATGTGATTAGCCAGTGTGGCTGGAGCAACCTGGAGTAGAAAAGCTAGCTGGGTTTCCCTGCCTACAGCTTCATCATCTCCTCAATACAATTCACGAGAAAGCACCGGCGGGTTCGAAGTTCATCATGATTAGTCATTTAACAGCTGCTCTGTAAAAATACAGAACAAGGTTGGAAAGAATCAAAGCTAAAAGCCATGGAGCTGATGGGTCAGCAGTTGGTTAAATCACCTTGCAGTGAAGAAGACTGACAAGGTCCTCATGTGGTATAAATCAGAGAAACTCGACTGATTTATGGATGCTAGAAGTTTGGCCACTCGACACCAATGGAGCCAAGCCAAGTTCTATTGATCTGTAAGGGTGGCTACAAATTGGACACCTCCGAAGCATTACCTCTTTTGCACTACATCAATATCTCTGGGCTTTATATTACAGATTGGACAGACACAGATTGACCTTCTGACCGGGTTTTTTTCTTTCTCTTTGAATGGAGTGCTTTACATTTGCAATAATGTCTTCCAAAAGAGGGTCATGTTCTGACAACCTTTCAAACACAGGACTAGAAGGTAGAACATCTTAGTTCTAGTCTCTGGACCCGCCTCAAGATTCCAGGTCCTGCAAAATCATTAATCCAATATCCTCCATTCTCAATGGATGGATTGGTTGATTGATTGAATAATTTATAAAACCACCTACTAACCGGGTGATTCTCTGTGGCTAATTTTTATTTTTTATTTTGATATTTTTAATTAAAAACATCCAAACATAGGAAGAGGGATATAACCTTCCTTCCTTCCTTCCTTCCTTCCTTCCTTCCTTCCTTCCCTTTCATCTTACTTACTTCCCCTCATTCCTTCTCCTTACTTCGCCTTCCTTCCTTCCTTCCTTCCTTCCTTCCTTCCTTCCTTCTTCCGTCCCTATTTTCCTCCCTCCCACCCTCCCTTCCTTCTTTCCTCTCTCCCTCCATTTTCTTTCTTTCTTTTCTTTCTTTCTTTCCTTCTTTCTTCCCTCCCTCCCTGTTTTCCTCCCTCCCTCCCTGTTTTCCTTTCTTCTTTCCTCCCTCCCTCTCTCTCTCCCTCCCTCTCTCGTTTTCCTTCCTTCCTTCTTTCCTCCTTCCCTCCATTTTCTTTCTTTCTTTCTTTCTTTCTTTCTTTCTTTCTTTCTTTCTTTCTTTCTTTCTTTCTTTCTTTCTTTCTTTCTTTCTTTCTTTCTCTCTTTCTCTCTCTCTCTCTCTCTCCCTCCCTCCCTCCCTCCCTCCCTCCCTCCCTTTCTTTCTTTCCTTCCTTCCTTTTTTCCTTCCTCCCCATTTTCCTTCCCTCCTTCCCTCCCTCTTTGATTCTGCTGGTCAAAATAATAAGTCAGGTTCAAAAGGAGAAGACGAATTATTTTTGTGACTCTTTCACCAATAGCTGATATGAATCAAATGAGTCCCAAGAAACCATACTGAACATCCAAAGACTTATCAATAATTCCTAATCTTTCTTTTGACACATGTCCTACAATATACGGAAGACCAAACAACATGGTAGCTTCTGTGGCCCAAAGGTTTTGATTTCTCCTCCAGGCTGTTTTTCTGGATGTAACCCCAAACTTCCCCATTAACTGCTGAGATCAGCAGTTCCTTAAAATTAAAACATTTATGGGAGCCACCAAACTACAACAGTCGATGCTTTGAGTTTTGATGTTTACCTTGTTGAACGGCGGCAAGAAGCTTTTCTTGTTTTCAGTCCTTTAATTCCTTCATTTTTGCCTAAAGCAAGAAAAGCATTCAAACTGTCTCATTCTGCCAGGATGTTTGGCTTGGCTAAGCTGACATGGCTTTGTACAATTTTTCCCCCCAGCTATGGGGCTAACTGATTTCATGCATTCCACCAGAAACGAAGATGAAATAAGGAAACTGTACTTTGGATACCCTATCTACAATATCTATCTATCTATCTATCTATCTATCTATCTATCTATCTATCTATCTATCTATCTATCTATCTATCAATCATCTATTTATTTAGCTATCATCTATCTATTATCCAAAGAACAGTGTGTGTGTGTGTATGTGTGTGTGTGTGTGTGTGTGTGTATGTGTAAGTAACACACACACACGCTTCTCTACTAGAGTGCAAAGAAAAATATATCTACTGCAAACTCTGCATAGGCATCAGGAAGGGCATCCGGCCAGTAAATGCTCAGCTCCATTTAGTCACCGTGACTGTACCCTGAATTAAGGGATTACAGAGTCATATGTTTGTCTTGGCTTCTAGGAACTCACTAAGAAAGGATTTTTCAAAATGACCATCAGAGCATTAGTATTTCGTATATTATTATTATTAACACGCTCTGATGCTAAAAATTCTACTCCCCCTCCCCACCTGAAAAGAAATCTCTTCCAAATGCAAAACACAAGCAGAGGAGAGGAGTTTCAGCTTTAGTTTCAGAGGCACCAGGCAGCTTTAGTACAGAACAGTTGAGCTAAGCCACACCCAGGCTCTTTGCTGTCTCCTTCTTGCTTATACAGCAAATACTGCAACAGTTTCCAAACAGCCCTCAACTCTCTCACACACTGACAGGATGCTAGCCAGATGAATACCGATAGATGCTGGTAGGCAGAGGCAGAATTTTTTTCCCTTTATTTTCCCCCCAAAAACTAAACCCGACCACATAGTTTCATAACAAACCATGGGTATTGAGCATATATATATATATATATATATATATATATATATATATATATATATATGTGTGTGTGTGTGTGTGTGTGTGTGTGTGTGTGTGTGTGTGTGTGTGTATGTGTGTGTGTGTATGTGTGTATATATATATATATATATATATGTATATATATATATATATATATATGTATGTATGTATATATGTGTGCATATATATGTGTGAGTGTGTGTGTGTATATGTGCATATATGTATATATATATATGTATATGTGTGTGTGTGTGTGTGTGTGTGTATGTGTATGTATATGTACATGTATATACACATACACATACACAGATACCTAAGACACATTGTGTATATCCAAACTGTACTTAGGATATTATAGGTTCCAATATATATATATTGCTTTACAATTTTATTTCAAAGCTGGAAGAAAACACCGGATTGGTGAGGATCCCAACATGTCTTAGGTATCTTAGTGGGATGATTATTGTCAGCTGAGAATGTCAATACACCCCCTTCCAGGAGACTCTAAGCTTTAGCGGCTGGCTTTGCAGAGATTTCTTTAAAGTTGACTTAAATGTCAGATGTCATTAGTGCTGGATGTTCAAAAGAGTCCTCTGGTGTGAGCAGCTTCTGTGGCGGAGGGTGAAAAGGTCATAGGAACGCAGAGGCAGAATAAAATAAAATAAAATATAAAAAAGCACACAGACAGACGGATGGATGGAGGATCCCAAATAGAAGAAATATGAAGCGGTGCGCATTAAGAGAAGAGAATTCACTTTGGTGACATACGGAGGAGCAACTGTGTTTCTTGAAACTTGTGGCTAGCTCAGGTTCCTTCCATATTTTTTTTCTTTTTCAATCCTTTCTCTTTCTTAAAGGAAGTTAGTCTTCCAAGTTCAATCCACCGTGTGCGTCATTGAGAGAAAGAAAAATGAACTATTGATCAGGCGATTGACAAATGCAATAGAAATTTTATATGGCTCAAGAGAGACCGCTAAATAATTTAGAAATGTGCCAAATATGAGTGACAGCCAACAGCAGGGGGTATTGATTATTTAAAGAAAAAAAACTGAGAAAGGTTCCCCCTGTGCTGAAAGCTGGGAGGATAAAGGAAGGAGGTCGCAAACACAGAAGAAAACCAGAAGCTAAGCCATTAAGGAATGTTGTGTAACCAGATACTGCCAGGCATGGAAACTGAAAACATATTCAAGTGAAAAGCACCAATTCCCTGCTCCACAATCAATAACACAACCTCAAAACATAAAATGCAAGCTTTTGCTCTCCTTCCTAAAATGCATCTTAAGAGGTATTTGCAAACATTGATTCAGGATGGTTTCCTAGAAATCAGGTATAAAGATACATACACAATGTTGGTCAGGACTCTTGGCCTGGACTAGAATTTCAATTTGACGTTACTTCAGGAGCAGGGTGTCAACTCATAAAACATTTCTATACTTGTTTTAAAGCTGCCATGAACAGAAGGGGGTGGGGATAAATTTGAAGCAGCAGTTTGGAACTGAAAGTGCATTCCATCCTTATCTTGCAAAGATGATAACTAAGCTACCGGAATTTCTACTGCACAAATCTCTAATTGGAGAACGTGACTGATGACTCTTGGCTATGAACATGTTTCGCTGGAGAATATGAATTATGATACACCCAGAGGAATGGGGGGAAACCAGGGTCAAGGGTGACAGTGAATTACGTGTCTCAGAATCGGCTGCATTCAGGTCATGCCGACATGTTTGCTCCTAATAAATCCTTCGAAGTTTTTGAAGCTGTCGATGCTCATGATTTAATTAGGGCAACTGCTAGAATCCTGACAGCAAGCCGATGATGGTGGGAAATTCAGGATTTCTTAGAGTGGCTACATGATATCAACCATGACCATCCTACTAACTGTAGTAGCTTTGGAGGACAGGAGGTCTAGAGTCCAACTCTAGTTTGTTCAAAGTGGGCATAGCTGCTCTGTAGCAGTTTTGGTATAAAGTATTATGCAAACCCACATAGTCATAAGGAACCGAAAGGGTTCTTTATTTATTTATTTATTAAGATTTATATACCGCCCTTCTCCTGAAGGACTCAGGGCAGTGCACAGCCTACTAAAACCACATATATATAACAATTAAAATAGAATTAAATAAGGGCTGTAACCGAATATTTGAATAGAGAGGGGTATTTTTCTTTCCATTTATGAAAATTCAACCCTTCCATCAGTTGTACTCGATGTTGGGTGGGTGGGTGGGTGGGAAATTGAAACAAATTACACACAGGTGAAATTATTACACCTGCATGTCATAATTAGAATGATAGGGAATTAGGAAAATTAAGGCAATCTTGCTGGGACAACCAGGCCAAACAGGTTTGCCTGACTAATCAACAGACACCTTGCACTCAATACAACTTGCACACCTAATGAAATTTTACAGAATCCTTGCAATGGTCTAAAGATCGTCTGAAGATGAGGTGAAAACTGTTGGGACAGATTGCTCCTTCGGTGCTGTCATCAGAAGATTTCCTATGTTTTATATTTGTATATTTATATTTCATTATGCTTTTAAAGACATCATCTCCCCAGCGGCTCAGACAATGGGCAATTGCTTTTAATGATAGGAGTCTAATGTTAGGCAAGGTGAAAATGCCTTTCCCCCTCCCTCTCCAAATTGTCATACACTCATTTCAGTAATAATACATTGTGTTTAAAATTGTGTTTCATTCCCAGAGCACTTAAACTAATTACATTACTTAAACTCCTAATGTCCCAGGGAGACGCATACAATATTCTTCTGTTTTCGAAGAGAAGGAAACTGAGACTGGATGATAAACAAACAACAAAACCAAAACCAAAAACCTTAGATCAGATCAGCCTTGGAGACTGCTTAAGAAAGAATTAAGAAATGAAGAATGAGAAACATTTCTGCTAAAAATAAAACATCCCCTGAGCGTTGATTCAAGCTTTAGCTACCCTAGTGGAATGAAAAATGTTACAGGAACCCTACAAAATACAACCTAGGAGAATGGGGCATTGAGTAGATCCCCAACTAATAATGGACCCCTTGGCACTAAAGGAATGGGTCAGACTCAGGCGACTAAGAGATGAAAATCAATGTGGTCACATCAGCACTAAAATGAAGCCGTATCAGAAGAGAGGTTAGCTTCTCAATCCTCCAGATCATGGTTGTCCCCAAGGTGCTTTCTCCAAAGGGCAATTGGACTTTCTTGATTTTTTTTTTTTTTTTGAAATCCTTTCATTTCTCATTCAGGAAGCTTCTTCACTTCTTCAATAGCTTCTTGGATCAGATGCAAAACAATTTCAAGGAAAAAAAAAAACCTCAAAAAGTCCAGTTGCTTCTCATTCAGCAAGCTTCTTGGATGAGAAGTGAAATGTTTTCAAAAAAAAAAACCCCAAGCAAGTCCATTTGCCTTTTTGGAAAAAGTACCTTTGGGGTTATCGGTTCAGATAGAAAAACCAAGGTCAAATATGTGAATTAATAAATGTAGCTCCTTTTAAAATAAAAACTGAGTTTGGGTGAGTTTTTGGGTTATTGCTTCAAAGGAAAGCACAGACGGGTGGAACATTGCAGTTGGGTAATAGTTCAAGCATTTGAGAACCGAAGACCTATTAAATGTTGTTAAATGAGCCTACTGCATTTGTGTGTGTGTGTGTGTGTGTGTGTAAAAGTTCTCCTCTCAGCATAATGAGTAAGAGCCTCGATGGTAACCACCAACTATTTGGAACGATCAAATTCTTCACTCCCGTGGGGTATGTCTAACCCCGCATTTTGAAACTCCAGCAGATGTTTATTATTAGTTTGCTATTATTTAGCAAATGTACAGTGTAGGCTGCCTGATCTCTAATGGTTGTGGGTGACTTATGAGACTAACTTCGGAACAAGGAAATCCAATCTACCATGCATCCATTTGGAATCCCAAAGCATATATATATTTACAGAAATATTTACAGTCTCGGTTTTACACCCAGATTCCATCTATGATTCCATTAGCGATAAGACGAGTCACCTTCTTCTGGGTAGCTATATGTCTATGGAGATTCATGGTTGTCCCAAGGGTGCTTTTTCCCAAAAGTCAGCTGGACTTTCTTTGTTTTTTCTGGAAGACTCTTCGCTTCTCATCCAAGCAGCTTCTTCAGTTATGACCTGAATGATGGAGGACGGAAAGATTTATATTCCTTTATATTCTCCAGTCCTTTCAGCAGTTCCAAGAAGGTTCCACGCTCATTTGCACTCTGATTCAGGACACAGATAAGGACTCTCAGAGATCTAACGACCAGATGACTGCAAGGAATATAAACCCTTCCGTTCTCCACTATTCAGTCAGAACTGAAGAAGCTCCTTGGATGAGAAGCAAAACCTCTTTAAGGAAAAACAAAGTCCGGTCTCCTTTTTGAAAAAAAACAAAACAAAACAACACCTTTGGTTGAAATCTTGAATAGGTGAAAATGTTTCTGGCTGGGCAGGGCTGCATCTAACATAATAAGGAACATAGGGGAGAGTCGGATGAATTAATCTCAAGGTCAAACATGGCGGAAGATGTGAAGGCAATTCCTGTGCATACTAATCATGCTGTTAAAGGCAGATGTTGGCTGATAATTGAATGTGAAATGTAACGGATGTTTTCACCTGCCCTTTTCCACTGCAAGAACGGGTGCGAGATGCAAAAAATATCCAAGATTAGCCAAAGAATTAGGATATGAAAAGCATGTTAGATCACTAGACTCCAATTAGTTAAATTAAATTGGGTAGCATTATTTACCTGTGGCGTTCTTGGTGGCTAGCATTAGCACTCCATGGGCTAGAATAATGAAATTAGGGAATAAAGCCTTAATTGATCTGAAGTTAAAAGGATCAGGCTGACAAAAACAATTGTGTCTTGCTGTAATGCGCACCTTCCCTTCCCTCTCCCCACTCCCTTCCCTCCCAGCCTGCTTCCCAGCAATCGTTAAATCCAATGAAATGAAAGTCACCGAAATGTTGGCAGCTCTTAGAAATAATCTGTGAACTGGGCAGGAAAGGTGCATCGCCTAATCAATTTAGGGAAGGCTCGTTAGAGATGGATGGCTAAGGAAATCAGCTGAAAACCAAAACAAATAATTATACACAGAGGGGAGCCCCCTAGTCCTATTGAAGTGAGGAATTAAAGTAGCATCTGAAACAAACCCTTTCCCATTTCCTCTTTCACTGCCCCTTCCCCACTTCTCTCTCCTCCATCTCTCTCTCCTTCCCTTTCTCCCTCCTCTTTCCCTCCCTTCTTGTTGCTGTTGCTTTGCATGTATGCTGAGAGCTTTTTGCACTGAAGACAATTCCCTCTGTGTCACACTTGATTAGAGCTTTTCTATTCTATTCTATTCTGTTCTGTTCTGTTCTGTTCCATATTCCATTCCATTCCATTCCATTCTATTTTATTGCTTATTCTATTCTATTCTATTCTATTCTATTCTATTCTATTCTATTCTATTCTATTCTATTCTATTCTATTCTATTCCATTCCATTCCACTCCACTCCACTCCACTCCACTCCACTCCACTCCACTCCACTCCACTCTACTCTACTCTACTCCACTCCACTCCATTCCATATTCTATTCTATTCTACTCTACTCTACTCTACTCTACTCTACTCTACTCTACTCTACTCTACTCTACTCTACTCTACTCTACTCTACTCTACTCTACTCCACTCCACTCCACTCCACTCCACTCTCTATTCTATTCTATTCTATTCTATTCTATTCTATTCTATTCTATTCTATTCTATTCTATTCTATTCTATTCTATTCTATTCCATTCCATTCCATTCCATTCCATTCCATTCCATTCCATTCTATTTTATTGCTTATTCTATTCCATTCCATTCTATTCCATTCCCTATTCTATTCTATTCTATTCTATTCTATTCCATTCCTTATTCCATTCCATTCTATCTCACAAATGTTCCCTCCATTTTCTCTCAATTTCCACTGTTAATCAATGTATCCCAGGCTAAACTGGACTCCAGATAGAAAACCAGGTCTCTCTGAGCTTGTGTGGATGACATGGCTGCAGCCCTTCTCCCCTAATTGGACTGATGCTGAAAAACTGTGATGCCAAAGGAAAAGTAGATATTACTGTATTCTACTACAAAAGGGCTGAGCGCTACCAGCATGGAAAGGTATTAGAAGTTCTTTTTTTGAAGCCTATAAGTTTTTGCTCATTGCACACATTTTTTTTTTCTCTATTGTGGCTGTGTATGCTTGGAAGCAATAGTCACACATCAAGCAGTTTGAGTGGGGTAATTGAGCAGATTAATGAGAACTGCAAATAAGCGTTCAAAACCCTGGTGAATTGCCAGCACTCTTTCTAAGACTCTTCAGCCACATGGTACCTGGCCACTCAATTTTTCCAATATTTTTTTCCTCCCACTCATGTGATAAATCATGCTTGCTCCCAGCTGGCTGAATTTCTAACATGGTTACATCAGCATTGATTTGTGCCAGGTCCCAGAAGGCACACAATTTTTACAAGGCAGTTATCCCATGCCACTAAACTGGGGTTGCTTTTAAGTGGGTTTTCTTGGAGGTGGGAAGCGGGTCAGTTCAGAAGCTCCTTGCTCCACTTAGCAAGTACAAAGCTGAGGATTTCAGTTTTCTCCCTATACTGGTAAATGTCTTTGTCCAGATATTGATTTTCTTGAGCAGAAAGACCATATAAGAATAAATAAACCCACAACCTGGCATTGCTCAAAATGTGGAAAAATGGATGTTATTTGCTTTATAAAAACCCATCTTTAAAATCTTGTCATTTTGAACTGACTCTCTTCTTGGTTTGCAAAAGTCCATCAACGGTTACCAGAAATAGCAACATCTGTTTTAATCTGGATCAAATACGACAACTATATATTCCTTCCCTTTACTTTTAACAATCTTGAACTTTAATCCCTTCAAAAATGTCCTAGAATTTTTTTTCCCATTTGTCCATTCATACCAACACTTTCAAAACTAACTGTCACTCTCTTCATTTGTGACTGGTGTGTTCCTTTTAATTATTAAGATGCCAGCTGGTTTCATTCATCATTTCATATTTTTTGCCCAGACCATTCTTGCGACATGCCATTTTAAAATCCATATTCAAATCTGTGGCCATCCTATCCCTTACAACTTGTTCCATAACATCATCTACATACATAGTTGGGAGACATGTTTAAAATTAACTTCTGAATCCATTGTTCACAAATATCCTTCAATATATTTATGTTACTGTTGAATTATTTTGCTGTAAGTATTCCATATTAACAAGTCAAATAGCTGTTCTTCTCCTTTAATTGTAATCTTTATATCCTTCTTGCTCCTTCTACTGTCTAACCTTATAAGTCAGTCAATCAGTCAGTCAGTCAGTCAGTCAGTCAGTCAGTCTGTCTAATTGCTATCTCTCTCTCTCTCTAATCAAAACATCATCTATTCCCCATGGGAAGAATTCTTTTAATTAATTTCAAAATCTATTTCAAGTCCACCTGGATTCTTCGTCTATTTATAATTTCCTTTATATTTGTAATTCCCTCAAACTTCCCCAAATTCTAATTTATTCTCCAGAATAAGACACAATGTCAACAGTAGCCCCTTCCAACAAATCTAACAATCAGGTAAGTTAAAAAAAAACATGGAGAGAAATGTAAAATAAATGTTCAAGCTACTTGGAATAAAAATGGAAGCTTCTTTTGGAAAACATCAAGTGATTTTTTAACAGATAATGAATAAAAATGTATCATTCAATATTCTCCAACTTTAACCACCAGCATTTTTAAAATGTTTAGATAAAGAAGATTGAATTAGAAAGGCTGATGTGCTTTAGCCAATTTCATGGTCAATGTTAAATTTTAATCTGGTTCTTAATTTTTTCTTAACTCTTTTGTTTTAAATTTCAGTAGAGCCAACTGTATTTAATTCTTTTAATTTTTAATATTGTAATATTGTACATGTGTTTCGTATGTGTATCTTTTACCTTGGCTGTTCACCGCCCCGAGTCCCTTTGGGAGAGGGGGCGGTATACAAGTTTAACTAATAAATAATAAATAAATAAATAAATGTCTGGAATACTCTACCTGACTCTATGGTTTCTTCCCCAAACCTAAAAAACTTTAACCTTAGACAGTCTACTATTGACCTCACCCCTTTCCTAAGAGGTTTGTAGGGAGCATGCATAAGCGTACCAACGTACCTACTGTCCCTGTCCTATTGTTTCTTTTATTTTTCTTATATGTACCTATTTCATGTATTCATAACTATGTATATAGTTATACCTATTATCTTGTAAGCGATCGACAAATCAAATAAATCAAATCAATAAATAAATAATGCATCTAAAAAAAACCTCCCCCTTTCTGCTTAATGCTCAACAAAAGTTACTATATTTAATATCCCATCCTGTACAGTAGTTGGGGTAGGGGTAGGGGGTAAATGTTATTCGCCAGACTTCAGTGAATCAATGAATCCTCAAGGACAGCTTTACCATGCCTACATTCCTGAAAGCCGCTGGAATTTTCTCAGCGAAGTTGAAGGAATGCAATCAAGGTTCAAATTCAGTGGTATGAAGAGTGTAATTCAGTCAGACGTAAGATGTCCAAGTCAATGAGACTGAGAAATTTCAAGGCCTTTCCAGAGTCTGCAAGGATAAAAGCAGAAAAAGTCAACCCCAGCAAGCCAAATAAGGAAAAAAAAGAAAAGCAAATAGATTTGCAGAGAACATCAAATCTTCTTCTTTTCTTACATCGTCTGAGACTCCAAGGGCGCCGACTTTGACTGAACTGGAAAGTAAGTAGCAAAAGACATCTACAGCGGCACATTAATGCATGATGCTCAGATCTTTCTCTTGGATCTGCTTGTAGAAACATTTGCTCTCAAGACTGAGTCTCATGACACAGAATAAAAGGAAAAAGGAACAGGGAGCATAAAAATAGAGAGGTGGACTCAGTCCCCATAGTTTTTAAAGACAACCATCTAGAATGAAAATAATAGGAAGGGAAAGGAAAGGAAAGAAGGGAAGGGAAGAGAAAGGAAGGGAAAGGAAAACTGCCCTAAAACTTACAACATACAAATTATTGAGTTAATGGAACACTGAAAATCCTCAACATTGTTTTTGGTTTATTTATTTAGAAACACAGCCAGCCAGTATAAATATGTATGCTTTAGTGTTTCCTTTTATAAATACATAGCTTGGGATTTTATATTAAGGAGTAGAGACAGGTTGATTGCTTCAGAAAGCTCAAGTTTAGAGCTAAGTGTTGGACCAGATTCCCCCTCCACCCTTTCTTTCCAAGCTGTCTTTTAAAACATGCTTATTAAAAAGCATGTAGTCATACCCAAACATAGAGACAAAATTGGTATTTTACAACCTGGAGCCACTGTAATATGATCCTAGGATGGGCAATATTTCACAAGGCTCCATTAAAAAAAAACACAAAAAAATGTGTTTTTGGCTAAATGAAGCCTTAGATCAATGAATAACACATTTCAATCCATGTACGGATTCCCCATGTGGCAAAATAATAAACTACAGAAGTACCTTGATACTCACCTGTTTTGAAACTCATCAGATTTGGTACTCAACACATTTTGATGTAAAAACTTGTCCCGATACTCATTGTTTGTTTGGTACTCAATGCACAAGCTAAAACCTATCACTGTCAGCTGCCTTGTCACTTTACTACATTATTCCTTATGAGAAAAATATGTTTGGTACCCATTGTTTTTGGTAATCATTGCGCCTTCCAGAACCAATTAAGGATGAGTATTAAGGTACCACTATATTAATCTGAGCTTTAGGTCCTTTGAACTTACATTGTCCTTGTAGACCAAGGGTTCCTAATCTTTTTACCATTACACTTCCCTTTAGTGCAATCTTAATTTCCTCCCCTAAAAGCCACAATTCTGCCGTGAGAACAAACTAACAATGAAAACAATACAATGAAAATTTATTTTTTTAATAAAGACACAGCAAATTAAAAAAAAAAACAAATGTTCTTTGCCTCTGCCCTGGACTCTGTCTGCACACCTCACAATTTAAGAAAACTTGACCTTGACTGACTCAGTCAAATCTCTGAATAAGAAGAATTGCAAGCTAAGTAGTGACCATTAAGTATTAATCTCTAATATTTCCAATTTTTGGCTTGGATTCAACTTCCTGGTTTCTCTTCAGTTGCTCATCTAAGGGAATCCTGTCTTATTTCCCAATTCTGTAATGTGATGGTGTATAATGCCAATGGAGATTCTCAATCATCCAGGTTGTGGTTGTCCCAAAAGGTGCTTTTTTAAAAACCAACAGGATTTTCTTGGTTTTTTTCCTTGAAAACATTTCACTTTTTATCCAAGAACTGAAGAAGCTTCTTGGATGAGAAGTGAAACCTTTCCAAGGGAAAAAAAAAAAAAGGCGAGAAAGTCTTAGTTGCCTTTTGGAAAAGCACCTCTGGATTGTGTATTACCTTTCCTCTTGGCCCTTAATAGTTCTCCTGAAGGTTCATCTTAGAGCTACAAGGCCCAATCTTAATACCTACACAATTTTCTGCAACAAACCTTAAAGCCAAGCTCTTATTTTTCTCTCTGGTACCTGTCATATTTCTTAGAAATGGTCATTCTAGGTTCGATAAATTTTCTTCTCAATGATGGGAGCTTCTCTATGACTTCTGACCGGTGTTGGAACCTCAGTCCCTCAAGGAGAACGTATTTTTCAAGGGAGCAATTAGTTATCCACCACCATTACGCATGTTGGCTGCTTGTTCCCTATCTTAATGGTGAGCTTTTTAAGAAAAGGAAGGGGTCAAATGTGCTAGCAATTCATGTACGCCAACACTGTGGCTTAAAAGGATAATTTGCAAGATGGCATGGAGGAGGCTGCGGCAAGCCTCTTCTGTCAAACATTCATCTTCTCAAGGATTCCCTAAATACTTATTTATAAGAACAGCGGAGGGAAGGACTGTCGATACTGCTTAGTTTAAAGAGTCCCCAAACACACGACATAATCCGCGCTAGAAAACACATTTATTCAATATTTTCGCAATTGCCAAGCTCACTCACCATTTCATTTAAGTTGATGCCGTTGGGAGCAATTCCAGGATTTCCGGGAGATTTTAAGTGCAGGCTCTTCTCCTTCAAAAAGCAGAAAAGAGAAACAACATGAGCTCTTAGGATCGATGGCATTTTCACCCATTTTGGTTTTTAATCCCTTCGGGTTAAAGCCCAGGTACAATTTCTGGGGCAGAATCTATTTTAATCTGTCCTTAAAACACACACACACATATTTTTTGGGGGGCAATGGTCAGGATTTTGGGGAATTCAATTCAATGTTTTGGAGAAGACTAAAACCAAATTGAAAAAAATCACAAGGCTATGTCTGATTTACTTTGGCCATGTCATGCGAGCAACTTTATTGGAGATGTCAACGATGCTACGAATGGTTGGTGGAAGAAGAAGGAGAGGCAAGCAAAGAACACGCTGGCTTGATAACATCAAATCTGATGCAAAGGTGAACATCCAAGAACTGAAAGAAGCTATGATTGACAGTATAGCATGGAGAGCACTTGCCTAAAGTCACTAAGAAATGATTGGGCATGGCTGCTTAAAACAGCAACAAATGCATACTGAACTCATGAGTATTTAATCATTTGCACAGGACAAAGCTGGTGATAATATAAGAGCCATGGTGGCGCGGTGGTTAGTATTGCAGCTGAACTCTGCCCACTGTCAGGAGTTCAATCCTCATTGGCTCAGCCTTCCATTCTTCCAAGGTCAATAAAATGAGGACTCAGATTGTTGGGGGCAAGAGCCATGGGGGTGTAATGGTTAGAATGCAGTACTGCAGGCTATTTCTGCTGACTGCCATCTGCCTCCAATTTGGAAGTTCGAATCTCACCAGGCTCAAGGTTGGCTCAGCCTTCCATCCTTCTGAGGTCGGTAAAATGAGGACCCAGATTGTTGGGGGCAAGAGGCTGACTCTGTAAACTGCTTAGAGAGGGTTGTAAAGCACTGTGAAGTCTATGTGCTATTGCTATTGCTAAGTGCTATATGGCCTTATTCCCGCAAGACCTTTGATTATGAGAATGGCTTGCTTGCTGAGTTGTGTGAATGTGATCAAAGCAACCTCATCAGGTTTAAATGAAGGAATTAGAAGGCCATTCACTGCAGAATGAAAACTCAGTTAGCACTTGGTCAAAGTTGTATTTTTCAATGGTGCTTGGAAAATGATCTCAAATGAAGGTCTGTTTTATCACTGTTAGTATCTTGGCCAATTTGATGGTAACTTTCAAACTGAATCTTCCTCCTGGTTGTCCACAAAGTTCAGCTTCTGATATAGTCTCTCCTTTTGGTGAAGAAGAAAAATCCTGTTATTGACTTCTGTTTGGTGCATTTTGTTCGTCTCATTGATTTCAATAGACTCACTGTAAACATGATTGCATTGGCCTTCCAAGTACTGATAACCATCCTTAGGGATGCATTTAAAAGGTGGGGAATTATGGGATGTGGCTTGGGGAACCAAAAGAAAGAGAGAATGCAAGAGAGAACAAGAGCTCACTGCTAGGATATGATTGTGAATGTGTTTATATAACTCAGAGGTGGTATTCAGCTGGTTCTCACCAGTCCTGGAGAACCGGTAGCAGAAATTTTGAGTAGTTCGGAGAACAGGCAAATGTCACCTCTGACTGGCCCCGCCAACCCCATCTATTCTCTGCCTTCCATTGAGTCCCAGCTGATCGGCTGGGTCTCCTTTGGTTGCCCTGCAAGAAGAACGGAGCTGGAAAGCAGGTTAGTGGGGTGGGGAGGGAATGGGGATTTTGCAATATCCTTGCCCACCAAGCCACACCCACCAAGCCATGCCATGCCCACCAAGCTATGCCCACAGAACCGGTAGCAAATTTTTTTGAATCCCACCACTGATGTGAGTGTGTGTATATACACAGAGCAAGGCATACACCCACCCCTGACATGAAACCAAATGGTCCCTCAAACCATTAGAAAAAACAAACCAACAATGGCTGTTCATCACATTAAACAGAAGTCTTTGGAGCCTGATAAAAATCAATAACAAATATCTGCTTGTTAAGATGTCATTTTTTCAGTTCTATTTTTTTTCCTCCTTTCTATGGAGATTAAAGAGCTCAGAAAAGCAACATTGCAAAGTACTTGAGAGACGCCCCTGATACAAGCTGGTGTTTTCTGCCAGACTCCATCTCCTCCCCTGTCTCAGAGGCATACACTGGGATTCTTGTATACCTCTCATGCTATATTTTGCAAGGTTCCAAAATAAGGATTTCTTGTTGTTGTTTTTTCATTTATTATTAAAATCCTTACTGAGAGGCAACTGCAACTGAATACACCTACTATCATTCTAATTGTAGGTCCTTGATTTGTGTCTGGGTGTCTCTGGGTTTTGTTTTGCGTGATACTAGGAGAGAAGACAACGCCGTAATGAATACTTCTGTGTATTTTCTGGCATCATTGGCAACAGCTTTTGTTTCACAGGGATAATGAAATGGTTATGACACAGTGGGGGCAGTTTAATGGAATGGGTTTGGGAAGAGATAGTGCCAAACGAAACATATCGGTTACTCAGATGCAAATAACTGGAAATTAAATTAGAAGTTTTGAAGGGCACAGCCAACCAGGAAAAAACAACAACTGAAACCTTACTCTATGATAGAACCAAGCAGTTGAAACATGATTCCTTCATAGCTTGTAATATTGCCACAACTTTGGGGTGAAAACAAGGGAAGTATATTTATAGCCAATTATCCAAATTTTATTCCCATTTCTCTCTAGCTTTAATAGCTTGTTGGAGAGGTTTCCTACCACCAAAAATGGTTGCTTGCTCCAGAAGTTTGGCAACTGAAAAGAGGGAAGTAACAACAAAGGATATCAGCACAAGCTTGGCACAGGTTTTTAGAGCCACCATTTCTATCCTCATTGAAGTCAAAGAATTACAAAGAAACTCACCCACCTAAACCAGCCATACATGCTGGTTCACGTGCACACATGCATGCAAATGTACACATGTAGAAACAGCTGGGAATAGTTTCACAAAGGAGCAGGTGACATGCACAAACAACAATAGCAATAGCCCTTAGACTTATATACCACTTCACAGTGCTTTACAGCCCTCTCTAAGCAGTTTACAGAGTCAGCCTCTTGCCCCCAACAATCTGGGTCCTCATTTTACCCACCTCAGAAAGATGGAAGGCTGAATCAACCTTGAACCAGTCAGGATCAAATTGCTGGTTGTCAGCAGAGTTAGCCTGCAATACTTAGATAAGAGAATACTTAGAATAGAGAAGGACCACAGGAGACAGGATAGCAGTGTTCCAATATTTGAGGGGCTGCCCCATAGAGGAGGAAAGGGTCAAGCTATTTTCCAAGGCACCTGAAGGCCAGAAAAGGAATAATAGATGGAAACTGATCAAGGAGAGATTCAACCTAGAAATAAGGAGAAATTTTCTGACAGAACAATCAACCAATGGAACAACTTGCCTTTGGAAGTTGTGGGAACTTCACTGGAGGCTTTCAAGAAGAGAATTGGACTGGTGTAGGGTCTCCTGCTTAGGTGCGGGGTTGGACTAGATGACCTACAAAGTCCCTTCCAACTCTGTTAATTTAATACTTCATTCTAACTACTGCACCACCACTGCTCTTACATTATTACCAGCTTTTGTGATCAATCCAAAGGTTGTTGGATTGGGGGGGCTCCTAAGGACTAACACACAGAGTCCGAGACTCATTCAAGTTTTAAAATTTTGCTGGAAGCAAGAATATCAGCTTTCAGCTACATGAGGCTTTTTAATAATAAGCAAATTGTTCTGGATTGGTTAATATTTGAAATACTTACTGTTCATTGGTCTACATTCCGGCGGGAGATCCTCGCGCCGTCATTGGTTGGCTTAGGCGCGGGAGCCCTTTAAAAGAGGGGCTGCCGCGCCGCCGTGCCAGTCGGTGTCCTGAGAATAAAACAAAAAGACTGAATCACTATACGTGTGTGCCTCTTCATTGCCGCTCCAAAACACTGGCGACGAAGGTGGGATCGAGGCAACACGTTTAGAGAGTGCATAGCGGCGGAGAGCGAGCGGCATCATGTCCGGAAGCAACGCACCGCCTGAAAAATTCAACCCGGCCAAGGAGGAATGGCAGACGTATGTGGACCGATTCCTCATGTTTTTGGAGAGTAGCGATCTGAGCGGAGTGTCGGATCACCGAAAGAGAGCGGTGTTTTTGACCCACTGCGGCCAAGCCGTTTTTCGGATGGCAAAGGCGCTAGCGTCTCCAATCGATGTCAAAACGCTAACTTGGCCCGAGCTAGAGAAGATCCTGAGGAAACACTACGCGCCCACAGTTTCCTGCCTGATAAAGCGCCATGAGTTCTACCTCCGGAACCAAAAAGAAGGTGAACCTATCGCCGATTTCGTGGCAGATTTAAGAGAAATAGGTGGAGAGTGCGAATTCTCGGATTTCAATGAGGCGCTAAGAGACCGGATCGTTTTAGGCTTAAAAGATCCAATATTGCAGAGTAAGTTGCTAAACCGACCCAAGATAACAGCCACAGAGGCCATCGAAGAAGCCACCGCAGCCGAAGCTGCTCACAAATCGGCGGCAAGAATGAAACAGATTAATCAAGCTGCACACCACAAATCCAAAGACGCCACCAAAGCTGATGATGAACAAGGAAAAACCTCAACACACTACGAGGATCTTGAAACTGAGACCAGTAGTGAAGAAGACGAGGTTTGCCACCTAAAAGCCGCGAGAGGAAAAAAAGAGCGGGCACCCAGGCGGTTTGATTTTGAATGCAACCGTTGTGGTGGAAACCACCCCAGATCAGAGTGCCGGTTCATAGACGCAATATGCCGAAAGTGTGAAAAGAAAGGGCACATTGCAAGGGTATGCAGAGCCCGATCAAGCTACAGCCCCAGGCGAAGAGAAAGCCCTCCCCCAAGAGAGAGAGAAAAGAAAACAAACAACCGTTGGAGCCAGGAAGGAAGGAATAGAAAGTTTAAAGAGTCATCGTACAAGAAGGAAGAAACACATCAAACAATAATAATTGGTCACTCTAATACAAAAAACGTCAAAAAAGTCCACGTGCAAGTAAGAATTGAAGAAAAAAATTGTGAAATGGAAGTGGATTCGGGATCATTCCTTTCCATGGTTTCCTGGGACACTATTAAGAAATTGATCCCAGACATACGGCGAAGCGAACTAGACAAACAGAAATTAACGCTCAAAGACTACCAGGGAAACAGAATTCCGGTAGTAGGGATTGGACATTTCCAGGTAACCTTCAACAACCATACTGAGATTCTGCCCCTAACAATCGTGGACCGGAACAGACCCAGCCTCTTAGGACTGGAATGGTTCAAACCGCTGGGAATAGGGATGACCGGTATCAACCATATCACAGACGCTGACTGGGAGGCAGATCTCATTCAAGAATTCCAGGACCTGTTCAGCGAAGAATTAGGCAAGTACCGGGGTAACCCGATCTCTTTTAACATAGACCCCAAGGTAGCCCCAATTAGACTAAAGGCTAGACGGGTACCTTTTGCCTTAAAGCCAAAAATAGAAGAACAACTGGATAAACTAGTAAAGCAAGGGGTCCTCGAGCCAGTTGACCACGCTAAATGGGAGACCCCTATAGTGACCCCTATAAAAGCAGACGGGTCGGTTCGTATTTGTGGGGACTATAAGGCGACCCTCAACCATGCACTACAACAGAGCGCATACCCCGTGCCTGTCGTGCAACACTTGTTACATTCTATCAAGGGCGGAAAGATTTTCGCTAAACTCGATTTGGCTCAGGCTTACCAGCAACTGCCCGTTGACAAAAAAACAGCGGAAGCCCAAACTATTGTAACACACCGGGGTGCATTTAAGTGTAATCGCCTCCAATTTGGCGTTAGCGTGGCACCAGGCATTTTTCAATCTCTTATGGAACGCCTCCTTCAAGGAATTCCTGGAGTCATTCCGTATTTCGATGACGTCCTAATTGCAGCTAAACACAAATTGCAACTGCGAGACCGCTTAAGAAAAGTACTGACCAAATTTACTGAGGCTGGGTTTAAAGTCAAAAAAGACAAATGTACCCTTATCACAGACAAAATAGAGTTTTTAGGATACCTAATCGATGGCAATGGCATCCATCCAACAGCAGAAAAAACCCGTGCTATCAAAAATGCCCCCACACCAACTAACAAGGCTGACCTACAAGCTTTCCTAGGGTTGATAAATTTTTATCATGTCTTTTTGCCCCAGAAAGCCACGGTGGCGGAACCCTTACATAGACTTTTGGACAAAGACGCATCGTGGAAGTGGGGACATCGGGAAGAAACAGCATTTAACAAAATTAAAGACATGATCACTTCAGCTCAAGTGTTAATTCAATATAACGAGACTTTGCCATTGTTACTAACTTGTGATGCTTCCCCCTTTGGAGTCGGAGCTGTCCTGAGCCACCTTCTACCTAACGGCAGAGAGGCTCCGATTGCCTTCTATTCAAAAACCTTGTCCCAAAGCCAAAGGAATTACAGTCAACTGGACAAGGAGGCACTAGCCATAATTTCGGGTATTAAACGTTTCCATGAATACCTGTATGGCCGATCATTTTCTATCATCACCGATCACAAACCCCTACTAGGTATCCTGGCGGGTGACAAACCCACTCCCCACATTCTATCACCCAGAATGACAAGATGGTCAGAATTCCTGGCCGCTTACAATTACACCCTGTCTTACCGCCCGGGTCCGACCATCACGCACGCCGATGCTTTAAGTCGTTGCCCGTTACCAGACTCTGATCCTGAACCAAACCCCAGCACTTCAACCTTTTTGATTGAGACCCTGCCCGACCTCCCGATGACAGCAGCAGACATCGCGCACGAAACCTCTAACGACCACCTACTGCATACCGTGAGTAGGTGGATCATAAAGGGTTGGCCTGACTCTGAGTTACAAGAACAGCACAGACCGTTTAAACAGAGACAAATGGAACTGTCCGTACTAAAAGGCTGTGTACTATGGGGGGATCGAGTGGTCATTCCACAAAAACTGCGAAATCCCATATTGGAACTATTGCATGAGGGACACCCCGGGGTGGTAAAGATGAAAAGTCTAGCTAGAAGTTATGTATGGTGGCCTGGGTTAGACAAGGATGTTACCGACTGGGTCGCGGGTTGCCAGCCCTGCCAGACTTCCCGGCCCTCACCCCCAAAGGCACCAGCTACTGAGTGGGATCTACCTAGGGGCCCTTGGTCTAGAGTCCACATAGATTTTGCAGGTCCAACTAAGGGACATACCTTCTTGATTCTGGTAGACGCTTATTCCAACTGGTTAGAAGTGAGCCTCATGAAATCAACCTCTTCTGAAGCTGTCATCCGACAGCTCAGTCACTGGTTTGCCACCCATGGTTTACCAGACGTCCTGGTATCTGACAACGGCCCTCAATTCACGGCTACAGAATTTGAGGGCTACCTAGCAAGTTTGGGCATACGCCATGCTTTAACCGCGCCGGCACATCCGGCAGCGAATGGACGGGCCGAGCGCATGGTCCGGTTTACCAAGGAGTCCCTTCTTAAGTTAGACCAGGGCCCTATACAAACACGCATCGACAAATTATTGTTCCTCCAACACACTACACCTAGTAGCACTACGAACAAAACTCCTGCTGAATTACTTATGGGGAGGAAACTACGTTCCCCTCTCGATAGACTACACCCCACCTACTCTACAGAGAAACCCCTAGATTCTTCAACCAAAGTCCGAACATTCCGAATTGGGGATTTAGTTTACGCTAAAAACCTGGTAGGGCACCCCTTATGGGTGCCAGCCACCATCACACATCTAACCGGACCCCGTTCTTACCGGCTTACCACCGCTGATGGCAAAAGCTGGAAGCGACACATAGACCAACTTCGAACTCGCACCCACCCCAGACCTGGCGATTTTCCTGGGGGGGAAGGGGAACAACCATCAAGCAGTCTGGATAAGGGAAGCCCACTAACAAACAATGACACCCTAACTCACACACACACACCCTCAACTCTAGCTCCGGTCGGGTCGCGCTGCTACGCACCTGATCCTGAAGAACGTCCCGCTGAAACATCTGACAGGGTCGTCGATAATCCAGGCCGAGCAGGGAGCGGCATGGCCACGTCAACTAGCCCAGTTAGGCCCGTTGGTAGTGATGCAGCCGGCTCGACCTGCTCGAAGTTTCCAGGGCCGGAGGCGAGAGGAGCAACAGGTCCTTCCGCACCAGCCGATGGTAACGACGCAACTGAGCCGCGCAGGTCCAGTCGGACTCACAGGAGCCCCGCCTATCTACGTGATTACGTAACATAGGCGCGGCTCCTGATTGGTCAGACTGGACCAAGGAGGGAGGGGTGTTCTGGATTGGTTAATATTTGAAATACTTACTGTTCATTGGTCTACATTCCGGCGGGAGATCCTCGCGCCGTCATTGGTTGGCTTAGGCGCGGGAGCCCTTTAAAAGAGGGGCTGCCGCGCCGCCGTGCCAGTCGGTGTCCTGAGAATAAAACAAAAAGACTGAATCACTATACGTGTGTGCCTCTTCATTGCCGCTCCAAAACACAAATCTTTATTTTATTGGTTTTTTGGTCCTATTGACCTTGGTGGGTGGGTTGTAGAGGTAGTCCTTAGGAAATGCTGTTGGATGGAAGAAGGATGGAAGGAAGGAAGGATGGAAGGAAGGAACGAAGGAACGAAGAAATGAAGAAAAAAGAAAGGAAGGAAGGAAGGAGGGAGGGAAGGAGAAAAGGAAGAAAGCAAAGTAGGAAGAAAGGAAGCAAAGAAGGAAGGAGGGAGGGAAGAAAGGAAGACAAGAAAGAAAAGAGAAAGAAAAAGAGAAAGAAAGGATAACAGACCACGGAGAACTAATTGATGATTTTCTGCTGCCTTAATTTTATTAACTGTTGGATTTGCTGACTATACGGTTGAAAATAGAATAATAATTGCAGAACCACTTTTGCATAAAGCATATATGCTTTGGATATAAATAGTGGCCCTTTTGTTAATGGTACTACTTTGCTTAAGTGGCTGTTTCTAATTTCATCCCCCTTTAAATTTAAGTACAGATCACCTAGCCTTTTTTTGTTGTTGTTTTGTTTATTTAGGTACCGACAAGTAGCAGAATATAGAGCAAGGAGGAAGTCAGATTAAAAATATCACAGCCCAAAATATTCCAAAATATTATGGAAGAGACACAGGGGTAAGAAAGTACAAAGCTTGCTCTCCAAATAACTTTGTGAATTAATCTGTATTCTTTTTTTGGTGAATGGATTGCAGAAAAAGACATCAAAGCTTTGGGCCTAAGGCCAGCATTGACAAATGTAAGGCAGCAGTATACTTTGGATGCCTGGGAGAAGTGGGGTTTTATTTTAGTGTTTTGAAAGTTTTAAACCACCTGTGTAGCCAATCCCCTTCTCTTAAGGGAAAATGGGAAGAGTGGGCCCAACTTTTCATGGTCGCAAAGTCTGCTTGGACAGTATGATTTGAAAGAATCATGTCTATCAACTCTCCTATTAAAAGGAGAAGCATCAAATCAAAGTTCTAGATGTCCCAGAGCTCAGTGGTTCTCAACCCGTGGGTCATGGACCATTGGGGGGGCACAATATTATCCCAGGAGGTCCATGAAGGTGTTAAGGTATTGGAGATTTAATAGCTGACCAGCTGTTGTAAGACTGCTATAAATGCTGATGCAATGAGAATGAGTCAGCAGGGTATTGCCGCTTTAAAACTGAGGTTGGATCAGCAGAGTTATTGCCACTTTAAGAAGCTGTCTCTATAAGTGAGGCCATGCAAGGGCATATCTCTCTCTCCTTGTGTTCTATCTTCATTGTAGTTCTCTGTGCAGAGTAATGAAGATTAATTGCTTGCCAGGTATTTGCCTACCATGTATATGCTGTCTTGTATATAAACCACTGTTAAAAGACAAAGCGTCTGTGTGCCGTGTTGTGCTCCTGGATTGTCTCACAGTAGTATCCAGGCTGCAAACACTCTGATAGAAGGTTTGAAGATTTAAATCTTGAGTTAAGTTTTGGGGGGGGGGGGTCCATGGCCACAAAAGGCATTTAAAGGGTTGATGAAGAAAAGTTTGAGAACCACTGCCATAACTTCTTTGTTTCACAGGGTTGACAATTCTAGAAAAGTAGGAAGAAGGGGGCCAAGGTTATTTTCTGGAGGGATGATGATGGTCTATAGGGAACTGCAAAGAAGGCCCTTCTTCTGGGTCCCATCAGGTGCAATTCCTTAACAGGTGGGTCCTGCATCCTTATTTAATGACAAGCATCTTTAAGCCAATGTCCCACAATGTCTGTCAAGGATTTTTAATTTATTACGACTACCTGTATGTGCGGAAACCTTTTCGAAACTGCTGATTGAAGTCTTCGAGGCCACAGGAAGTGTCTTGTCTAGGAAAATTGCTCTGTTCCTTCCTTGGAATCGTACTCTCTCTCTCTCTCTCTCTCTCTCTCTCTTTCTCTGGCGCATCTCAGTGCCTTGTTGTAGCAAAGCCAAGCTCTCTCACTGATTTATTAATCAGCATTTGCCACCTGCCATAGCACATAAAATGTGTTGAGGTATGACTGTTTTGCTATCTTCTCAGCCTCTTTACCTGCCAGATATTAACTTTGGTGTCAGCCTGCATGATTCCCTACTTCTGTGGGTTGGAGGAGTCAATCATCTCTCAGTGAAAAGGAGAGAGGAAAAGAGAGAGAGAAACAAGCATTTAAAATGCAGAATATTGTGATAGGTTGCCCGCCTTCCTTTAGAGGTTGCCTGTTAGGTCTCTGGCAGCAATGCACTCTGGGATATTTCTGCTTTGTTTAACCTAGAAGAGAAAACATCAGTTGACACCAATCTTCAAGGCAGGGAAACCTATGTGCACGATAAACAAACAATGCCTTTATTTGAATCCTAGGGAAGGAGTTTTTTTCCCCTTTCTCCCTAGTTAATTATAGGAATTTGCAGCTATTTATGTAAACTCGAGAAAGCAGAAAACATTCATTTGTCAGCAGGCTAAGTGCTGGGTGGAGGCAGGTCTGACACATGGAGATGAAGTTATCCATCCGAGGGATGTTTGTTTTGTTACACACAACTTTGTGATGTAGAATTGGAACTCGATCCAGCTGCTTCTTGGCACCCGCCGAGACCGTAATTATCAATGCACAGAAAACCAAGCTTTTCTTTACCTGCCCCAGGAGTGGACATTTGAAATATTGTTCTGTGTCAATTATCGGGAGGCATTTTTCCCTTGCGAAATTTTTATTTTCGCCAAGGAGAAACCAAGGCAAGACAATGAGAGCCATCAAGCAATGGAATAGGAGTTGGAGGCTGCTCCATCCCTTCTGGAGGTTTTCAAGACTGATGTCAGCATTCCAGAAAACCTCCACTCCAACCAATAACTCCGAGAGACATCTTCTCAAAAGTTCCTTTTATTTTGGATAGTAACTGGTACAACTGGGGAATCCCGAATCTGAAAGTTCTGGACTTCCTTGCAATAAGTAAAAACTACAAATCCATCCCCTGCACCCATCATCATATCACATGCCCCAATCAACATCTGTCCCAACTTGGGATTTCCCCTCACTTATGCACAAAATAACATGACCTTGAATTAGAAAAAAGAATGTTATTATGTCTAACTGCATACACTCTAAGAAATTCCCCCCTCCCAATTTCCCAGGCTCAATATTTGGCAGCGTGGGAACATCTGGTCTCAATTGGCTAAGATCAAGTATAATATCTGTTCTTATCAGTTTAGCATGGCTTCCAAAGCTGATAACTGGACAACCATTTGTCCAGAATGAATAACAGAACAACAAGAGTTGGAAGGGTCCTTGAAGGTGTCCTAGTCCAACCCCCTACTCAAGCAGGAAACCCTACAATGTTTCAGACAAATGGTATTGGGTCTCCTGCTTGAACAGGGAGTTGGACTAGGAGATCTCCAAAGTCCCTGCGAACTCTGTTGTTCTGTATTTTTACATATAAACAACTTGGAGGACCACTTGAACATCATTGACATTGACAAAATAATTATCAGTCAATTGCAAAAAGCAGCTTGGCTTGGGACAGCTTACATGTTGCAATAAAGCCTTTAACACCATTAAACAACATCTGACTATCCCAGTTACTTGTGAAAGACTTGATAGGCAGATAGAAATGCCAGATCCAGTTTTAATATCTGGCTGACTGTGTGACAAACCATAATAATAATATTAGTAGAACAGAAGGCAAAGGATTGGAGAAGATCACAAAACATCGAGATCTGAAAATTGAAAGATTAATGCATAACCAACTGTGATGGTCCCCAGTAGTTATTGGCACACTGAGTGCCATACCCCAAAAGCTTGGAAGATGCTTCGAGAATTTGCGTATTGACAAAATTGCTACCAGTCAATTATAAAAGGTCACACTGGTTTGGATCCACACATATACTACGTCGATACATTACAACATCCCAGGTTTTTGGGAAAAACCACATGGGTAGATGGCCAACACTAGCTAAAGAACTGGCAGCTGTGATTTCACACTGTTGTGAACAGATATTTTTTTTCTTTTAATGATCCTGTAATGCCTTGTATCGGGATAGAGTCAGGTTGACTGAATGGAGCTTGAGCATTTATTGGCCGGATATCCTTCCTGTTGTCTGTACAGAGTTTGCAGCAGACAATTACTCATTGTGCCCAGAGATCTGCATAGGATCAAATTCACAGCCTCCAGAACTGCTACTTCACTGCTCAAAAATTCCCTTTTACAACCCTGTAATCTCTTAATTTGGGATAGATATGGGGTGACTGGATGGAGTTGAGCATTTACTGGCCAGGTGCCCTTCCTGATGCCCAGACAGAGTTCACAGCAGATATTTTTTTCCCTAGGAAAGAAATATCTGCTGCTACTTAGGATTGAACTCTCAACCAGTCTTCACCACTAGACTAGGCCACTACACTGCTCTTTGTGAATAGATAAAAGCCATAAACAGAATTTATTGTTTATTATATATCATAGTGTTTATTAAAACACTCAGGACCTCTTGGGTTTTGCCATAGACACCACTTCATGAAGCTGAATAACGGCTGAAATATTGCAGCCCCATTTATATAAAAATAAATCTTAGTGGAATGGGAACTGGTAAGAGGTCAGCTAACTTGGAACTGTATAATTGAAAGGCACCTCTCCAAAATAAATAAGTACACTTTAAAAAAGCAATGTGTCCCACAGATTTAGCAATAAAGTAAGTTGACATAAGTAGCTGCAGTTTTCTTGGTGTAAGTTTTTAAGGACATGTTTATTTTAGAGTTTTGCACAGTGTATTCATAGTGTATTACATGGGAAAAGCTTGCTGTTTATGCATTGTGCAAAGAACAGCCACAAAATTTCCTTTGGGCACTTTTTTTTTTCTTTTTTAAATGTAACTTTATTTTCCGACTTCCTTTTTCAACGTTGTCTATTCATGGAGGACAGCGTCAATTCTAAGGAGGATTTCTTTTTAGAGTTCAAAACTTGTAATTAGTTGTAAACAGAGGTGGTTACTGAAATGACCTTCCTCATTAGAGAGAGAGAAAGAGACTGTACGTCTCCAAATTAGAGCAAAATAACCTACCAGGGACAATGAAACAAGTTAAAAACAGCTCATTGGTTTTGATACAAGCTTCTGTCATGGAAAGTAGGACAGGGCAGAGTGTCCTTGACTCATGTTCCTAAAGCAGAACTCAAGACGCCAAGCAATAAAAGAGGTTATCCTTTGCAGAACTGCAACCCAACTTCTCAGCAAAGTTATCAGTACCAAAAGAAGAGGATATTTGCAGCTCAGGGTTGAACTGTGGGGTCCTTTGGGCTCTCTGAGCTTGGTTGTTTTCTTGCAGATGTTTCATAATCCAACCAGGGAACATCATCAATGCTAGAAGGGAGTGGAGTTTGTAGAGAAGAGGTGGAGGAGGAGGGGGGAGGAAGAGGAAAACAGCTATGGATCTTTGATGCTCTCTGAGCTTGGTTGTTTTCTTGTAGATGTTTTATGACCCAACTAGGTAACATCATCAGTATTAGGAGGGAGTTGGGTTTGCCTAATGACCTAATGAGCAGAGGGTTGTATCTGTATTGTATATGTACTTGTGAGCAGGTTTAGTAGAAGGTGTCAATATTTGTAGCTCAGGGTTGAACTGTGGGGTCTTTGATGAGCTTAGTTGTTTTCTTGCAGATGTTGCATGACCCAACTAGGTAACACCATCAGTCGTAGTAGGGAATGGGGTTTGTGGACAGGAGGACAAGGAGGATTATAAGTCTTCTATATCTTCAGTTACCGAGGGACAAGGGTACCTCATGACCCCATTGTGAAAACTACATCAAGGATGCTATGATTTATGGGGTGCTACCATGGCTTCTCCTGCAAGTCTATGAGTTCAGAAACATCTAGAAGATTAATGATTGTTCTTGCTTGATTTAGTAAAGATGATCTAGTATGCTGCCTTTTTCCTTCCTTCCTTCCTTCCTTCCTTCCTTCCTTCCTTCCTTCCTTCCTTCCTTCCTTCCTTCTTTCCTTCCTTCCTTCCTTCCTTCCTTCCTTCCTTCCTTCCTTCCTTCCTTCCTTTGTATTGCTTCCTTGCCTCTTTTACATCTTCAACTTTTATTCATTCAGCTATTCATTTGGATTTCCATTATATGTTTTTGATAAACAGTGTGGCATGCAGGCCGTTTATTTTCCGGGAACAAATAAAGAATAACATCGATAATAATGTAATTATTATTTCTTCTCTTTATTTCCAGGATGCCTCCATTTTCTTTTGTCCTAACTTTTAGAAGTGCTTTTCTTTTGATTTTTTTTGGGGGTGGGACACACATACAAACACACACACTTTCTCTCTTACCTTGTTCCTGGAGGATCTTTTTCTGAGCAATAATCAGCTATTCAGCAACTACTGGCTGAACTTCAAAAGGGTGAAACAGGCAAGTTAGAGCGGAACTGGCAAGTTAGAGCGGAATACATTTTTCTATATCAATTTCAGCCTTGATCAGAGATCATTTTGGATGGCTAGAAGCCGTTTGTAGTGCCAGGTATTTTTTTGAAATGTATTCATAAACCCAATCGTTTCCTTTCTCATCATTGAATAAATGCCCAATGCAAGCTTATCTTCTATTTTATGTTTTCCCACCTCGTGGGACCCATAGAGAACATGGAACGTATATATCAAAAAAACCAAACCCTTCAGCATCCTCTTTTGCAGAAATTGTTTTTTTTTTTTCTGTTTAAGTTCCAACACGAACAGAATGCAAGCCGAGACTAGCATAAGTGGCAGCCACTGGAAAGGTTAACCTGCACCCTCTGACTTGTGTGTACCATACTCTGTTGTGCACTTGAAATGCCCAGCAATCTTTTCAGGGTTAATGCAGAGGTGGAAGTGCTGAAGAGATGGATCTCTCTGCCACTCAGCAGCCAAAAGGAGGGGCAATTTTGCAAGGGGGCAAACGCAACATACCCATTTCCCTTTGAGCCCTTCACTGTGTCAAGTGTGTGTCTTTAACACTGTGAGCGTCTCCTGTACTTTATCTTTTCCTGGAAGCGATAAAGGACTATGAGCAATTTGGAATGTCCAAAGCCTAGGCAGCTCTAATCCAAATCTTGTTAACCCTATAGAGTCTTATTTCCATTAAAGGATGAGCATATATTAAATGTTTTCCCAATGGCACCTGCCCCCGCTAGACTGGCAAGGATGTTCCAAACTAGAAATCCAGAATGTTGGAAATGTAAAAGTAACCAGGGTACCTTTTTCCACATGTGGTGGACATGCCCGGAAGCCAAGAGATATTGGAGTAGAATTAAAAAGTGGTTAGAGGAAATAACGAAACAAAAAATTGAATTTAGACTTGAACATTTTTTTATTGAGAATAATAAGAGGAGAATATACCAAGAAAGACAAATATATCATTTTACATATAACAACTGCAGCCAGAATAGTATATGCACAGTACTGGAAACAGGACAATATACCATTTGAGGGGGCAGTGATAAAAAAGATTTTGGACTGTGCGGAGATGGACAGGCTTACTCTAGAGTTAAAAGATAGAGGTGAATTGGAGTATTATCTGGTCTGGGACGCCTGGTACACTTGGTTAGATAATAGAAACAAAAGTAATACTGTAACTAATATGTGAACATGAATGTTGACGGTGCTGCAATGCTGTAATAAGTGTTTATGTGTTATAAACTGTTGAAAAATGCTCAATAAAAATATTGCAAAAATAAATAAATACATAAAGGATGAGCATATATTATCTAGATTATGAAAGGCACTACATTAAGCAAAAACACATAGACTTGGGACTTGTTGTTGACCAATTGGCTAATCTTAAATGACCCATTTCATGAGTTTACAGGAAGTAAGTCCAATAGAAAATCTTTGCAGGACAATCTCCTGCCATTGAGTTATTATAAGGGTTTAAATTGTAGGTGGAGAATTCTGGGAATTGAAATCTACACCTCTTAAGGTTGCCAAATTTTGAGAAACATTGATCTAGAGGAGGGCTCAGGGTCTTAGCTTGTTGCCTTGTTTGTAAAATGTCCTTTCCAACAATTTTTGCCAACCCTTATTCATTTTTTTTGTACTAAATGGAGACTTTTGGTTTTACCTAGGATTCGGTGTGTGTCTGTGTTTATGATGCTGTGTGTATGTGTTGATGTTCTTCTGGGTTCTTCAAGCTGTCCTTCAAATCACATTGATGATGTGGTCAGGATATAGATTAGCGGGTTAGAAAACCTATGATCCTTTAGATCAGGAATCTCCTAACTTGGCAACTTTAAGAATTGTGCACCTCAATTCCTGAAATTCCATGGCTGGCTGGGGAATTCTGGAAATTGAAGTCCACAAATTTTAAAGTTGCCAAGTTAGGAGATTCCTGATCTAAAGGATCATAGGTTTTCTAACGTCCCTAATCTATATCCTGATGACATCATCAGTGTGATTTACAGGGTTTGCCTGCAGAATCCAGAAGAACATCAACACATAACCACAGTGTCACAAACACAGACCCACACACAGGGTCCTACGTAAAATCTCCGTCTAATACAAAAATTGGAACAAGGGTTGGCAAAACTTGTTGGGAAGGGCATTTTTCAAGCAAGGCT
Organism: Bungarus multicinctus; assembly: GCA_023653725.1. Classification (NCBI taxonomy): domain Eukaryota; kingdom Metazoa; phylum Chordata; class Lepidosauria; order Squamata; family Elapidae; genus Bungarus; species Bungarus multicinctus. The sequence continues at coordinate 4,330,475 of CM042839.1, read as the reverse complement.
AAGAAGACTCTGATATTGATTAGGACCTGGTACAGATCCATGTCCATAGTAAAGATTGATTGAGTGGGCCTGATTTAAGTGTGGAAGATGGGAACTTCAGGAATTGGTGTCTGGATCGAGAATATATTGAGAATTTCAGGTAGAATTAACTTCTCAGAAAGGCTGCCAAGTCTGATTCTGCCAGGATTAACTGACAGTAGATTTTCAAGGCTCCCTTGGATAACTGAAATCAGTACATATGGCTCTATTTAGTTACTACTTCAGAAACGCAGACAGACAGATGGTTAGTGGCAACATGAAGTTCCCTGATGTGCAAAAGAGCTTTTTGGCATTGTACTAGACGAACATCTTTGAACATTGATGCCAAGAGTTGCTCTGTTTGCTGTCATTCCTAGGAAAATTAGATCATCTTCTCCCTATTGCCTCTTTCTTGGTAAAGAATTGACTTATGCAAAGAGCAACGTGAACCAATGGTTTGGACTCCTCCTCCTCTTCCTACCCTTTCTTCTTCTTCTTCTTCTTCTTCTTCTTCTTCTTCTTCTTCTTCTTCTTCTTCTTCTTCTTCTTCTTCTTCTTCTTCTTCTTCTTCTTCTTCTTCTTCTTCTTCTTCTTCTTCTTCTTCTTCTTCTTCTTCTTCTTCTTCTTCTTCTTCTTCTTCTTCTTCTTCTTCTTCTTCTTCTTCTTCTTCTTCTTCTTCTTCTTCTTCTTCTTTCTGAGTAGCAGTTGAATAGGCCCAGGTCACAATCCATCATTATTACTTAATCCTTTTTGCTTTTTCTAAGAAGGACATAAGCCTCTGAGAATGGAAGCTGTCTTGATAATTCTGATTACTTATCATTAGTGAAACAACTTTGGGGAAGGAGAAAAAAAAACCTGCCTCAATCCCGTAACATGTCTGCATGCTGAACCAGGATGATATAATTAATTTATTTTTTCTAATTGATTGAGTTATTTAATTGGGCAATCAAAAAGTGAAAAAGGAGGGAAGGAAGGAAAGAAGAAAGGGGGAAGACAGAAGGAACATAGAGAGAAGGAAGAAGGGAGGGAGGGAGGAGAAAGGAAGGAAGATGAAAGGAAAATAAAAGGAAGGAAGGTGTCAGAAGGAGGGAGAGAAGGAAGGAAAGAAGATAAGAGGGAGAAAGGGAAAGAAGGTAGATGAGGGAAGAAAGGAGGGAAGGATGAAAGAAAGAAAGAAAGGAAGGAAGGAAGGAAGGAAGGAAGGAAGGAAGGAAGGAAGGAAGATAAGAACAGAGGGAGGGAGGAAAGGAGGAAAGGATGAAAGAAAGAAAGAAGATAAGGGAAGGAGGGAAGAAAGAAAGAAGATAAGGGAGGAAGGGAAGGAAGGAAGATAAGAAGGGAGGGAGGGAGGGAGGAAAGAAAGGAGGAAGGGAGGAAGGAAGGAGGGAGGGGGGGAGGGAGGGAGGGAGGGAAAGGAAGCTAAATTGGCCCTTGCTTTCTGGAAAAGTTCCCCACCATTACTGTGATTTCAGGAATTCAACAGAGACCCACAAAAGTGGCAGTAGTTGGCTGAATACTAAACCTAAGCTGTGGCATCCCCGCCTTAGCATCTCATGCGCTTGCTGCGTAGCCATTAGATGAAAGTGCGATCACCTGTCAAACAAACTGCTAGAACTGTGATAAATTAATGATCAAATAGCACCAGCTGATGTACATAGCAGTGTTGAGGGTACTTACAACTCTGGGCCTGAGCTTCAGAAATATAGCTGATGTGCGCATACACAAACACACACATCAGAGAGAGAGAGAGAGAGAGAGAGAGAGAGATGCCATTAAAGGAAAATGTCACACCATCAAATGACAACATATCATCCATTAAAGAAAAATGCCTTTTAAAAAAACAACAATCCCTCCTCCCTTTTCTTTTAAATAAGTGCATTCTGCCATTTTTAAAGACAAGCCAAAGAGAGTGTAAAAAAGCAAAAAGCCAAACCAGAAGAGTTTTCTAAAGACAGACATTTGCCGGTGTGTCTGTGTAGTTGTTTACACGTTAGTGCATGTTGCTGCAAGTTCAATCAAGTGCTGTTGCTGAAAGGGCTCTCCCATCTCAGTGTTTCCCAAAGTTTTAGAAATATGGAAACTTCAACTTCCAGGATTATAAGTAATGCCATGATGTCTAGGCTAGGGAATATTGGGGATGGAAGGCCACATATCAGGAAGTTGTCAAGGTTTGGAAACCTTGACCTAACTTCAGGCTAAAAATAACAATAACTCTTAGACTTATATACCGCTTCACAGTGCTTTACAGCCCTCTCTAAGTGGTTTACAGAGTCAGCCTCTTTTCCCCAACAATCTGGGTCCTCATTTTACTCACCTCAGAAGGATGGAAGGCTGAGTCAACCTTGAGCCTGGTGAGATTCGAACTGCCAAATTGCAGGCATCCGGCAGTCAGCAGAAGTAGCCCGCAGTACTGCACTCTAACCACCGCGGTTCATGTTAAAGAAATGCTATTTGGGCCATCATCAGTATCCCACTCTGTATGTCTGCTTTGATAACACTTTGGTTCAGTTCATACAGGATGAGTCTATCTGGTCCATAGTTTGCATTTGTGGTAGCTTCAAATGCTTGCTTGTTCTGGCCTTGTTTTGACCTTGGTTTTCTTTTGGTGACTTCCCAGCTTTCATGAATCCAGGCCAGTTTGGCTTAGTTTCCTTTTTTCTAAAAAAAGACAGTTGGCTGCTTGTTACGAAGCCAGAAACTGGGTTAATTGAGTAAAAGAATTAAGCATGCTTTGTGAACAAGAATTGTTGTTTGTTGATAATTTGGCACTGCGGCCGACATATTCCAAAGAGGAAGCCTTTGCTATTTAGAAAATAAGCAACATTGAATTTGACTTTTCTTATTTATTTTAGTAATTGGTAATTTGTTTCATTGTCTTAGTCAGGTAATCAATTAATCCTGAGAATTTCAGATTGTTTAGGTTTTTTTTTTAAGACTCTGCTTTTATAATGCTGCATTTTATTTTTATTTTTTAAATCAACATCTCTTAAAATTGTGCTGTTTTGATAACTGGCTGCAATCAGAAAGTTAACTAACTGTCCTGAGATCCTTGTCCTTCCTTCAAGCTTTGGATTTAACGTGTCATAAATTTAATGTAACCTGTTTTTTAGGTGATTTATCTACAAGGTCCTTGCGTTTCCTAATGTAATAAGCCAGAAATGGCTCCTCCTATTCATCCCATTGCTGGCTTCCCACCCTTAATTTATTCTTTTTCATATAAAATCTCATTATCTGAACATGATTCCATCGCTTCTGCTTTTATCGTTGATATGAGAACAGAGAGAAACCAAAATCAATCCTTTAAAATAAAGTCTATAATCAATTTCCTCACTTTAATTTGCTTTCAAAGTTCTAAACAAAATTAAGCAGAGTGTGACTTCTGAGACCCAATGAAAGGGGAAAAGGGGAAAGAGATTAATATTCTTTCCTAGAGAAATAAAGTTGGAAAAAAATCCAAATAAATTTCATCTGAGGGTTATTTTCATGCTGGAATTGTATGAAGCAAAGGGTCTGGATAGAAGAAGACAAAATGCCCTGACTTTACATTTATTTCTTTATGTTTATTAATTTTTCACGTTTCTGAACCTCCTATCTCCATCAAAGATCTTCAGTTAATGGTTATCTCTTGTTTTCTTTCTTTCGAAAGCTGAAGAGATACTCTTACAAAGACTTTTTAAAGTGATTTTTGTAGCAAATGGACAAGAATATTAGAGTAGCATGTGATGGTCACAGATCTTGTCTACTTACGGGTGATTTAAAGGATGGTAATGACCAGACTTGCAAACTTGGTGATAATTTAATTTGGTTCTGTAGTTTTTCTGACTTTTGCCAGCTGAAAAGATAAGTCTGATCTGGAAAAGACTCTAACATGCTGAGGAATGGGAGAGAAAATTATTTGCTTCCAATGTTTACATGGATTTATTCCAGGCATATATTCTAAATTGGAAGACACATGGTGAAATCTCTCCATTTTAAGCTTGCAATATTCTTCAGTAATACTATATGCAAAGACAAATGTCCAGGTTAAGGGACAGAAAGAAAGAAGGGTGGGAGGGAGAGAGGGAGGAATGAAGAAAAGAAGGAAGGAAAGAAGGAAGTAACAGAGGGAGACGGGGAAGGAAGGATGTGTAAAAATAAATGAATGGATGGGTAAATAAATAAATAACAGCTGAGCAAAAGAGAAATGCAATCTCCTGCCTACATTATTTTCTTCTGAACAAAGACAAAACTGGTGCACAGTAGCCCATTTTAATTTTTGAGTGAGACAAAGCCAAATTAGTAGAAACAACAAGGGGTGAGGGGAACGATGAAGTGATAAAGGAAACACAGCCAGAAGAATTAAGCTGACAAGGCTGGCTGTTCATTGGCTTATTAGAAGCTTTGATTCATTTCCCAATGGTGATTGTAAAATTTAATAGTATCAGCCCATGAATAAAGTTTTGGAGTGAGGACAGGGATGTGGAAAAGCCTTCATTCCAGATTACGAACCCGGCAGGTTGGATGACAAATGCCTGAGGCAACGTGCCATCAAAGCCGGTATCGTGCCCGACATGAAGCGTCTCAGCTTCACACAGGCTGCGACTGTCAGGTTGTCAGCCTTGGCGTGGCCAAGGAAGATGGGCGAGTGACAGACAGACAAGATGGAGTCACAGTAGGTCGTGAGTTCCACTTGGTTTTCATAAAGCTTCATGAGGACACTTCATCTGATCCATTGTGTAGATTCGGTCCTTTCAGAGCTCTGGGCAACCCCCTACATGGGATTTATCAAAAGTAGGATTTCCTGGGAATTAATTCCATCTTGGCTTCTTGTCGGGGAAGCTGCTTGGTCCCTGCCAGAGAGCTCCTAATTGCCATAAAAGTTCCTGCAGAGATGCTTGAGGAATTCAGTTTTCATGAATGTAGATGTAAACCGATTTCACTTGTACCAGGTTAATATATGATGTGTGTATGTGTTGTGTGTGTGTGTGTATAAAGTCAAGAGCTTTCCCACTTAAATCAAGTTTCATTGTAAAATGTGCATTTTGTGAAGTCTTATGTGGAAAAAAAAGAGAAAATACATTTTGAAAGACATATTTTTGTGGTTTCCCATTGTTTCCTTCCTAGGGCTGAGAGAGAGTGACTAGCCAAAGGTCACCCAGCCATCTTTCTTGCCTAAGGCAGGACTAAAACTCATCATCTCTGGTGATTGGCCCAAAGCTGGCCAATTGGCTTTCCTGCCTAAGGCAGGACTGGATCTCACCATCTCTTGATGACTGGTCCAAAGTCACCTAGTTGGCCTTCATGCCAAAGATAAGACTAGAACTGACAGTCTCCTAAGGATGGCCCAAAGTCACCCAGCTGGTTTTCATGCTTAAGGCAGAACTAGAACTCACTGTCTCCCAGTTTCTAGCCTGATGCCTTAACCACTACACCAAATTGGTTCTCAACATATTTCATTCATAAACCATGTAGTACAATTGGACAGAGATTTCTGGCTTTCTTCCTCAATTGCTTACCTACCTGGCTGAATACAATATAACCTTTATTTTAACTGTACAGACATTTGAATACATGATATTCAAAGGAATTGCCTCGGGCTGGCATTCCCCCCACCTCTTTATTACAACCAACCTTAAAACTGTGAAACAACTTTAGTTGTGTAAATATGACAATCAGCTATAAAAAAAATTCACTCACTGAGCAATATGAACCTGAGGCTAAGAACCTTTTCAGAAACCCAAGAAAGAAGCATTTTCACAGCGTTGCAAAAAAAACCAAAAATACCTATCCCTCTTCTCATGTGCCTCTTTCCACTCCAGCTGCAAATTGTGGTGTCAGTTCATAGATGAATATTCAATATTTTAAATTCAGTCTACAGTGCCTAATGTGTAGTCCCAGGGAAATGGGCCAGAATCTAAAGAACAATTTTAAGCTTGTTTCTACTTCCACTAAAATATTCATTTATGTCTCTGAGCAAGACATTTTCATATCTGCATAATGCACACTTCCTCTAATCGCTCATTTTGAGGTTCCTCATGGTCTGTTCTCTGATTTAGGAAACTGTTGTCCAAAAACCACAAACCTATTCTTTCTTCTCTCGGGAAGACAGAACGAATATCCAGTTCCTTGGATCCTGGTCTGTTGTTATTTTATGCAAAAAAGAATTTTGTTGTACATGAGGCTTGTAGACAGACAAACCACCCAGAAGTTCCTTTCTTTGGGACCCCAGGGCCCTTGTTATTAGGGGATAGTTTTGTGCGGTTCATGTTATGGATTGTATTTTTGACCAAAAGAAAATTCTGTCTGTCTGTCTGACCTCCCAAATATTCTTTCGTTCCTGTCCATGGGCTGTAAACCAAGCAAAGTTCAAATGGCCTTTTGAAATCTTCTTTAAAAATTCTTTGAAATTTCTTAGAGATCAGAGGAGATGCTCCAAGAATTTTGCAGGATCGGGAATCTGCTTAAGCATTGAAAATGGTATCTGTACTGAAAAAGGCCATTGGGAGGAAATTTTGCACATCTTCTCTTAGGACTGAATTGAAGAGGGCCAGCCAAAGGGGCTATGGATCACAGGTAAAGGAGAATAGAACAGAACAGAACAGAATAGAGGAACCATAGAATGGAATGGAATGGAACAGAAGGGAACAGAAGGAAGCAGAATAGAATAGAGGAACCATATAATGGAATGGAATGGATTAGAATAGAATAGAATAGAATAGAATAGAATAGAATAGAATAGAACAGAATAGAATAGAACAGAACAGCATAGAGGAACCATAGAATAGAATGGAATGGAATGGAATGGAATGGGATGGGATGGGATGGGATGGGATGGGATGGGATGGGATGGAACAGAACAGAACGGAACAGAACAGAACATGAAACATATAATGGAATGGAACAGAACAGAATACAATAGAGGAACCATATAATGGAATGGAATGGAATGGAATGGAATAGAATAGAATAGAATAGAATAGAATAGAATAGAATAGAATGTAGGAGAGGAGAGAGAAGAATAGAAACTGTGATAACTGAACCAAACCAAACCAAACCAAATTGCTTTATATGGCCAAGTGTAATTCGACACACATAAGGAATTTGTCTCTTGTGCAGAAGCTCTCAATGTGGCTATTTTACAAAAAACAACTCTGGATGTCCTACTCTTGATCACACGACTGTGGGGATACTCCCATGGTCATAGGTGTGAAGACCCGTCTTAAGTCATTTTCCCCCCAACACCATTGTAATTTCAAACAGTTGCTAAATGAATGATTGCAAATCGAAGAGCTACCTGTATAGATGAAGATTGCATCTTCTACCCATGTAACCCGACTGCATCAGAAAAGTGAATAAATACATCCCACAGCTTTCCTGGAACCATCCTGTCCAGATGGGTTTATTTTTATTTTTTTAAGGAAAGGAAAAATTCTTTGATTCCAATTAATGAAAATGGCTGGGTCAGCCTGTCATCTTTCATGCTCTTTATGTGCTGTTCAGACATCGACATGGCTTATTAAAACCTCAGGCGCTCAACATAAGCTCTGCCTTGGAACCAGTTGCCAGAGGCATCAATGCACACACAGAACCTGTCTACAGGTTTCTAGGTTTTCAGATCTGTCATCGCTTGAAACCTTCTCATACATCCTGGCAGTACAACAGAGCAGATGAAAAAGTCCACCCAACCTCACAGAACATCACTCGTTGGAAGCAGGGAGGATGCAGGGAGAGAAGCAGTGGGAACAATACACAAACACTTCAAGGGTGTTGCTTTCCTTGCCTCCTGGGTCATCCCAGAAGGTGAGGACCCCATGATCAATACCTTCTATGTAGGAGGGACCACAAAACAAAGACATAAATCTGGGGAAGGGCTCCTAATCTTTGCTAACCATTCTTCCTGGATGCTTCTAAGGTGTGCCTGAGTTGATCAAAGCACCGGAAAGGTAAATTATACAAAGGAATATCACTCAGACAACCAAGTTTTTCTGGCCCAGGAATGGTTCCTACAGGGATAAGCTCCTTCCATGTCAGCTTGGGGCCTCAAATGAGTTCGCAAACACTTTGTTGGTTTATTCCTTTGAAGACTAGACCAGCATTCCCATTCCTGGGCCAGAGTAATTATGAAATTGAAATTGCAATCGATCGTTTGATTACATTTCATACTGCTTCAATCATGCAACTCTTGGTGTTGTACAGATCAAATGACCACAATAAAACATGTTGGGAATTAAAAACAACTCAACCAAAAATTACACAAGAAACAAAGTAATTCATAATTACATCGAGATCCCAACAGCATTATCTAACCAGAAGAAAGCTCTCCACAACATGCCTGCTTTAACTTCCTTCCAGAATGCTGGAGAAAAGTTGGATAAATCTAATTTCCCCAGGAGGTATTTCACAGGAAGAACACATTGGTTAACACCTCTGCCATTGCCCCCAGATGTCTCAAGATTGAGATTTCTTGAGGTGCAAATTGCCTAACAAGAGGAAACAATAATGTATCATACTGTATAATAATATCAAGATGGTGATTATGATATTCAATCAAAGCTCTGCCTGATATTAAAGTTAAAGTTCTAGATCAGGGGTCTTCAAACTTGGCAAGTTTAAGACTTGTGGACTTCAACTCCTAGAATTTCTCCTCCAGTCATGTTAAAAGATCCTTCAAAATCTGACAGAAAAGCTTTAGTCTCTTACAATCAATCACCTCTCTAAGGCTACACATGAATGAGATAAGCAGGTATGGAGGTTCAACTACTATCCAAGAAAATAGATTTATTCCCCAGTGTTGTTCTTGGCTGGCCTTTTGCCTGAGCTGGTAACTCAGTTCTCATAAATTCTCTCCAAGCATGAAAGCTTTCCTTGTCCTTCCACTGTTAAGAAACAATCAGGAGCTCAGATTTCCTGGCCATTTATGATTCTCAGTATTTACGATAAGTCAGTACTGCCTGTTTATTTTTAAACAGGACCCTTGGATAGCAAGGGGAAGGGGCAGTATCAATCCACTCATGATGCACAGCTCGTGGGACCTTGGTCAACCAAAAAGATTGCAACTAATTGTTGAGCTAGTCTTTATTATCATTGCATTGCATTATTCACAATATGATTATTATTGAAATGTTCTATTGAAATATTGACATATGGAATCTGCACTGTATGTCGGACATTAATACAATTGAGCGAGTCCGGAAGTATTTCACGAGAAGAGTACTACACTCCTCTGCTCACAACAGAATATCCTACATCACCAGACTTGAAATTTTGGGGTCGGACAACCTAGAACTACGCCGCCTATGGTTGGACTTAAGCGTAGTACACAAAATTGTCTGCTACAATGTCCTACTAGTCAATGACTATTTCAGCTTCAACCACAACAACACAAGAGCACACAACAGGTACAAACTCAATGTATACCGCTCCAAACTTGATTACAGAAAGTACAACTTCTGCAACAGCATGGTCAATGCCTGGAATGCACTACCAGACTCTGTTGTTACATCCTCTAACCCCCACTCCTTTAACCTCAAACTATCCACTATTGACCTCACCCCATTCCTAAGAGGTCTGTAAGGGGTGTGCATAAGCGCACAATCGTGCCTACCGTCCCTGTCCTATTGTCCCCATTTATTCGTACCTATTTCCTGTATTCATACTGATGTTTATACTTATACCTATTATCTTGTAAGCAATTGACAAATCAAATAAATCAAATAAAAATATTACAGCTTGGATCATTTGGTTCCAGATGGGGAAATTAAATAAGATTCCCTTATTTATTCTTCCTCTAGTTTCAGGCAAATCATGGAACAATTAATAGGTCTTTAGACTGTTAATGACTCCTTGATTACTACCCTTTGAGTAATAAGTTGAGATAAATTCTTCTTTTCTACCATTAGCAGCATGCATTGGCAGGAGACATCTTCTCTTTTGAACCATAGCTTTCTGTACTATTTGAATCTTATCCTTTTATTTATCACTTTATCATTAGGGCTTGATTAGATCTGAACATGATTAATAAGCCTGAGATTTTTACAAAAACAGGGCAGTTCATGTCAATCCCGAAGAATCCGGGAACCTTTTAATCCTTGGATTCCATCAAAGGACCAACCTCATTGCTTTTCTGGAAGTTATTATTACAAGAGGACATGACTTCAAAGTGTCGCCTTGATTGCTGTCTCCATTTGAGTCTCCTTTTCTCCATAAGCCACACTTTAATAGCAGTATCAGGGTCCGTAATTATAATTTTCTTTTTTTCCCCACTGGAATCTGGCTCTAACAAACCACGGCTCCAAAGGGACTTTGGACACATGGTTGGCAAATTCAAATCACCAGTCCATGATGGTGGACTGCACCTTCTGAGGCTACCTATTTTCAAACCAGAAAAGGAACCAGGGAAGTTGCTTCAGGGTGTAGCTAGGAAGGTGCTGAAAATGCCACCACATTTAGCATTGGTTGTTGTGCTGCCCAGAACACCCACAACTAAGATTGGTTGTTGTGCTGCCCAGAATACCCACAACTAGCATCGGTTGTTGTGCTGCCCAGAACACCCACAACTAGCATCGGTTGTTGTGCTGTCCAGAACACCCACAACTAGCATCGGTTGTTGTGCTGTCCAGAACACCCACAACTAGCATCGGTTGTTGTGCTGTCCAGAACACCCACAACTAGCATCGGTTGTTGTGCTGTCCAGAACACCCACAACTAGCATCGGTTGTTGTGCTGCCCAGAACACCCGCAACTAGCATCGGTTGTTGTGCTGCCCAGAACACCCGCAACTAGCATCGGTTGTTGTGCTGCCCAGAACACCCGCAACTAGCATCGGTTGTTGTGCTGCCCAGAACACCCGCAATTAGCATCGGTTGTTGTGCTGCCCAGAACACCCGCAACTAGCATCGGTTGTTGTGCTGCCCAGAACACCCGCAACTAGCATCGGTAGTTGTGCTGCCCAGAACACCCGCAGCTAGCATCGGTTGTTGTGCTGCCCAGAACACCCGCAACTAGCATCGGTTGTTGTGCTGCCCAGAACACCCGCAACTAGCATTGGTTGTTGTGCTGCCCAGAACACCCGCAACTAGCATCGGTTGTTGTGCTACCCAGAACACCCGCAACTAGCATCGGTTGTTGTGCTGCCCAGAACACCCGCAACTAGCATCGGTTATTGTGCTGCCCAGAACACCCACAACTAGCATTGGCTGTTCTGCTGCTGCATAGGACACGCAAATGTCAGCAGCAATGTTCCCTTTGACGTCACTTTGTGTGCCATTGATGGATCTGAGTTGTATGGAAAATGCTGGAGGACTGTCAAACATTTCTACCCGGGTTTGATGCGAAAGGATGAAAACAGACATGAGAGGAAGCAACCAAACTGCTAATGCTCTTGGCTCCAGTCCTGTGTTTATTTACACGAGCAATTTTGGATGGGCACACTGTTCTTTTGAGCCAGCGAACTCATGTTTCCTCACCGAGTCTTAAATGTATTTCAGTCTCATGTAAAGTGTTCAAGCCTTTCATTAGTGGTTGTGTTTGTTTATAATAGCTATAATAAGATGGCACTTGGGACAAAAAAAATCTAAAGTTAGGGAAGGATCTGAACTTTTCTTTTGAAATGCAGTTTTTAATGAGTCATGAACCACACTCTGGTTTAACCATTTCATTTACATCAGTTTCCAGGCTGCGAACAAAAAACTCACCCCTAAATTATTTTAAAAGGCAATATTCTTTACGTGATTTAACTTTTTGAGGATTCAAAAATGATTATGGTCCTTGACCAGCTTTTACAGTAAGCATGAGAAATACTTCAATACAACAAGTTTGGGGAGGAAAACAGTAGGACCTCAAAATGACATTTCCAATTAAAACTTTCGTGCGATTGTATGACCTGGTAAAGCTATTTTGCCACCTGATATGTGAGTGTGGGGTTAGCATCCCTTAAAAAGTAATGAACTGAGAAAGAGCTATTGGTTCAAATTCACCCAGCTATCTTTCAAGCCCAACGGAAAACTAAAATCCCCAGTCAATCCAGTTTTTAGCCTAGTCTAGTGCCTTCATCACAACCCCAAGTTGGGTCTTGCTGGAAAAGTGGACAAAGGATTGCACAGAGCTGCATAAAATGTGCCCTGGTTTATAGAGACCCTTTCAACAGATTTACTAGCATAATACAACTAGAACTAACAGCAACAGGTCTAGAGCAAAGTTGGTATTCAGCAGGTTCTGACCAGTTCTGGTAGAAGAAATTTTGAGTAGTTCAGAGAACTGGCAAATCCCACCTCTGACTGGAGATTTTACAGTATCCTTCCCCTGCCATGCCACTAAGCCACTCCCACAGAACCGGTAGTAAAAAAAATTGAATCTCACCGCCGGTCTAGAGTAAAGTAGAATAGAGTAGAGTAGAATTAGAAATATAGAAATAGAGTAGAATAGAATTACAAATATAGAATGGAGTGGAGTGGAGTGGGAATGGAATGGAATAGAATAGAATAGAATAGAATAGAATAGAATAGAATAGAATAGAATAGAATAGAATAGAATAGAATAGAATAGAATATTTTGGCCAAGAGTGATTAGACACCAAAGAATTTGTCTCCCATACAGAAGTGCTCAATGTACATGCAAAGCAACAGAGGAATAATAACCATAATGATACCAATAAGAGGCAGTAGTAGAGAAAGATATTAATAATACTGCAACACTTGCTTTATGCTTATTTATACTTACAAAAGTTAAGGATAAATCCAATATGAATCCAATATGAATTATGTGCCTGCTCTCTGGATGTTCAGCCAGCCAATCTCAAGGCATCTCAGCAAAAACAGGTCTTCTACAGATAACCTCCAATGGGTTTTTAAATGGAGGACCATCTGTGGTAATTTAAGAGGTAAGGCCATAATAGGTATCAAATATTGCCAGGAAAATATTACATGACCAATTTCCCCAGATTTGTTATTTCAAACTTAATGACTGCCGTACAAGAGACCATACAAGTAGGGGCAATATTTGTGTTACAGCTGTATTATTTAATTCCCATTGTGTGTGTGTGTGTGTTTTAAACAAAAGGAAACCCATTGGGCTACTGGCCAGTAGCTGTACCAAATAAGTGGTGACAGGTGAAAGATAAGTGGTCTCTTGTTTGCTTTTCAAGCCACATCAAAGCCCGAGGTTCTCACTATGTAATTAACACCCAATGAAACCTCATGTCAAACAGAATTATTTAGCCAAATGTTCTGCAGAATCGGATCTGATTTTCTTTTTCTTTTAATGGGGTCAGAATTAGTAGCATCCAGGGGAAAAAAAACCCCACCTTCTTCTATTTTATCCCCCCCTCCTACTTTTCTTTCGATTTGATGAAAGAGAATTTGCTTTCGCTATTTTGTTCAAAGGAGAAGTATGTTCTTCGTGGACTTTTTCAATTATGAAGTGGCCGAGAGATCCTTACAGTTAACTTTTGAGAGGCCTGCCCTGTCTCAGGCTCCCTGAATTTCAGTTTCAATCCCCAAAGGAAGAAATGAAGTGTTGGCTTCTCTTTTAATTGAGAAGGAAGAATAGCCAAGGTAACTTCGGAGCGATGTAGAGGTAAGTAAGAGAAAACTCTGGCAGGAGTGCCCTCTACTGCCTTCCATAATCAAGAAAGTTCCAAACTTCACCAAAAGAAATTTTAAGGATGCTTTCAAGCCCCCTGAGAATAGGAGAACATAATATAATCCTCTATTTTCAGGGAAGGAGAAATTTCAAGGAAGATTTTAGCAATAGCACTAAGACTTATATACCGCTTCACAGTGCCTTGCAGCCCTTCTCTAAGCGGTTTACAGAGTTAGCACATTACCCCTACAATCTGGCTCTTCATTTTACTGACTTTGGAAGGATGGAAGGTTGATTCAACCTTGAACTGGTCAGGATTGAACTGCTGGCTGTTGGCAGAATTAGCCTGCAACACTGCATTCTACCCACTGTGCCATGATATTTTTGGAATATTACATGGCATTCCTCCTTGGATAGTTGCTCCCCTGTGTTCCCATGCTCAAACAGAACAAAGAAGGATCTGCAGAACAGCCATAGTAGGCTTTGCACATCACCAAGAGCTACCTTCAAAAGCTAGGCATAGCAATAGCATTTAGGCTAGTGCGTTACAACACTCTCTGGGTATTGTAAAATGTAAACATTCTGAGTCCTCTTTTATCAACCTTGAAAAGATGGAAGGGAGTCAACTTTGAGTCCTACTGTCTATGGAGGTTCTCAGTCATCCAGGTCATGGTTATTTTTCAAGGAACCAGAAGGTAAGACAAGAAACAATGGATGGAAACTAACCAAAGAGAGAAACAATCTGGAATTAAGGAGAAATAAACCAGTGGAACAGTTTGCCTTCAGGCGTTGTGGATGCTTCATCAATGGAGGTTTTTAAGAAGAGACTGGACAGGCACTTGTCTATAATGGTCTAGGGTCTCCTGCCTTAGCAGGGGGTTGAGACTAGGAGACCTCTGAGGTCCCTTCCAGCTATATTCTGATTGATTGATGGTTTGTCCCAAAAGTGCTTTTTCAAAAGGTAATTGGACTTTGTTTTAGTTACCTTTTGAAAAAGCACCTTTGGCACTTAAGTCCTGTTGGGATCAAACTTCAGACTGTGGGACAGAGTTTGCCTGCAATACTATGCTTTAATAACCACTGCATTACCAGGGCTCCCTAACTCGACCCCCCATTTGAATGAGGGTTCAAAAAAAATTCCTTAGCAGAACTTAATTTATTCCATGTTACAAACAAACGGGAGGAAACTTGAGTTGACTATTTTATTTTATTTTTTTGGACTCACCAATTTTGGGAGCTTGTAAAAAAAGGGTGCTGAGACTTTGAGTCTCTCCTCTGGAGGAGCATGGCAGAATTTTAATCAAAAATAAGGAATTAACATTTAATCTTTCGATTCCCCTGGGTTCTTGATATTTTTAGTTTAATTACAGAGATGGCTTTCCTGGATGATGATGGCCAATTCCACCATTAGACAAAATGAAGCATCTTCGTTGGATGGGAGTTAAAGACAAGCAGCAAACTGGAGCCAAGCCTTCACCCATTGCCCTCTTGACCCAAAGTAGCCACTTTGCTTGCTTTTAACTTTAATTACAGAGATTATTTTCCTGGCTGGTCTCAAAACAGTTGGGGCAATGAGATTCACATTGCAAAGGCAAAATCAGGCAGCTGAAGTTGAAACTTGGCTGCCTGGCTTTTAAAGGAAATGGAAGAAAACACTTACCAGCTTGCAAATTTGTATTGATCTGCCAAGCTCTGGGATAAACACATTTTGTTTCAATGTCAATTAAAGTTTCCTGTAAAGATAACAGAGTTAGATGCCTGTGGGGTTATTCACATGATTTAAGGTCACCGGAATGAGTTTTGTGGAGACAAATGGAATATAAATAGTGCAATCGCTCTTAAGGAACTGATGGTGGGCAGTTCTCGTTGAAAGCAGGTTGATGGATCTATGTGCTCCTTTGTGCAGCTAGATTAGCCTTCTGGAGTTAACTGTTGTGGTATCCTGAAGCATCCTGGGAAGTTATAATTTAGAGAAGGTTCTCCAAGTAAAGAGTTATGATATTTTAGAATCCCTGGAGAGAAAGAATCACTTTAGGTCAGTTTTCCTGAAGTCTTGGTGTGCACACTCCCCTTTCCTGGATTTTCCGCAGTGATCGCATTGGCTGAAAATTCTGGAATCTGAATTTCAATCATTTGGGGCAGGGAGTTATCAGGTTCAAACTCCATCTTATCTGAAGGGGCCCTTGGTACTGATGATGTTATCTAGTTTGGGTAACGAAACTCAAGAAAACAGCCAAGAGAGCATTGAGGAGCCAACATTCCTCCTCCTGCTCCTTTTTCTCTTCCCCTTCTTCTCCTCCTCCTCCTCCTCCTTTTTTCTCCTTAAATACTGGTGATAAGCAGGGGTGGGATTCTACCACTTCACACCTATTCTCTAGAACTGGTTGTTAACATTCTAAGCAGTTCGGAGAACCCGTTGTTAGAAGAAATTACTGGCCTAATCCTGTAAGGAAGGCAGGAAGGAAATATTCTGGTGTTGCTTACAGAAACTGCCTCTCCATTAACCCTTTGCTTGGCAGGACTAGACTTCCTGTCTCAGGAACTTCTCTGGAGTTTTTTCCCCTCCTTTGCGGGTACTTTGCTTGTGTGGAGTGACCATTCAAAGTTACAATGGCACTGAAAAAAGTGACTTATGACCATTTTTCACACTTAACGACTGTTGCAGCATCCCCACAGTCATGAGAGGCCAGGCGAGGAGATGCGTGCCTTGATGTGAGTGATATTCAGTTGGCCACGCCCAGTCAAAAACATGATCACCAAGCCACACCCACAGAACCAGTTGTTAAAAAATTTGAATCCCACCCCTGGTGATAAGACACTCAAAAATCAAGATTTGGACCGAGAACCTAGGTAGAACAATTATGCTCAAAATATTTTCTTTCATTGCAAGATGCTTACTTTTAAAATCTAAACTTCCTAGAATTGTCTTAAGTCAGGTGACATTTAACTTGATTGAAATAATTAAAAAAAACCCAACCACCATATTTTATAAAATCAGGCATTAGAAGATTTCCCCCAGTTCTGGTGATCCCTAGATGAGATCTACTAGATCTCATGGAAAGACCAGTTAGAAGGATGGATTGTTTGAGAAACAACAGCACTTTGAACTGAAGATCATATAGCTAGAAAATGATGCATCAGCTACTTTTTCAAAGGAGGCCGGAGTTTGACATGTGGATATTGGGTGACAGCTTCAGAAAGAACAATGTTCTCAGAAGAGAAGGGTGGCGTAAAACCATTGCTTTTCTAGTTTTATTTGCTTGCTTTTATTGGGAGAGAAGGATTGTGAGTGGGGTTGGTCAGCTTTGTTATTACTTTCCTCCCATACCATGTTAATAATAAATAATATTGAGGTCTTTTACCAAAGCTGAGAAGATATGGATCAGTCCACGACAAAGGGAGGAGAACTTCTAATGAATTTTGTATCTATTGTCTTAGCTTCGTTGATGGAAAAAAAGCAGGATTGGATTGGAACCTTTGTCTCTTCTAGGAGAAGGAGTGCTAGAGCATGGAGAGGGAGTCAAGAGAGGAATCAATCAGCCTAGACTCATGATGTTCCCACAAGCAGTCCAAGTTCAACCCCTCTTGAATTTCATAGAATAGAATTTCATAGAATAGAATATGGAGTGGAATGGAATAGGAAAGAATAGAATTTCATAGAATTTCATAGAATTTCATAGAATTTCATAGAATAGAATAGAATAGAATAGAATAGAATAGAATAGAAAATATGGAATGGAATGGAATAGAAAATATGGAATGGAATGGAATGGAACAGAACAGAACAGAACAAACAGAACAGAACAGACCAGACCAGACCAGAACAGAACAGAATAAAATAGTGATTAGAAGAATCCTTGGAGGTTTTCTAGTCCAACCCATACTCAAGCAGAAAAACCTGTACCATTCCAAAGAAATCTTTATCCAGTTTCTTCTTTAAAAAAAACCTCCAACAAACTCCCACAATTTCTTGAGGCAAGTCATTCCACTGATTAATTGTTCTCACTGTCAGAAAATTTCTCCTTAATTCTAGGTTGGTTCTCTCCTTGATTAATTTCTATCCTTCTTGCCCTGCCTTCCTGTGCTTTGGAAAACAGGTTGACCCCTTCTTCTTCATGGCAGCACCTCAATATATTAGAAGACTGCTATCATATCATATCATATCATATCATATCATATCATATCATATCATACCATAGCCTCGGTGGCGCAGTGGTTAGAGTGCAGTAATGCAAGCTATTTCTGCTGCAGCCAGCTGCCTGCAGTTTGGCAGATCAAATCTCACCAGGCTCAAGGTTGACTCAGCTTTCCATCCTTCTGAGGTGGGTAAATTGAGGACCCAAATTGTTGGGGGCAAGAGGGTGACTCTGTAAACTGCTTAGAGAGGGCTGTAAAAACTATAAAGTGGTATATAAGTCTAAGTGCTATATCTCCCCTAGTCCTTCTTTTCATTAAACTAGACATATCTAATTTCTGCAATGGTTCTTTGTATGTTTCAGCCTCAAGTCCCCTAGTCCAACAAACATCATTAAGGGGCAAAAATGAGATGGATGGAGAAACCCCTTAGTATATCCTTTGAGGCAACAGTAAGACCTACAAACAGCCTCCACACCCATTAAAACTAGGGTTTGACACAAGGAAAATACTTGGTGGCACAGTGGTGAGAATGCAGTACTGCAGGCTACTTCTGCTGACTGTTGGTTGCCTGCAATTTGCCAGTTCGAATTTCACCAGGCTCAAGGTTGACTCAGCCTACCCTCCTTCCGAGGTGGGTAAAATGACCCAAAATTGTTGGGGACAATATGCTGACTCTGTAAACCGCTTAGAGGGGGCTGTAAAGCACTCTAAAGTGGGATATAAGTCTAAGTGCTATTGCTAGTAACTCGTTACAATTCATATTAGCCAAATGATAGCAAAACAACATATGAGACCAGAAGCAATCGTATAAGCAATTAATTAGGCTTAAGGAAAAAGACAAGTGAAGGCTGAGTGTATTGATTAATGAACTGAGGAAGGAAAAAAGTGAAAATAGTACAAGAAAATAGAGGCAGTAGGGAAAGAAGCACTCCATAATATGCCAGTATGACTATGGATTATGAGCTTTGGAGTTGATGAGCTGCTTCTTTGGATGCAGTAGCTTGGGTGCCTAGCAAATTAATGCTGTAAATGCAAGCAAAGAAAGAACAATGTATGTTTGCATTTAATCTACACAAAGGTGTATTTAAGGATGAGTGGATCAGCCCAAATCCTGCACGTGTCAGCGGGGAAAAGCATTCTAGTGATAGGTTGTTCCATTAAATTTTCCGCAAGCGATTAAGGTTTCAATCACCAAAGTAATACTCTGCTTTAACACACCGCAGTGCACTACACTGTGCAATAACTGGCAGTTTTTTCTGCATAATTGACTCAGTTGATATATTTCATGCATTATTATTGTCTTGCAAGAATATTAATTCAGGTTGCCGGATGAAGAATGGTTGGTAAATGGAAGGACAGGTTTTGAGAAGAGGTAGAAAACTTCTCCAGACCTGCTGACGGACAGAAAGAAGAAATGAAAAGTGTTGGAAAGTATCCTACAAGAAAATCTCTGGCAGATGGCATAGAACACAGTTGCACAGACAGTTCTAGGTGCCTCTAAGGATAAGGAAAAGGAAAGGAAAAAGTTCCAGTACTTAAGCAAAGTACTTTAAGAAATCTTTAGGGCTGTTCCATCTTGTGGAAGTTAAAAGACGCTTGCTCCTGAGGAGGAAAGCTATGGCAAATCTAGACAGCCTATAAAAAGCAGAGACCTCCCCCTGCCAAGAAAAGTGCTTAGAGTCAAGGCTGTGGTTTTCCCAGTTGCAATGTATGGCTGTGAAAGTTGGAGCATAAGGAAGACTGAGCGCCCAAGAATGGAGGCCTTTGAACTCTGGTGCTGGAGAAGACTCCTGTGAGACTCTTGGAGTGCAAGGCCATCAAACCGGTCAGTCCTATAGGAGATCAACCCTGACTGCTCTTTAGAAGGCCAGATCCTGAAGAGGAAACTCAAAGACTTTGGCCACCTTGTGAGAAGGAAGGATTCACTGGAGAAGAACCTAAAGATTGAGGGCAATAGAAGAAGTGGATGGCAGAGAATGAGGTGGCTGGATGGAGTCCCTGAAGCAGTAGGCGTGAACTTAAATGGATTACGGAGGATGGTAGAGAACAAGATGGCCTGGAGCAGGGTTGTCCATGGGGTTGCAATGAGTTGGACATGACTTTGCAACTAACAACAACAAATATTGTGGTATTCAGCCTACATCAGATTTGATTTGTATATTCCTTCTAACAAAGGGTACCTTCTAAGTAATTCTAACAGCTGATCAGGTGAAGAAATGCTTTTGGTGAGTTGAACACATTGTGACTACACCCTGCAGGGAAGCCTTGGCTGAAAGTTGCAGGAACAGCTTGGATTAAAGGACCAACCTGGGCCGAGCTGAAAATAGTCTATTTCCGCCCCCCCTCCCCCCCCATATTGCAACCTGCAACTTACATCAACATAAAGACCCTGTAGCTGCCTGCACCCAGCTTTATGCTACAGCATATCTTTATATTTTTCTGCATTTTCGTCTTCTTTCTCATTTTTGCCACTCTTTATCCTTATCCATTTTCCCCTTCCCAAAAAAAATTGTTTTGGAATGTCACTGGGACCTTAGCACAGAAAAACCGTTGTCTGAGTGTAATGATTAATGATTGAACAGTGCAGTTGTTTCTGAAATAAAGACATGCTGTGACAGGAGATCTGAAGATTATACCTAACACCAGGGGATGGCTTATTAATCATACTTCTAGAAGAATTTGTGAGTAAATCAATCCGCCTTATTAATGATATTTCAACTTTGCTCTGCAAGATGTCTTTTATACTTCCAGATGGGCAATTATCTGTTTAGGCCAAAAAAACAATATTAGTTACAGCCGGTATGGAAATGTTTGATCTATGTAATTTAAATAAAAATAAATGAAGGCGGTTGAGTAACAAAGTATGAAATACATTTGAAGGATGTTGCAGAACCATGATAGCATGGCACTGAGAAAAGACTTAATTGTATATATTTTTTTGGTTCAGTTCCCTTTTGGGAATCATATGATGTATGTAGAAACTTCATGTTTGTACACCGAAATGATGATCATATAACAGCATAAAAGAGGAAAAACAGTTCTTGATTGCCTCCAATTTGGATAATCTTCATTTATATATGAAGCGGTTAAGCATATTCTGGAAAGCTTTATTAATTGAACAGTTCTTCAAAGAGAAATCTTACATTCCTGAGTGTGAGAAGAAAAAGGCAGACAATAATTTAAAAGGACTTTTTTTTATCATGTTGGGTAACTAATTTTTCAGCTGCCTGTCATTTGTAACTCACTGAAGCTAGAAAGGAAGATGGAACTTGATAACTTTGTGTAAACACAAATGGAAATTGATTTGGAAACCTACAAAGGAATTTGGTTAAATGCTTTAACACAGATGTTTTAATTGCTTTAGCTCCAACAATGTAAAAGTTTAAAATTAAGGTTTTGCTCACCCTGGACTAAACAAAGAGGCACAACACAATCACACAATGTGAGAAACACATTGATTCAAGTCTTCAAGTGACAGCAAAACTATCTAACTTGGAAGGCCATTTTTAATGGTGTGAACTTGCTACTCTGGGTTTAGCTGGTTTGAATTCTGCTGGTATTTCAGGACCCAGCTGGGATGAGTTCCATATTTTATTCATGTCTTTAAAGCTTTCATCAAAGCAGGATATGGTTTTTCTTTCTTTCTGGATATCTGTATACATCTGGAGACAGGCTCCAGGATGGAGCGAAACATACCCAGAAATGAAAAATGGAGTAAGTCACGTTTTCCCCACGCTTCTGGCTCTCCGGAGAAAACCAAATGTGTGGCACTCTTGCCAATTCGCAAGTGAGTTCAAACAAGAAGGAAATAGCCTTCATCCCAATTTTCCTTCATCCAAGCTTACCTACGTTTGTGATCAAAGTAATGTTCTTGTCCTACTTCTGGCTATTATCATATTTCTCTGGCATTTGATTAATAAAAGAAGATGTATCCTGCCCTGATCTGGTGTATGTCTTGCTAGGGATAGTACCTGGGTCACACAAACTGAAGAGATGTCATCATTGAGCATCTCTTCTGTTCAGGAAAACGGGACATTGTATGGACCCTTTGTAGATTCCTAGCTGTTTAGTGATCATCATTATGAACCTCACCCCAACTCAGGAGAACTTTTAGGCCAAGGATGGACAACCGTAGCAGCTTTGTGACTTGTGGACTTCAGCTCCTAGAATTCCTAAGCCCAGAAATTCTGGGAGTTGAAGTCCACAGGTGGTAAAGTTGCCAAGGTTGGACATCCCTGTCTTAGGCTATGCAGAGCTTCAAGTCAACTGTCAATTCAGCTGAATTGTCTTTTAGATCAACTCTTTGAATTAACCCATGGAATGGGTGGCCTTCAGAAGTCATGGGTGGAGATTTTAAAGAAGAGATTGGACAGCTTTTTGTCCAGAATGGACTAGAAGACCTCCAAGGTCCCTTCTAACTCTGTTGTAAAATATTTGAATCAAACTGAAAGGGTATGTTGAATCAGTTTAACAGACTTCAGCTGTGTGCATGCACAGTTTTAATCAAACCAGTTTGACACATTATATTGACTTGATCATTCAAGCCAACTTGGCTTGACCCAACTCATCCAATCCAATCCAACCCAATTGTTTGAATTAGAAAATGGGATCTGTTGTTAATCGATCAACCACCTCTACTGTGATGCTCCCCCATTGGAGCCCCAAGTCAACTGACAGAACCAAGTCTTTAGGCTCTTATGGAAGTTTGGAGGTTTGGGGCCATCCTCACTCTGGGGCGGGTGTGTGTGTGAGATATTCCAGAGGGCAGGTGTGACAGCAGAGAAGGCCTCCTTCTGGACCCTGCTAGTTTTGGGGCCTGACTCCTCTTCCAATACAGGCGGTACAGGCCAATCTAGTGGGATGAGTAGCCTGGATCATCTAATATGAGTAGCACCATAAGCATTGGATTCCTAGAAAGATGACAAGATTAATTTTCCCTTTATAAAGAAACTGAGAGATTTCTACTGGGGACAAAAAAAAAATCTTTACTACATCTAGTCCTTGACTTACAACAAGTATGGTCATGTCATGCCCCTGTTGGAATCTGATTCCGAGGAGGAGGTCAAACAGCTGGCAGGGAGTGGGAGTGTGGCTCCAGTGGCTGTGGAAGAAACTGGGGAAGGGCAAAGTCTGGCTGGGCATTCGGAGGAAGACCCAGGCCCACCCCCTCTTCATCCTAGGGCATGCAGGGAGGAATGGAAAAGGGAGCAACATGGGTTATGGGGGAGAAAAAGGCCCTGATTCCCTTCATTAGCTGCAGCTGGGAAAACAGAATAAAAAGGGTGTTTGCACACAGCTCCTTGCTGGAAGCAAAGCATGCATTATCTTTGTTTGTCAAGTCCTATCTGGGTTCTGGTGTCCTCCTAACTGTGTATTTTGTTATCTTTTGAAGTCTGCAATTCTTTATCCTGCCCTGTCTCGTTAATTGCTGCAGCGTGGTTTGTGTTGGTTTTTATTTATAATCTATATGTACTTTTGGTTCAGACTGAATTTCTTCCCTTTAAAGACTGTTCTTGGGAGAGTTTTTTCTCCAGCTGATGATAACTGGACATTGGGGGTCAAGTTGGAAGAATTAAAGGGACTTCATCTACTTTTGTGTTGCTTTTGTGCCACGCCCCTTTGGGTCATCATAGGTCACTTAGAGACCATTCAAAGTTACAATGGCACTGAGAAAAGTGACTTATGACCGTTTTTCACAATTGTGGCCTTTGAAGCATCCCCACAATCACGTGATCAAAATTGAGATGCTTGGCAAATGACTCATACTTACGACCACTGCTTTGTCCCACGGTCACGTGATCCCCTTTTTGGAAACTTCTGACAAGCAAAGTCAACAGAAAAGCCAGATTCACTTAAGAACTGCGGCAAGAAAGGTCGTAAAAAGGGGGCAAAGTTTACTAAGCCCGTCTCCCTTAATAACAGAAATTTTGGGCTCAGTTGTAGTCATACGTTGAGGACTGTCTCTACTTTGTCCATAATGAACCTGTTAATTAAATAGAATAGAATTCTTTATTAGCCAAGTGTGAATGGACACACAAGAAATTTGTCTTGGTGCAAATGCTCTCAGTGGACATAAAAGAAAAGATACATTCATCAAGAGTCAAGAGTCATCAGGTACAACACTTAATAAGAGTCATAGGGTACAATAAGCAATCAAATCATGCTAGGGAACAGTCAATATAAATCGTTAGGATACAAGCGACAAAGTTACAGTCCTATAGTCACAAGTGGGAGGGGATGGGCAATAAGGAGTAATGAGAAGGTTAATAGTAACAGTAGTGCAGGCTTTGTAAATAGTTTGACAGTGTTGAGGGAATTATTTGTTTAGCGGAGTGATGGCGTTCAGGAAAAAACTCTCCTTGTATCTAATTGCTCTGGTGTGCAGTGCTCTATAGCGTTGTTTTGAGGGAAGGAATTGAAACAGTTTATGTCCAGTTGTGAGGGGTCTGTAAATATTTTCACAGCCCTCTTTTGAACTCGTGCAGTATAGCAATAGCACTTAGACTTATATACTGCTTCACAGTGCTTTAAAGGCCTCTCTAAGCGGTTTACAGAGTCAGCCTTTTGTCCCCAACAATTTGGGTCCTCATTTTACTCACCTCGGAAGGATGGAAGGCTGATTCAACCTTGAGCCTGGTGAGATTCGAAGTGCCAAATTACAGGCAGCCAGCAGGCAGCAGAAGTAGCCTGCAATACTGCACTCTAACCACTGTGCCACAGAGACTCCTTATAATATACAAGTCCTGATTGAAGGCAGGTTGGTAGTAATTGTTTTTTCTGCAGTCCTGTTATATTTTCCTTTGGTATTTGGGACCTAATGCCAATATTTCCTTCCAAACTCCAATGGACAATCCTAAAGTGAACGAGGAGAGAAGCAGTGAAACTCAGATAGATGTACCCATTTGCACACATACCCACACTGGCCTGCATAGTGTGAAATCACCCCCCCAAATTTTCATCGCCACCCATTTTTTTAAGCATGGAAAATGCAGACCACAATGTTCCTTCCGAAGCGGGAACTCCTCAGACAAAAATCTAATTTACGATTCCTGCAAAACACAATGAAGTCCAAATGTTACCCAGGTGAGGGGGGGGGGAAAGCATTTTTGTTTCACAAAGGTGTACATGTTAAATTATCAAAGGATTCAGCATGACAATATGGTTATTGATGGTTATCTTAAGTGCCTTCTGTGGCTAGAAACTGAAATTAAAAACTTGAACAAAACAGGAGACATGAAAGTACAGGTTCTACAAACACTAGGTTGCTTATTAAAACCGCTTTGATCTATTGCTTCTTTGATATCCAAGGTCTTATCAAGAATTCACTTTCAGGGGTAAATATAGGTAGTTCAGAGAGATTTCATGACATACTGTAATGGTCTTTTCCCTGACACTTTTTTTTAATTACTGGAAAAGGGAAGAAGAAAAAGAAATCACGAAAAATGCAAAGATCCCCTGATGCATAAGCTACCTGAAAGGTTTAGTCGGAAAGAGCTGATTATTTGGAAATAAGACACACATGTGCCACATTTTCAAGCAACCCATACTGAGTTTTTGTTATTTTCAAATAGGAAGCTTATAAATGGGTTAAAAAAATAATAACTTGAAGCACAAGCTAAAAGCGTACCTATTATGAAAAGCGTATTCTCACAGCTTTAACAGATCTTGGTGGAAACATGGCCCAGTTCAATTGGTCAATGATCTTTATAATTGATTTTCCCGAGATGAAATATATGAGGTCAGTAAGATAAAGGTAAAGACTCCTCCTGCACATAGGTGCTAGTCATTTCTGGCTCTAGGGGGTGGTGCTCATCTCCGCTACAAAACCGAAGAGCCAGCGCTGCCCGAAGACTTTTCCGTGGTCATGTGGCCGGCAGGACTAAATGCCTTTGAACGCGCGTGGAACGCTGTTCCCTTCCCACCAAAGTGGTCCCTATTTTTCTACTTGCATTTTTACATGCTTCGAACTGCTAGGTTTGCAGAAGCTGGGACAAGGCATGGGAGCTCACTCCGTTACGCGGGATTCGAACCTCTGAACTGCCGACCTTGCTGATCGACAAACTCAGCATCTTAGCCACTGAGCCACCTGTACATTGGTCAATACATGGTCCCAAATTGCAAGTGATTTTGGAAAGCTAACCATGTCTGTAAAGAAGGAATAATGGAAACCCGACTTCCTGCCTTTTCTTTCCCTTAGCGACAAGCTGAAACAAATCTTTGTACGAGCTGCAGCAATTAGAGCTGAATTCCAATTTTATTTCCAAAGCCGTAGGAAATGCAAAAATACAGAAAACTTTTTCCCATAGCCATAAGAAGGAGAGATACATTTTTTTTTAGCAGACTGAAATATGAACAGTTGTACGTGTATTCATTCATGGCTGTGCTTGTGTGTGTGTGTATCTGTGTGTCTGTGGCTTCGATTTTAATGAACTCTTCAAGGCAAAAATCTGTAATCAATAAGTGATTGTCCTGAGGCTTCAAAGCAAACCGGTTGTAATGATGATAATATTTGTTTAGCTGCTGCATGGAGGTTTTAGTTTTATGACATGATGTGATCAATGAAATATAGCAGCAGAAATAAAGAGCAGAGTTGTTTCACTTGTGTCACTTATGTATATATTATCAGAGTTAATATTCTGTGTCAAATGCACCTCCATCTATTGTTAAGAAATATTTGCAAGTATTGACAGATTATTTCTAGGGAAATGCGAGTCTTGGATCTGGGTGAAAATTAGAGAACAAGTCCCAATGGTGCTTTTTCAAAACTTTTGGCCTTCCTTTGTTTTTTCCTGGAAGATGTTTCGCTTCTCATCCAAGAAGCTACTTCAGCTCTGACATCAATTCAGTCAGATTCAGTCCGAACCAGTGGTGGGATTCAAATTTTTTTTGCTACCGGTTCTGTGGGCATGACTCGGTGGGCGTGGCAGGAAAAGGATACTGTAAAATCTCCCATCAGAGGTAGTATTTGCCAGTTCTCTGAGCAGCTCAAAATTCCCGCTACCGGTTCTCCAGAACTGGTCAGAACCAGCTGAATACCACCTCTGGTCCAAACAGAAGAAGCTTCTTGGATGAGCAGCATAACACCTTCAAGGATGAACAAAAGAAGTCTAGTTGCCTCTGGAAAAAACTCACATCCTAAACATTTTGTCTGCCTATCTACAATGAGTATTAAAAATTAAAAATGTGAGGACTACTTTTGTTTAAAAAAAAAGATTTTCCTTCTCCTGAAAGAGATCTCATTGTGTTTCTTATCTGCCGGTGAAGACTTAAATTGGCCTGTCATGTAATCAATGGGCTATGATAGGCTGATTATCATGTAGTATAAGTGATATCTATTAGATGAAATTGACCCTGACATAATTCAGGGAGAGAGAAAAAGGCAATAGCTAAAAGCAAAAGACCACGAACTCTGAACTGGGCCCTTTGTACATTTTTAATGGCTGTCATTGAAAACATCAGATCTCTGGGTAAACCTATATTGATTGAATAATCCTTGTCATCTGTTAGGCCCTAACAAAGCTGTCACGACACAGCCACCACCAGCAAAGAGAATTTTCTTTGGGTTCTCCCTCCTCCCCTTTATTAATTTGATAATTAAATAAAAATGTAGTTTGATAACTTTTATCATATTGTAAGTTAATAATGTTTATAATAATAGGTAGTCCTTGACTTACGACCACAATGGAGCTCAAATTTTCTGTGTCTAAGTGAGGTGCTTGTGAAGTGAGTTTTGCCTCCCATTTTACAACCTTTCTTGCCGCCGTTGTTAATTGAATCACTGCAGTTCTTAGGTCAGTAACACCATCGTTCATTTAATCTGGATTCCTTATTGATTTTGCTTGTCTGAAGGTCGCAAAAGGGTGATTCTGGGACACTGCAACCATCATAATTACGAGTCAGTTGGCAAAAGTCCAAATTTGGATCACGTGACCATGAGCAGTGGTTGGCAACCAGCGGGCCAGGGACCACTGGCGGTCCATGAGAAAACTCTGGTGGTCTGCAGAGAAATGTCCCCCCCAAAGCAATTAAACCAGGCTGTGCAGGAACACAAGGCTGCACTACCCACATGGCCTGCGGGAACACGAGGTAGTGAGGGGAGGGAGGAAAGGGCAGAGGGGGAAAACATGCCCCTCATGCCCCACACACCTCACCTGGACACCAGGCTGCTTCTTTCCGCTTCTTTCTTCTTCTGCTTTTGACTGAACGCAAGGAAAGCAGCAAAAGTCTTTCTTTCTCTCCCCCAAACTCCACCAGAAATGAGACTTTGGGGCCCTGCAAGGCCTCCTGCTCCAACAGGCTGCACCAGCGTGACAAGTCTCACAAAGATTCATTTCTGGTGGAGTTTGGAGGAGAGAAAGCCATTTTGCTGCTTCTACTGCTTTCCTTGCATGAAGCCAAAAGTCTCTCTCTCCCTCTCTCCCCTGAGAACGAAACTGGAGATGGTATCCTGAGACCCCCAAATAAAGAATGGTTGATCGGTTGGAAAATGGGGTGGGGAATTTTCCTGCATACTTTTGGGGGGAATTTTCCCAGGGTCTCTGGTCTGCAGGATTTAAAATTATGAGTTTGGTAGTCCCTGAGGTCCAAAAGGTTGGCGACCCCTGACTATGAGGATGCTGTAATGGTTGTAAGTGTGAAAAATGATCCCAAGTTACTTTTTTTCAGTGATGTTGTAACTTCAAACAAACTGTCATAAGTGGCGAACTACCCACATCATTTATCAACTGTAAACTAAATAATTTTATTTTTTAAATATATTTTTATTAATTTTCTTTTTTTTTTACATCGTAAAACATTTATTTATTTATTTATTTATTAAATTTCTATACCGCCCCCTCTCCCAAAAAAGGGACTCGGGGCAGTGTACAGCCAACTAAAAATAAAAACAATATATACAATTAAAAACACATTAAAAACAATTACATTAGAGGCCGAATATACAATTTGAGAATATAAAACTAATAAAAAATTTAAAATTTAAAATATAATTTAAAGTTTTAAAAACCCCAAAAATCGTTACTGGGCCAGGCTGGCCTGTTGAAAAAACAGGGTCTTTACTGCGCGCCAGAAGGTCTGAACGTCGGTAATGGCCCGTATCTCCGGGGGCAAATCGTTCCAAAGGGAGGGAGCCCCCATAGAGAAGGCCCGCACCCTCGGGGCCGCCAACCAGCAACGATCAGGCGGCGGAACCCCGAGGAGGCCAACCCTGTGGGAGCACACTGGGCGGCGGGAGGCTGTTGATGGCAGCAGGCGGTCCCGTAAGTACCCACGTCCCGAGCCATGGAGCGCTTTAAAAACGATCATGGTATCAACATCATGGTATCAACAATGTTCCTGGCATTTATACAGGATTTTGGTTTAAATATCATAATACATTATATTGCATTTGTCCACTACTAAATAATATCTTTAGCTATAATTACTATTCTTATATCTTTATATAATTTATAAAATTTTATTTTACTTTCTTAAGGGTTGTTTCAATTAACATTTTTGTCTCACTTCTTGGTTCTGTTTGTTAGCCATTTATACCAGTTGTTCCAAATTGTAAAGAATCCAGAGTCATCTTTTTCTTTCAATTTCATTGTTAGCATATTCATCTCAGCACTTTCTATTACTTTGTGTATTATTAGTTCTTCATTGTGGGTATTTGGTGTTTTCCATACCTGCGCAAAGGCAAACTAAATAATTTTAATTTGATATCTTTCTTTCCATTCCACGCAAGATTTCCGGATGGAAATTTCTTCTTTTTTTTGATTCTGTTCGGGATTTCAGCAGGAGGTCAAAACACACACACACACACACACACACACACACACACACACACCAAAACAATTAAATTGTGGAGAGGGAGAACTTAGTTCCTTTGTAACCAGGGGACTGCTACGCATTTAATGCAAAAACACCCCTCCATCTTGCAAATTACAAATTTGTGAAGGATTCGGACCAGGGTGGACAAAGAGAGCCCTCATTTGTGCATGATGTGTTAAAAGCGAAAAGAGAAGAGAAAAGAGATGGGAGGGTGATAAAAATTGTAGGGGTGGGTACGCTGGAGGCGGCCCTCGGGGACCGCCTTTCCCTTTATGAATGCAGAAAAATTCATCAAACGGAAATCATTAAACGGAGCAGATGGGGCCTGTGGGGTGTATGTGTGTGTGTGTGTGTGTGTGTGTGTGTGTATAGACTTCACACAAAGGAGAAGGAAGAAGGGAAGTGCAAACCCATCAGATCAAAAGATGACAGTTGTAGAAAGATCCTGGGCTGGGATTTGTTTATTCTATTGTCCTTATCTTGGTGGCTGGTGTTTTCTTGTTTGCACTTGGTGTCCCTTCCTCTCTCTCTCTCTCTCTTTCTCTCTCTCTCTCTTTCTGTGTGTGTGTGTGTGTGTGTGTGTGTGTGTGTGCTGTGGGAAGTCAAGAAAGAGCTGATCAGAAAGTCCCTGTCAAGCTGATGTTCTCTAGGTGGGTCCCGTGAGAACCTCTCACTTTACCCGCTCTGTCTGTTTCAAGAAATAGAAAATAATGACTCGGAAGTGAGGGGAGGAAAAGATTAATCTATCAGAGGGGAAAGAAATAACATGCCACTTTCAGTGTTGTTTCTCCTTCCAACTCCTCTTCGGATTTGAAGATAGGGTCACCAGAACTGAACAATGTTCTTTGACCATAACTCCACCCGCTCTGGCCTTGCCGTCATTGCTTTTCTATAAAAAAAGGCTTTCTGGGGTGGGCTGCTGGGGGTTTGGGAGAGCCCAGGGGTGGGGTTCACATTTTTTTTTTACTACCGGTTCTGTGGGCGTGGCTTGGTGGGTGTGGCAGGGGAAGGATACTGCAAAATATCCACTTAGAGGACGTATTTGCTGGTTCTCCACACTACTCAAAATTTCCACTACCAGAACTGGTCAGAACCTGCTGAAGACCCAGCTCTGATGGAGAGCCCCTAGCTAAGATTCTGTGTAGTTCGGAGAGCCCCCAAATCCTGCTCCTGGCTGACCCTGCCCCCCCCACCCAGGAGTCCCCACGTGGCCCATTTTGGACTCAGGTAAGTGCAGGGCGCGCGCAAAGGCTCGAGGAGGGTGAAAAATGGGCCTCCTGGAAATTTGGGAAAGCAGGAAATGGGCCTGTTTTCAGCTCCCAGTAGAGCTTCCGGAACCTGGAGAGGCTCTTTTCGCCCTCTCGGAGGTTCGGGGAAAGACCCCGGAGCCCGAGGAGGGCAAAAATGCCCTCCCTGCTGTGGTGCAGGAGGCCAACTAGGCCACGCCCACCATAGTCACGCCCACCCAGCAACCAGGCAGAAAACCCTTTCCTGAAAATTTTCAAGCGCACCCCTGACAACACCCAAAGGGACATCTTTGAAGAGGATCATACTTTATTCCAGACTCTTAGGATGGCACATCTAACAAAATGATTGGAGATTAGACAGCAGCTTGAATTAGGAGATCCTTCAATCTAATTTGCTTTTATTCAAACCTCAGAACTACTTCTGCAAACTTTGGGGCTTCCAGGAATAAGATAAACAAGCGGCCTTGATTTAACAGAAGAAGAAGACTAAATTTTCTGAGTTTTAACTGCTGATGTCTAAGTCAGCAGATCTTTTTTGTCTGATATTCTTTTTTTCCCCAAATACAACCAAAAAAAACCTTTCACTTTGATCTCAAGGTGATTCAAATGAGATCCATGCAGAGTTTAATGCCAAGCATTTGATGGGGTGGGAAACAGAATGAAGCAACAGGGAAGCTGGGAAAAAGCTTTGCAAGTGGAAACGAAATTCAGAAGAATGATTCTTCTCTGGTTTGCATCAAAGCTTAGAAGGACGGAACTTTTTGAGTTTTGGAGGAGGAGGAGGAGGGGAGGAGGAGGGGAGGAGGAGGAGGAGGAGGAGGAGGAGGAGGAGGAAGAAGAAGAAGAAGAAGAAGAAGAAGAAGAAGAAGAAGAAGAAGAAGAAGAAGAAGAAGAAGAAGAAGAAGAAGAAGAAGAAGAAGAAGAAGAAGAAGAAGAAGAAGAAGAAGAAGAAGAAGAAGAAGAAGAAGAGCCAACCACAAATTTCTTTTCTTAACTAGCATGGTCCCTATGTTTTTGTAAGCTTTCAAAGTATATAAAGTTTATATTCTTCTTCAGCATCTTCTTCTATTTTTTTGTAAATATGCCAGGGTAAAGGCCTGTACAATATGTGATCTATAATAAACTTCAAAAGAACACCTTTGACATCTTAGATAAGTTGCAAATGATGATCCGGTGAGATCTTTTGCCACTACAAAGAAAGAACAAAAGAACTAACATGAAAGAGAAATCAATAAACATATGGCAATTAATAAAACATTTTCTATGAATACCATACAAAGAGTTTTACAACAGCACTAAAAAAACCTAAAAGTTGTTTCAATGTGGATTTAAAAAGGATCAGCTGTTATATTAAGATACCTCTTTTAGTCACAAAAGATACATAAAATTAAAGATTTTGTCATAAATACATCACATGTTAGAGGTATGAGGTAAGAATCTTTTTTTTCTTTAAATCAGTCACCAATAAATCCAGGAATGAAAACGTTCTTTTTTCCAGTGAACCAAAACAATGTTCACAGAATTAAATGAAATGAATGTTGTTCATTTAAAAGGAAGGTTGGTGAGGGGAGGAAATTCACCAGTTTTACATCATTTTTAAACCCACACGAACACTTCCTTTCCTTAACGTTTTAAACCATTTTCATTGATTTATTTTATAAGTAATGTTACACCAAACATTACTCTAGATATTACCATTGCCTTTGCATCAGGAAGAAGAAGAAGAAGAAGAAGAAGAAGAAGAAGAAGAAGAAGAAGAAGAAGAAGAAGAAGAAGAAGAAGAAGAAGAAGAAGAAGAAGAAGAAGAAGAAGAAGAAGAAGAAGAAGAAGAAAACGGCATACCTTCTAACAGCTTCTAACTGAGAATTTACTGCCAACCTGAATTAGGATCATATAATATTCCTCTTAGCATGTCAACTGCTTGTTAAGTACCTATTTAGATCTTTCTTGTGATGAGGCACTCTCAGCTGTTAAATATGAACCAGAAAGGAGACATCAAGCTAATGGCTAAAGCTAAGAAGATGAAATCACAAATTGGTGGCAAAATGTGAACCAGGAAAAAGAAATTGTGGTCCAGGTAAAATCTTGGCTAAGGAAAAGCTTGGTGGAACTCCAGAGGAGGTTTCTGTGAATGAAGAACACATGCTCTGAAGTTCCTTGTGGTTTCTGGAGAAGACAGTGAGAGGGATAGTAAGCAAATCAATTGGTCCACTTTGCTTTGGGTTTTAAAAGCGAGAGTTGTCCCAAAGGTGCTTTTTCAAGAGGCAACTGGACTTTCTGATTTTTCTTTGAAGACATTTCGCTTCTCATCCAAGAAGCTTCTTCAGCTCTAACGAAGCTTCTTGGATGAGAAGTGAAACCTCTTCAAAGACAAATCACTCCAATTGCTTCTTGAAAAAGCACCTTTGGGACAACCATGACCTGCGTAACTGAATTGCTTCAAGGAGCATCTTCAAGAGATGGTTGACTCAAAGCATCATCAAAGTGATGCACTTTGTCACCAATTGGATCTTCTCTAATTAAAACAGGAAGTGATTAGCTTAATTACATCTTTTTTATTATCATGTATATTTAATTGGATTAATTGTTCATTCGATTATATTCTGGTCTCGCACTTATTTTTGAGAAGTACAGACCAGGTTAGTTTTATTCTAGAAAAAAAAACATGTGTCTCAGAGGATCTGCCAAAATCCCAATTTGATCCACATATCTTATCTTTTTTTTAAAAAAGTCAAAATTCCTGTTCCTAAGCACTAGACATTCAAAGAACATACAATGCTTTGTTGAGAAGACAGGAATAAAGGAAACCTTTTGTGTTTTTGTTGCTGTTGTTCTAAGATTTCAGCTCAAGCTTTCTTCATTCATGAGAGCCACGCGAAAAATTTTTGGTTGACTGTATCTCATTGTTTCAAGAAAAATGGAAACAACAGTTAAAACAATGTGCTGGATCTTCTTAAATCTTTTGGCCAGATATGGTTCCTGCTTTTAATGGGGCCAGATCAAAATATTTTCTGAAATGAAGTGATGGAGTATGGGATCAAAAATAAATAAAAACACCCCAAAACAAAATGGCACTTTTTTCAGTCAGAAACTAACAAGAGTGGTGGTTGAATTTTACTTCATTGTTGATAATAATGATCAACCATAGCAGGGTTGTCAAACTCTCATCGTCACAGTGGCGTCATGCAACATATCATGACTTTTCTCCCCTTTGCTAAACCAGGCATTGGCGTGGCCAGCACATGACGCATTTGGCCCATGGGCCACAGGTTTGACCACCCTAGTTTAGGGTGTTCAGAAGTTGGATGACTGATCAAAGCAACCTTTTTCTTAATGTTTCCTGCTCAGGTAGCTCAAGAGTTTGGTCCAGAGGTGGTATTCAGCTGGTTCTGACAGTTCTGGAGAACCAGTAGAGGAAATTTTGAGTAATTCAGAGAACCGGCCAATCCCACCTCTGACTGGTCCATCTCTTCTCTGCCTCCCATTGAGTCCCAGCTGATCGGCTGGGTCTTCTTTGGTTGCCCTGCACAGGAGAATGGAGCTGGAAAGCAAGTTAGTGGGGTGGGAAATGGGGAGGGAATGGGGATTTTGCAGTACCCTTCCTCTGCCACGCCCACCAAGCCATGCCCACCAAGCCATGCCCACAGAACCAATAGTAAAAAAAAAAAAAAGAATCCCACTGCTGGTTTGGTCAATGCTTCCACATTCTTTTTGAGACTTTTCACAAAGAAAGTTGGAAGGCTGCTCCTTGCCCCCACCCCTCCCACACATACTCTATTTCCATTTATTCTTCTGATGTCCTAAAGAAAGAAAAGTAAAAACCTCATATTGAAGCAATCAGGGTGGACAAGGCATGTGGGAGGAACTAAATAATCCTCATTTTCAACTCACTGGTCAATCCTTGGTTCAGTTGACCATGGGGAGGGAAGATTAAACTCCCTCAAATCCTGGGGCTTTTCAGAACTCTGTTCATCCACCTTAGGGCAATTCAATGGATCAATTCAATTTTTATGTTCAAATTATCCCCACCTTTCAAGATCATAACCATATTTAGTGTCATTTATGAAACCAGCCCCTGATGACACCTAGAATCTAAAATTTGATCAGATAGTCTCATTTTGCCTAAGGGTAGCTTGTCTTTAAAAAAAACACAAGTGGTATTCTGAAAAAAGTACACAATAATTGAAAGGTATTTTTAAAATTTCTGGTGGCTAAGTGCAACTGAGCTTTTCATTATAAAATTCAGTTTAAACAACTTATTAAAAGCAAAGGAATCTTCCCTTTCTTCTGTTTAAGGCAGGCAAGTTTTCATTAACTTCCTTTCTGAATTAAACATCTGTGAAAAAGCATGTCATTAAATTTTATTCCAATTGTATTTTTTTAAAAAATCTAATTTCATAGACTTTAAAGTAAGTCTGATGCATTTTTTTTACCCTTCCAGAAAAATGATTTCTCCAATGGCTCCGAGACAACCTCTCCTGTAAAATATTTTACAAATAATCAGCCCAGATTCATGTCTTTGCTAATTGAAAAAACCACCTCAGAATTCAGATGTTAAGGAGAGGAGAGAAGGGGAGAGACAGGGAAGGCATGGATTTCCAGACAAAGACAGAAGACAGGTATTCCAAAGCAAAAGTCTTTTTCACTGATGATACTTAAATTGAAGATTCATCTAAAGTTGCATGATCAACCCACAGCTGGGATAGTGGTTTGTTTAGGGTGTTCAGGAGAAGTTGGTTGGGAGTTTGTTGTGGTTTGCCGGCAACCTGTGCAGCCGGCAGTGGAATCGGACAGTGGGGAAGAACAGGGACCAGTTCGGGAGTCTGGAGAGGACTCAGATGAGGGTTCTGCATCCGATGCAGGGATGGGGCCAGGACTACCTGGGAGTGGGGTGCTGACTCTGGAGCCTCCAGAGTCTGGCAGTAGCGAGGCAGAGGAACAAGGGGAGCCTGTTTCCAGTGTGTGTATGCGAAGAGCTGCTAGAAGGCAAGAGCAGCTGAGACAAAAGGGGCGACTTGGGAGTAAGGCTGGGAGATGATTGCCCCTCCCATAAGGTATAAAGGACAGGAAAAGGTAGAGAAATCTTTGCAGGAAGCAAAGTTGTTCATTCTGTTTGGATTCAATCTTGAAGCTCTGTGTGGACTCTGTACTTCAGTTGGTTTTTTTTATAGTTCATTTGGCACTTTAGTTGTTGGCAGCAATTCAAAGGAGAGAAAGGTGGATGCTTATCTTGAGGGACTGTTTGGGACTCATTACAGGCTGGGAATGAACATAATTTCCAGCGTTGAAATAAAACAAGAGTTGTTTTAACTAAGTGTGTGTTTAATTACACTCTTGAGAAGCCTTGGTCAGAACAGAGTTCATGATCATAGTTCTTCATTGTCAGGTTATTAGAACTCTTACTGAAGTAAATAAGAGTTACTGAAGTGTGGTATGGAACTTCAGCAGATCACCCAATCATTTAACAAAGCAAAGTAGTTATTTTCTCTTTATCTTTCCACATTCAGGATGGACATCTGCCGGCTAACACTTCTTGCAATTTGCAACTTCTTTGTGTGTGTGCTTCCTTATCACGACCCCAGGACATTGCAACCATTGTAAATACATGCTGGTCTTCAAGTGCTCAAATTTTGACCACAGAAGATATTGGACATAGAATAATAAGGTTGGAAAAGACCTTGGAGGTCAGGCAGGAGACCCTATATCATTCCAAACTGGCTGTCCAGTCTCTTCTTGAAAACCTCCAATAATGGAAGACCCACAACTTCTGAAGGCAAACTGTTCCACTGATTAATTGTTTTCATTGTCAGGAAATTTCTCCTTAATTCTAGGTTGGATTCCTCTTTAATGATGTTCTTGGCATTCTTTCAAGTGTTTTGGTGAATAAGTTAACTTCCTCTTCTCTGTGATAGTCCCACAAGTATTGGAAGATTGCTATCATATCACCCCTGGTCCTTCTCTTTGATGGGCTACACATATCTAGTTCCTTCAATCAATGATCATATGGTTTGGTCCCCACAAGGGCCCTTATTATCTTGATTGCTCTACACATTTTCTAGTGTTTTAACAGCCTTTAATGGTGACCAAAACTGGATGCAGTATTCCAAGTGTGGCCCAGGGGTGGGATTCGAATTTTTAACAACCGGTTCTTTGGGCATGGCTTAGTTGGTGGGCATGGCTTGGTGGTCATGTGACTGGCTAGGCATGGCCAACTCAACATCACTCACATCGAGGCATGCATCTCCTCGCCTGGCCTCTCATGACTGTGGGGATGCTGCAACAGTCATAAGCGTGAAAAAGGGTCATAAGTCACTTTTTTCAGTGCCATTGTTACTTTGAATGGTCACTCCACACAAGCAAAGTACCAGCAAAGGAGGGGAAAAAAACTCCAGAGAAGTTCCTGAGACAGGAAGTCTAGTCCTGTCAAGCATGTAATAAGGGTTAATGGAGAGGCAGTTTCTGTAAGCAACACCAGAATGTTTCCTTCCTGCCTTCCTTACAGGATTAGGCCAGTAATTTCTTCTAACAACCGGTTCTCCAAACTGCTTAGAATGTTAACAACCCGGTTCTAGTGAATAGATGTGAACTGGTAGAATCCCACCCCTGGTGTGGCCTCACCAGTGTGGAATAAAGTGGTACTATTACTTCACATGATTTTTGAAGCTATCTATTTATTTATTTAATTAAATTTCTATACCACTCCCTCTCCCAAAAAGGGACTCGGGGCGGTGTACAGCCTACTAAAAAACAGAATATATACAATTTAAAAACAAATTAAATATAAGAATCCAGCTGAATCCCATCAATTACAAAATACAAACATTTAAAATTCTGGGATTAATTAAAAATTAAGATTTAAAAATTTAAAACCGAATTAGATTAAAACCCATAAACCATTTACTGGGCCAGGCCGGCCTGCTGGAAGAATAAGGTCTTAACTGCGCACCGGAAAGTCAGGATGTCAGTCATGGCCCGTATCTGTGGTCGACAGTATCAAAAGCCGCTGAGAGATCTAACAGGACCAAGACAGAGGAACAACCCCTGTCCCGGGCCCTTCAGAGATCATCCACCAACGCGACCAACACCGTCTCCGTGCTGTGCCCGGGCCTGAAACCCGATTGGAGGGGGTCTAGATATCTCGCTTCATCCAGGTACTGAGGGAGCTGACGTGCCACCACACTCTCAACAACCTTCGCAACAAAGCGAAGGTTGGAGACCGGACGATAGTTTGATAATAATGCTGGATCCAGGGACGGTTTCTTGAGGAGGGGCCGCACCACCGCCTCTTTCAAGGTGGCGGGTAAAAGCCCCTCTCTCAAGGAAGCATTTATAATTCCCTGGAACTAGCCTCGTGTCACCTCCCGAGTGGCCAAGACCAGCCAGGAGGGGCACGGGTCCAACAAACAAGTGGTGGCATTAAGCCCCCCCAGTATCCTGTCCACGTCCTCCAAAGTAACAGGATCGAACTCAACCCAAATGACCTCCCCGACATCCACCCCCGCCCCCCCGCCCGGAGATGCCCAGTCAGAGTCCAGCTCATCCCGGATCTGAGTGATTTTGTCCTGAAGAAACCTAGAAAACTCCTCAGCCCGCCCCTGCAAGGGATCCTCCCACGCTCCCACCTCCAGAAGGGAGCGGGTCACCCTAAACAGGGCGGCTGGGCGGTTTTCCGCAGACGCAATAAGGGTGGAGAGGTAAGACCTCCTTGCCATCCTTATCACCACTAAATACGTCTTAATATAAGATCGTAATAGTGTTCGGTCAGATCCAGAGCGGCTGGCCCTCCAACTACTCTCTAGGTGTCTTTTCCGGCGCTTCATCTCCCTTAGCTCCTCAGAAAACCAAGGAGCCACCTGGGATCGGCACCGGGTCAGAGGCCGCAAGGGCATGACCCGGTCAAGGGCCCCGGCAGCCACCCTATCCCAGGTGGCGACCAAGCCCTCAACCGAGTCGTGTGTGTGAGCTTCGGGAAATGGCCCAAGCTCCATCAGGAACCTATCTGGGTCCATCAGGCACCTGGGGCAGTACCATTTTGTCGGTCCCGCCTCCCTGTGGCCGGGGGGTGCGGAATGGAAGTCGAGCCTCAGGAGCGAATGATCAGTCCATGACAGGGGTTCTACAACTATATCCCCTATACCCAGATCACTCTGCCACTGATCAGAGACAAAAACCAGATCCAGGGTGTGACCCCCCAAGTGAGTAGGGTCCCGAATTAACTGGGTCAGGCCCATGGCTGTCATGGAAGCCATGAACTCCTGAGCAATCCCTGAGGCCCCGCCGGCAGAAGGCAGGTTGAAATCCCCCATGACCATAAGCCTGGGGGTCCCAACCGCCAAGCCGGCTATGACCTCAAGGAGCTCAGGCAGGGCCGATGTCACATAGCAGGGAGCCAGGTATGCGACCAACAAGCCCACCTGTATCCTGGGACCGAACTTCACAAAAAGGGACTCACATCCGGTCGTCTGAGAAACAGTGGATTCCCTCGGACACAGATCCTCCTTAATAACCACCGCAACCCCCCCTCCCCTCCCCTGGGCCCTCGGCCGATGAAAAACCCGAAACCCGGCTGGGCACATCTCCACCAGAGGACTCCCCCCTCTTGGCCCAGCCAGGTTTCGGTAATACCCACCAGGTCCGCTCCCCCCTCACAGATCAAATCATGGATGAGAGGGGCCTTGTTAATGACGGACCTGGTGTTACATAACATCAGCCGAAGGCCCAGGGCCCGATTGCTCAGACCACCCGGGGAACGGTACATAACAAGGGGGTCGGAGCGCGCCACAGCAGACAAACAGCGGGGGTGCGCTCCCAATACAGAATATGGCCCCCTATAACCGCCAAATCTGCCTCTCCCGCTCAACGTACTAATAGCTTTTATTTCACCCTCCCTGGAACAGCCTCCCATCCTCAACACAGCCCTATCCAACCCGAGACCCTCCCTGCAGCGCTCAACCCGCGGCCTGGTCCCAGCCCCAGGTGGGTTGTCCCCCAACCCCCGCCTGGCTACCCTTAACCCCTTTAAAAATCTAGATAAAAATTTAAAACAACCCTCCCTCACGCGCTTCTTGCGGCCCCACCATCTCTCCGGATCCCAGGATCCGTCCTTGAGGAAAGTCTTGGAGAGTTTGGAGGGCCACTTCTGAGAAAGGGGGACATTTCTCACGGCCCACAGATCTTCCACAGAATATTTCAACGGCTTCTTCGACTGGGCCTCCCCTGACCGCCACCGGCAACGCTGGGGGCCCACTGGTCGGGACTTAAGTCCAGTCCGAAAAAGTTCGGAAGACGTCCATGCCTCCCCCGGCCTCCATCTTCGCCTCCGCTGTTGATGCCGGGGGGACAGCGCTGAACATCGGCCCCGTACCCAGCTGGTCCCTGTCACCGTCGCCGTCAGAGCCGCCATCGGAACAAAAGAACCTGACCCTCGAGGCCAGATGTTGACCAGGGCCATCGTGGCGCCACCCACGACCGCCTCAGCCGCCAGGGGCGGACTCCTCCCCATGCAAGCGCCGCAGTGCCACCCACGGTAGTCACAATGGGTAAGGGCCGTCCCATGGCCCCGGTCCAGTTAGGGGAGAGCCTTCGGGCCTAGCCGCGGTGGGTCCACCAACATCCAACTCCCACCGCGGCAGCTGAAAACCGGTCCCAGCAGGGCCTCCGACGCCCAAGAGCCGCCCCAGCAACAGTCAGGATGGCCCGGGCGACCACAGGCCGCGGCTCCACCAGCTCCACCAACTCCACCAGGTCCTCCGCAGGTTCCCCCGCCGCCGCCGACAACACCGCCAGATCCGCGCTGCTCAAAAGCATCCGCGGCAGCTGGTATTCAGCTCCGCGGGGGGCCCGCCGTTCGGAAACTCCGGCTGTCATCTTCGGCCTCACCGCAGGCCCTCTCACCGCCCACGGCATCCCTGCCAGGTCGGCGCCGCCCGAGGGTGATCGCAGCCACCAAAACCTGGCCGCGCAGGGCTGCCGCCGCTCGAAAACAACTGCCGGCGGCTCCAGCCTCAGCGTCGGCCCCGGCCCCGGCAGCATTCCTCCGGCTCCGGTCGAAGTCGCCGGGCTCAACGTCCACGCACGGCCCCTCCGGGATCGCGCCCCCCCCCCAGGTCCTTCAACCACCCCTGCCACAGGTGAGGACCTGGGGGGAGGGAGACTTACCCCGGAATTCGGCCGCTGCGACGGAGCTCCTTCGCGACATGTCCTTCGGCCGCCATTTTGAAGATGGGTAGGACTTGATGACCCCTCAGTGATCACATGATTATGGAGATACTGCAATGGCCATAAGTATGAGCACTGGTTGTAAATTACTTTTTTCAATGCCATTGTAAGCAAACGGTTGTAAATCAAGGATTACCTGTATATAGGTATATATTACAGGCACAAGTTTCAAAGAGGCATTTTGCTTTGATGAAGTATCAAGTGAAGCACCTCTACCCCAACTGATGCTCAACACAAGCACATGGCTCACGGCTGATGCTGTGTCCACACACTCACACACGTCTGCAGGGTCTTACACTTTCAGATGTTACTTATTCATTCCGAGGCACTCACTTTCCCATCGTTATTTCTCCGCCATTGTAGCAATTTCCTTCATTTTAGTTCCAACTCTATCCATTGGAAGTTCTTTCTTCTCCAACACGTGCATGCAATGTGCACTCAGGCATATGTGTGTACACATACACACACACACACTCACACACACATACGGAGAAAGGAAAGATTTGGAAGAATTTCTTTTACTTCTTCCCAGCTTGTTTTATCTTTGCTTGAGAAGTGAATAATTCATAGCCCTCTGTCTGCTTTACAGTCAAACACATTCTGTCCACCCAAGACTGTTCGACAGTTTGTGATTTATTATTTAATAATTTGCAGGGTTGCGCTGTTGTAAGGTGAGCAGTGTGGCTGCTTGCAGAACTGTTACAATCTGGCCTAGTTAGCTGTCCTTTCTTTTCCTTTCTCTGAACAGCA
Organism: Bungarus multicinctus; assembly: GCA_023653725.1. NCBI lineage: Eukaryota > Metazoa > Chordata > Lepidosauria > Squamata > Elapidae > Bungarus > Bungarus multicinctus. The sequence goes on along the minus strand of CM042839.1, from coordinate 4,288,737 downwards.
TCCTCTATTGATTCTTTTCTTTTTTTTTACAAACCTCTGCCATGTAATCCCACAGCTGCTGATCTCAAAGCTGTTACTCTAATATAAAAAGTTGGCCCTTCTCTTCCTCCAAAAAATCAGAAGTCAGTTTTTTTCCCCCTTCACTTTTCTTTAAAAAAACAACAACAACCCACGATCAAGACTTTCTTTCTTTCTTTCTTTCTTTCTTTTTACTTCTTCTCTTTGTTTTTCTTGTTTTGTATAGTACACCGTGACAATAACAGGCGAGGCGACAGTCATTTCTCAGAAAAAAAAAGAATTTAGATTAAAAAAAAAGACAACTCTTGATGAACAAATGCCTTTGGGGAAATAGATGCTGAAGCTTTCATTATCCCTCTTGGCAAATGTCTCACATAGAATATTTGCCTGGAACTTTCTCAGCCTTTGAAAGTTCCTTGCCATCAGTCCAAGGAAGTTGCAATGTTTCAGATAATAGTTGTATAGTGCTATTGTTGTAGTAGAGCTTCACCAATAGACTCCAGTCTGGCTTTAGATTGTGCTGTGTTCCTATAGGAAAAACCCACAGCTTTTTCCTGCAGTCATTTGAAAAAAAAAAAATCTTCAAGCACCCTCATCTTAATTTTTCTCTTTGTTTTTAAAGAAATGTATTAAATTTGTGAAATTTCATACAGTTTAAATACTAAACAGAAATGTTCTCTGTTCCTAGACCTTGAATTTTTAGCATGTGTCTCCACTTGCTATGTGAACTGGAGAGGGCAACAGCGCTACAAATATTAATTTATGCATATTTGCAGGACATAATCATCTTCATCAGTTGAGACTCTAGAAAGAGTGCAGAGAAGAGCAACAAAAATGATTCGGGGCTTGGAGGCTAAAACATATAAAGAACGATTGCAAGAACTAGATGTTCTGATCAAGGCTTCCTGAGACATCAACAAACACACGTTAAATCCAAAACTCTTTTATTTTAGTTCAACAGCTGTGAATTATCATCATTCACAACCCGTAATGAGTCTCAACCAAGTATAAATAGTCCCATGAAAGTCTGCCAAAGTTCTTCGGGAGAAGTCTGATAAGAATGCACCTTTATCTTGCTTGAAGTGCTGCCAACAGCTAAAGTACCAATCAGTCTTTCAAAACCAAACAGAGCACACATTTACCACGGAGCTTCAAGGTTCCAAACTGGCCAGAGCGAACAACGTTGCTTCCTGCAAAGGCTCCTATCCCTTTGTACTTCATTTATATCTTATGGGAGAGGCAATCATCTCCAAGTCTTACTCCCGAGTCATTCCTTTTTTCTTAACTATTCTTGCCTTCTGGCAGCTCTGCGCATGCGCACACTGGGAACAGCCTCCCCTTGTTCCTCTGTCTTGCTGCTATCAGATTCTGGAGGCTCTGCAGTCAGCACGTAACTCCCAGGTAGCCCTGACCCCATCTCTATATCAGACACAGGACTATCGTCCAAGTCCTCTCCAGACTCCTGGACTGGCCCATGTTCTTCCCCACTGTCCAACTCTGCTGCCATCTCCACAGGCTGCCAGCGGATCACTAGGCACATGAAGAGAAGGTTCAGGGGCGTCATGATAGCAGTCTTTCAACATTTGAGGGGCTGTCACAGAGAGGAGGGGGTCAAGTTATTTTCCAAAGCACCTAAAGGTCAGACAAGGAACAATGGATGGAAACTGATCAAAGAGAGATAAACTAGAAACAAGGAGAATTTTTCTGACAGTGAGAACAATCCACCAATGGAACAGAAGTTGTCTTCAGAAATTCTGGTGCTTCAACACTGGAGACTATCACATGTATATAGCTGCCCATCAAATGTAGTGACTCTGGGTGATGTAGACACTAACGCAATGCAAACAGATAATGGCCAATTAAAAATACAACCAAAAGATTTTTTTAATTGAAAAATTCACCCTCAGTACTGAGTCTCTATCCCAATTAACCATCTTGTAACTATCTTCCACGTTCCCTTTACCATAGAATACCCAGCCCTATTGACAAAACCATGATTTGAAATCCTTCTTGAAGGCCAACTGGTTTGGAGTCAGCCTCGCTTTGGGCAGAGGATGTTCCATATGGTGAAAAACGTGGCATGAAATTTCATTCAGAAATCTCCTCTAATTCTAATTTTCAGATAAAGGCTCAAAGTACTAACACAGCATGGCCATTTCCAGTGGATGAATAATTAACAGCCAAAGCAAATAACAAATTATGAAACACACTAACATTTTTTCTTAATGTTTCTTACCAATAAAAGGACATTTTTTCTTAATGTTTCTTAACAATAAAAGGAAACCAGGTTGCCAAAGAACAAGATGGCTGGACACCATCAAAGTTGACACTATCCAGAGCATAGAACATCTCAAAAGAGGCAATGCAAGATCGAAAGACCTGGAGAGACCCATAGAATCGGTCAAGAGTTGGACAACTGAATAGATAATGTGATGACCCAAAGGGGCATGGCACAAAAGCAACAAGGTCACAAAAGTAGGTAAAGTCCCTTTAATTCCTCCAGCTTGGCCCTCAATATCCAGTTATCATCGGCTGGAGAAAAAACTCTCCCAAGAACAGTGTTTTAAAGGGAAGAAATTCAGTCCAAACCCAAAATACATAAAAATTATAAATAAAAACCAACACAAACCAAGCTGAAGCAATTAACGAGACAGGGCAGGATAAATAATTGCAGACTTCAAAAGATAACAAAATACACACAGTTAGGAGGACACCAGAACCCAGATAGGACTTGACAAGCAAATATAAGACACGCTTTGCTTCCCGCTAGGTGCTGTGCGTAAACACCCTTTATATCCTGTTTTCCCAGCTGCAACTAATGAAGGGAATCAGGGCCTTTTTCTCCCCCATAATCCATGTTGCTCCCTTTTCCATTCTTCCCTGCATGCCCTAGGATGAAGAGGGGGTGGGCCTGGGTCTTCCTCCAAATGCCCAGCCAGACTGTGCTCTTCCCCACAGCTACCGGAGCCACACTCCCACTCCCTACCAGCTGTTTGACCTCTCCCTCGGAATCAGATTCCAACAGGGCATGACAAATAACATCATCCACAATATTTCTTCCATAAGAGCTAATGCAAACTATTTCTTGGTTCAACTGTATCTGCAGGCAAAACAATCCAACCATTATCTTCAATGCAAATAGGAGGAGGGGATCCCCAACAACAATTCCACAACAATTGCATTCCTTCAGGTATGCTTTCCATATAGAATGCTAAATTATCTTATTATTTTTGTATGTTATTCCCCGTGGATATTGAATATTCGCTTGTATGCAACTCGCAACCTCTCTCGCAGCTTTGTTACGATCTGGCTCTGATTCTCCGTTTCTTCTTTCCACCCAGCCTTTTGTTGATAGTTGAGTAATCTTCTATTGTGTCTTTGGTTTTTCTCACCTTCCCCAACATATAGTTTTTTTACAAATGCCATGACAATATCTTGCATTTGTCAAGTAAATAATTAAACATTGAAGGCAGCCTTAAAGGGGGTTGCGATAGAACAGAGAAAAGAATGGAGAAATGTCAAAACTGAAAAAAAGGAAACACATCAAAGAAGGGATTTTGAAAGTTTTCCTCAAAAAAAGGTTAATGTCTTAACCAGGTAAATTCAAAATGTTGGTTAGTGACCAACATAGCATCTTTTCCATCAATTCTTCATGGCACTCAAAAAAGTGGCTTATGACCAGAGGTGGTATTCAGCCGGTTCTGACCAGTTCTGGAGAACCGGTAGCAGAAATTTTGAGTAGTTTGGAGAACTGGAAAATACCACCTCTGACTGGCCCCGCCAACCCCATCTATTCTCTGCCTCTCGAGTCCCAGCTGATTGGCTGGGTCTTCTTTGGTTTCCCTGCACAGGAGAATGGAGCTGGAAAGCAGGTTAGTGGGGTGGGGAGGGAATGGGGGATTTTGCAATATCTTTCCCCAGCCACACCCACCAAGCCACGCCCACAGAACCAATAGTAAAAAAATTTGAATCCCACCACTGCTTATGATATTTCCTCACATTTACAACTGTTTATAGAGATTGTCAATCATCCACGGTCAGGGATGGGATTTTCCTGGTTCAGACTGGTTTGGGCGAACCAGTTCACTCCAACGATCATGTAGGTCCCACTGCCCATCCCTGTGCTGTACTTACCTATATCCTCTCAGCTGATTCTCATGACAGAGTGAATTGCCGCTCCTCAGCTATGTCACTCTCCAGTAGTAAGTTTTTTTGGAAAGCTGTTCACGCATGCAGCATGAATTGCACAATCACCAAACAGGTTGTTACACCCACCACTGTCCACGGTTGTCTCAAAGATGCTTCTTTCATTGGATTTCCTTGGTTTCCCTCCCCCCCAAAAAACAGCTTGTTTCTCGTCCAAGAAATTTCTTTAGTTCTAACTGACTGGAGGGGAATACAGGTAGTCCTTGACTATGACCACAATGGAGCCCCAACATTTATGTTGCTAAGTGAGACATTTGTTAAATGAGTTCTGCCTCAATTTATGACCTTTCTTGCCATGGCTGTTATGTGAATCATTGCCGTTATTAAGTCAGTAACCTGGTTTCCTCGTTGCTTGTTAGAAGGTCACAAAAGGGGATCACATGACGCAGGAAATTGCAACTGCCATAAATATGAGTCAGTTGACAAGCAGCTGAATTTTGATCATGTGGCTGTGGGGATGCTGCAATGTCTGTAAGTATGAAAAATGTCCATAAGTCACTTTTTTCAGTGCCGTTGTAACTTCAAACAGTCACTAAACGGTTGGTTGTAAGTCAAAGATTACATAGAAGGATCAAATGGTTTTTGTTTCTTTAAAAACCATTTGATCCTTCCATCTTTCCCTTCCCCTCCAGTCAGGTAGAATTGAAGAAGCTTCATAATAGAGTAGAGTAGAGTAGAGTAGAGTAGAGTAGAGTAGAGTAGAGTAGAGTAGAGTAGAGTAGAGTAGAGTAGAGTAGGAATAAAATGAATAGGATGGGATGGGAATAGAATAGCAGAGTTGGAAGGGACCTTGGAGGTCTTCTAGTCCAATCCGCTGCTTAGATAGGAAGCACTAAACCATTTCAGACAAATTGTTGTTCAATCTCTTCTTAAAAACTTCCAGTATTGGAGCACCCACAATTTCTGGAGACAAATTGTTCCAAAGATTAATTGTTCTAACTGTCAGCAAATTTCTCCTTAGTTCTAGGTTGATTCTCTCTTTGACTTCTTGGATGAGAAGCAAAATGTTTTCAAAGAAAAACCAAGGAAATCCAGCCACCTTTGGGAAAATTACACCCACTGCAGCACCCCATGGTTGTGATTTCAGCACTTGGCAAACCCTTGTACATTTACAACAGTTGTAGCATCCTCCTGTCATGTGGTCACCATTAGTGAGCTTCCCAGTTGGCTTCCGACAAGCAAACTCAATGGAGAAGCCAGGAGAGAAGGTCACAAATTGAAGAACCAGGCTGAACATTTAGGTTATTTTGGTCTCCCGGGTCCTCTCTATTTCAAAGCCCTCTTTTAATCTGAACCTGAAACAATATTAAAGTATGCAGCATAAATAATTTCCTTCAATTATCAGGAAAGACATGAATTTTCAGGCCGATAGAGTTTTTAATCTTCAGGTTCCAAACTTAATAATTTACTTAGGTAAGAAAGACGTCGTCCTTTGCCTAGAAAATTAAAACATGTTTCTTCTTCTTCTTCATTTCTTTTCAAGGGAGAATCTTCTACCAACACCGTGGCTGGGAGCAGAGGGAGGAAGAAGCGAAGGCTAGATTGTAACTGTGGGAATCATAAAATTATGGGCGACGGTGTTAAGGCGGGGGAAACGCTTGAAGTACCCAGTCACCTAGCTTCGTCGGAAGGCACGAAAGATTGACAATCTATTATGAATGCTTCAGATGCCAGATAAATATTTCAATGCAAATAAATAAAGGATGGAAAAATGTTTCCTCTCCTGAATGGATTTTTACAGCTGGCTGAGCACAATAGTTTGGAGACGGTTGGAGATTCTGGTCTCCTGTCCAAGACTTGGCATCCCACATGTCTCTCTCTGCTCTGAAAACAACCAGGTTACACGGTGCATTCAATTTGGAGGTACAACAAAACCAATTAATCGCCCCCACCCCTTCAGACAGAATGTAAAACCAATGCACAGAACATTACAACATTCAGGAGTCCCACGAAGCAGGCTGCGTTGCGTTTTGCATTCTCCAGTAATTTATTCTAAAATGTACCATTTGTGTCAAGGATGATAGTTTCCCTTTTGTGCATGTGTGTGTGTGTGTGTGTTTTCCTTGGCTTCTTTTTGCTGTGAAGAAAAGAATGATCAGGACAATGTTGTTTCGGTGCTTGTCACTGCACTTTCCTGCAAATGTCCCAGAATGAAATTAAGATGTGCCATCCGTGAATTGAACTTGCTCGGTGTAACTGTTTGATTACTTATTGAGTAGAGCATTGATGAGTAGTGTTTTGAAAACAAAACAAACTGGGAGGGAGCAGGAAAGAGAGAACAAATGGATTTGGCTTCAATTATTGTTTCCTGTTTTCATTCCGTTAATATAGATATGCCCTAAATAAACAAGATTATTCTGCTGATGAATGGGGTGATTTTTAACCTTAAATCAAATCTAGAATGAGGCAGCTTTTTACAACTTGTGGCAATAAACAAAAAAAGTAAATAAAAACAAGACTGTCAGATCTTCCTAGTCAAGGCTCAATCTCATTTAAATCCATTTTTTTCTCAGAATTTTTTTGCATATTTGGCAGCAATTCCTGAAGAACTTTAAAGAACAGGAAGATGTAGTAACTGATATTTGCTTCTGATTTCTGGCAAAATTTGCCCTTGTAAATGGGTCTGTTTAATGACTGTAATGTTCACTTTATGACCATGGCATTTCCATTCCATTTGCTAATAAGTATAGCAAAAAGGATTGTAATTTCAGGTACGGTCATATGGTGACCTGCTTTCTGACAATCACAACTTATGACATAATTGCCAGGTTCAATAATGTTCATAACTGGAGGAATAGCCAATTCTCCCTGTGTTTCATACAGTTTCACCCTGATTTTCCTTTTGAAAACCATTTTCAATTTAATGAGCCATTGGTAGCGCAGTGGTTAGAGTGCAGTACTGCAGGCGCTGCTGATTGTCAGCAGTTTGGCAGTTCGAATCTCACCAGGCTCAAGGTTGACTCAGCCTTCCATATTTCCGAGGTCGATAAAATGAGGAGACTGATTGTTGGGTCAACATTGCTGACTCTGTAAACTGCTTACAGAGGGCTGTAAAGAACTGTGAAGTGGTATATAAGTCTAAGTGCTATTCCTATTGCTACACACACTCACAAACAATTGGAATGATATGCATGTTGTGGCTACTCAATGAGAGACCCTTTGTAGGACATTGCACGATACTTTAAATCACAAACTAAGTACCCAACATGGCATTCAATAAGAGATTATGCATCACAAAGTAGCCATGTTTAAAACTAGCCATGTTTAAAATGTTGCACAAAGGTAATCACTGATTGACATGGTTAGGTCTGGGATGTTTCTGCAACCCCCGTAGCTTCCATTTGGGTTGCCAAGACAAATATTATGAGTGTATCTAGTTCTCAGGGTCCTGTTCAAGCATAATACTGACTATTTCCAATTTAATACAATACTGAAGTTAGGATTCTAATTATGGGCCTTTCATTATGTAGCTCTTGGGTTGCAGCTTGCAAGAAATGCCACATTGTAGATTTTGGGGGAGGTTTGACACAACCAAAAGCTTTTGGATGTTAAGTAGACTATTGTACTATTGTCAGAAATATCTCATCATCAAGCTTTACTTTCGATTGCTTGGCTACAGGCAAATAATTTTGCCAACATGAATATACTGTTACATCTATGGTTTCTCTGAATGTAGGGGGGAGGTGGGAAAAAGATTGGAACTCTGTGGGAAGGGGAAAATGTCTTGTTAATTCTTTCTTTCTTTCTTTCTTTCTTTCTTTCTTTCTTTCTTTCTTTCTTTCTTTCTTTCTTTCTTTCTTTCTTTCTTTCTTTCTTTCTTTCTTTCTTTTTTTCCTTCCTTCCTTCCTTCCTTTCTTTCCTTTCTTTCTTTCTTTTTTCTTTCCTTTTTCTTCCATCCTTCTTTCCTTCCTTCCTTCCTTGAGTTATCTAGCCATCCATCTTGCAAATGCAACACTAGATGGAGTTTAAAAACAACACCTATATTTTCCTTCCTTCCTTCCTTCCTTCCTTCCTTCCTTCCTTCCTTCCTTCCTTCCTTCCTTCCTTCCTTCCTTCCTCCCTTCACTGTCTTTCAAGACTTAAAGGAGATTTTTTGGGGAATTCCATCTTTACTTTAAAAATAAAGGATGGGCTCCCTTCTTTACATTAATTTTTCATTAATAAGTGCTCTGCTAAGTGGTTAATCAATTGTGATAAATAATGCAGCAGGTTTGCTTATGGAAAAATATGGGCTGAGTTTTAAAAGAAGGAAGTAAAGTAAAATTGGGATCAAATTCAATATCAATTTGGCAAAGTCAAGTTTTGGAGCCTCAATATCTTCCCAACATCAAAACCCACAACCCATGTGAAGGATTTCTATTAAATAACAAAAGCTGGTTGAGTATGCATTGTTTTTTTTTTCCCTTTAAATAGACATTCAAATATTTGTTTTATATGTTGAGTCTGTTTTTTCTAGATCTGGATAGTCAATAGCAGGAGACAAGATTGGAGAAGAAAAAAAATTATTTGTAGACAGAGTTACTTCTGGATCATGGTCAATAAGCCTTTTATTTATTTTTAATGAAGGGACACAAATCTAAGTGGAGATTGTATGAACATAAACAGCAATAGCAAAATGGTAGATCTCTGGATATCTTGAAACAGACTTTCAGAATGGCTCAGTGATGAATTCCAAATAAACTTTTCTCATTAACAAAAATGTTCCCAGTTCAGAAGAACATCAATTGAGAACTCAAATTTTAGTCTATGGCAATATAAAAACCTCCACACTTCCCAACATAAAAAACTTGGTGTCAATGGGTAGAACACTTCTACTATGTTTTGCTATCCTGGATGCATGGATCTTAGATTTATCTGCAGGAATAAATAGGGTTACCAGATCCAGGCAGAAAAACTCCATGTGCCCACCTAGATGGCAGGAGAAAGCTAAAGTCTGCTGAATTTGTCTGCTCCCATCTAGTGATGGTTTAGATTTTTGTAGCCCAGATCTGAGCTTAAGAGTAGCAAGCATTGGAGAACACTCATGATTTCTTAAAGGCCCAGTTGTCCAGAGTGATAGATTTCTCCATGGTCATTAAACATTAAGTAACCACACCGAAAACTTCCCGACTTCTGATGTCAGACATAAATTATCTTATTAAGAAGAAACAAAAGCCACCCAAGGTGATTTGGCAGACAAATCTTACATTTCTTCTTCTTCTTCTACAGGATCTACCACCCCTGATGACACTCTGTGTCGCCTCTACCAAAAGTGTAGCAATCAATGAAGATAATTATACGTAGAACTACTGACACGCTACGCCCCATTCAGAAGCTACAACACAATCAGAACGTCAATTATTTAAACCGTAACTAACATAGCTCTGCATGTCTTTCCAGGGCTTAGACAGAACACGGAGCATTGTTAGAATGGCATAAAAGAGAAAATGAAATATTAATGGAAGGCAGCTTTGTTCTCAGCACAGCAAGACCGAGGTGGTTGTAAAAACCGGATTCCTGCAGTTGCTACAGCTTTAATTAGGGAGGTCACTGTCTCCCTACCCTTCTTTGGTTTCTTTTAATTTCCACCGAGGAAAACGGCGTCTGCATTTTATTGAACACCCTTGAATTTTTATTTTTAGAAATCAAAACAGCAACATTTCTTGGCATCTGTTGTGAGTTCTAGGTGTTATTTGCTCTTTAGAGATAAAACTCTTTCGATAGCTTTAAAATAAAAGAGGAGGCAAATTTATTCGTATGGGGAGAACCTGCTCTATAGGGATATAGTCGGAAGAAGAAGAAGAAGAAAAATCTTTACAACCCCAATGCTTGAATCCACTTAAGGCCAAAAAATATAGACTAGATATTATACATCAACTCTGCTGGAGGGATATAAAAACAGGTCTTAACTATTTCTCTGCTGAGATTCTCTTTGTTCAAGACAGCCAACAATAGAATGTCAGGGAAATACCAGAATGTTTGACTTAAATAGGAGTCCCGTCATACGTACGATGGGCTTCAGGATGAGATCTAAGTCTCAAAGGTGCAACTGGACTTTCTTTGTTTTTCCTTGAAGGTGTTTCACTTCTCAGCTAAGGAGCTTCTTCAGTTCTGACTGAATTCTGATCGATGCCAGAACTGAAGAGGCTTCTTGTGTCAGGATCCTGGCAGCTACTCCAATTAAATCATGAGGCTCAAGCCACACTTCCAAAACTAAAGAATTTATTTGATGGTAACATTCTATGTCCGGCATTCACCTGGGCGTAGCCAACTCTGAGATACGTAATTCACTGTCACCCTTGATCCTGCTTTTCTCCCCATCCCTCTGGGTGTATCATCCAATGAAAAACATCCATAGCCAAGAGTCATCAATCATGATCTCCAATTAGATTGCAGAAGCTTCAGTCATCTAATCAGTGTTTGAAGAAAATATGAATGGAATGTGCTTTTGATTCCACACTGCTGCCTGCTCTTTGAAACTCCCCTCCCTTCTTTCTGTTGTCAACTATAAAACGTGTATACAAAATGTTTTATGAGTTAACATCTTGGATGAGAAGCGAAAGTCTTCAAGAAAAAATAAAGGAAGTCCAAAATTTGTCTTTTGAAAAGGCACCTTTGTTCTCTAATTTTCACCCAGATCCGAGCCTCACATTTCCTGAGAAATAATCTGTGAGGTTTCTCATCTGCAAATATTTCTTAACTATAGATGGCGGTGCATTTGACATTGAATATCAACTCTGGAAATATGAGATCTAGGTCCCAAAGGTGCTTTTTCAAAAGGCAACTGGGCTTTCTTTGTTTTCCCTTGAAGATGTTTCACTTCTCATCCAAGAAGCTTCTTCAGTTTGGACTGAAGGTCTTCAAAGAAAAATAAAGAAAACCCAGTTCCTTTTTTGAAAAATCATGACCTGAATGATTGAGAATCTCCATAGATAAGATCTAGGATAACCTAAGACAAAACTGCCACATTTCACTAGTGATATGTTTCATTGCTGAAAGAGGGCATTGAATGGTCGAACCATTACTGATTACTGGTCACCCTGGTTACTGGCTCAGCAGTTAAAATGCTGGGCTTCTCGATTGGAAAGTCGGCAGCACAGGTTCAAGACGATGGGCTCCTGTCTTCTTCTCAGATCCTGCCAACTTAGCAGTTCGGAAGCACGCAAATGAAAGTAGATAAATAGGAGGGAAGATAACAGCGTTCTTTGATGTTTTATTTATGTATTTGTCAAAAGCTTACAATATAACAAACAAGAATAAACATAAGTTGAAATACAAGAAATAGGAACTAATAATTGGGGACAATAGGACAGGGATGGTAGACATGATTGTGTGCTTATGCACGCCCCTTACAGATCTCTTAGGAATGGGGTGAGGTCAATAGAGGTTCGTTTGAGGGTAAAGGAGTGGGGGTTTGAGCAGGTGACAACAGAATCAGGTAGTGAGTTCCAGGCATTGACCACTCAGTTCCTGAAATCGTACTTCCTGCAATCGAGTTTGGAGTGGTTTACATTAAGTTTTATCTATTGTGCACTCTAGTGTTGTTGTTAAAGCTGAAATATTCATTAACTGGTAAGATGTTGTAACATATGATTTTATGCACTATGCTTAAGTCTAATCTTAGTCGGTGTAGTTCAAGGTTGCCTAAGCCAAAAGAATCTCAAGTCTAGTGATGTAAGGTATTCTGTTGCAAACAGAGGAATGTAGTACTCTTCTGGTAAAATACTTCTGGACTCGCTCAATTGTATTTATGTCTGATATACAGTGCGGATACCAGACAGCAGAGCTGAATTCAAGTATTGGTCTAGCAAAGGTTTTGAATGCCCTAGTTATCAAAACAGAGGAGCTTTATAAAATTAAATTTATAACTCTTAAACCTTTTTTGGCAATTACTGTTGCAGTGGGTTTTGGTGCTTAGATCATTTGATATGAGAACTCCAAGGTCCTTGACAAAGTGAGGGTCATCAACAAAGTCATATCCACCTAGATTGTATTTGTTATATAGATTTTTTTTACCAATGTGTAGGACAGAGCATTTGTTGGTAGATATTTGGAGTTGCCAATTGTTAGACCATTCAGACACATAATCAAGGTCTTTTTGAAGGACGGTAGCATTGATGGTGGTGTTGAACAGTTTTACATCATCAGCGAAGAGGAAGCAGTTGCTAATAATATCATGCTAGCCACATGACCATGGAATTGTCTTCAGACATCACTGGCTCAATGGCTTTGAAACGGAGATGAACCTAGAGTCGGCAACATCTAGCGGAATAAAATGTGCAGTGACTTCTTTATCTTTACGCCAGATAAGAGATGCTAGCACTTGTTTTCAATTCTGCAGCCCTTCACCATTTTGGTGGTTACTTCTCTGTTAGTGGAAACCAAAAGAGATCATGGCTAACTCAGTTCAGATGCTACAGATGTTGAGTACATTAAAGTAATATATAGTTTAACCGCAATCATTGGTTTCAACATAGCATTTAAGCATTTTGGCATATCTATCTATAATCAAGATTTTTTTTAAAAAAGAAAACCCATATGAATGTATGGTACTTTGGAGGACTGTGTGGCGTATTTAAAAATAATAATTTGCACATTGAAAAAAAGATTAGCATACGAAAAGCTCTCAGATACTTCATGATTGTGACATCTATTAAAAACAGTCTCATTTGAAAAACAGGGAAGTACAATTAGAACTAAATTGTTCTCGCTCTAGGCTTCCATGAAATGAAACATAGACAATCAGATTTCAGGACAATAGAAGACAAGTTAGCTCTAATTTGACTATGGATACTTTAACCACATTCCTGTTAGTCATTTTCTAATATAGTCATCTATGTAATTACATTTGATTTTTAGCCGTCCTTGGGAGAGAATGTTCTTAATTTATTGACCCTCCAAAATGTAATTTATTTTTTTTGCACATATTTGTAGGAATAAATTAGATTTCCATGGCAAAAGACAATTTACAGTTTTCAGTGGTTTTTTTTTTTAAATACTTCTTGTAGTAAATATATAGATTAGCAAAAGTTATTTTGTTATCTGTTTAGTAGATAGAGCTGAGGGTTTTTTTTCCTTCCTTCCAACTGAAAGAGAAAAAGGAATATTTCTGATGTTCTCATCCAGAGAACATCCCTGATCATTCCAAAGAAGTGGTCCTTCGATGATTCTTCTACTCTGGTTCATCACATAAATGATACACATTGTGTCACTGAGAGCAACTGCATATGACAGAAGCACGTTTGTATTTTATGTGAAGCCATGAATCATGTGACACTATTTCTCCTCCCTTCCAGGAATAATCAGCTGACCAAAGAAAGACTACAGGTCCCTTAATAGAGAAACAGCTTGGATTTGAACAGGTGTGAAAGTTTTTCAAGTGACTTAAAATTTTGAATCATTAGTTGTCTCACCAATACCTTGGTTGGCTCTTGAAAAAAAAAACCCACACCACGCCTGTCATTGAAGTAGACGATCTCCCCCAGTGCAAATAAATTGCATGGAAAATAAAGGATGGATGAAACAAGGGGGCAGAATTTGAATGCCCCCTAAAGCTTTTAATTAACATTCTCTGAAAAGGAGCCTCTTGTCCCAAGCAAGTAATAAGAAGCCAGAGGATGGAAGCTTTGCAGATGCTCAGTTCCTGCCTGCGCTCTAAGAATCCAAGAAAAGACTAATCAGGATTGTTTTAAAGCCATTTTTTTTTCTTTGCCAAGCTTCAATCTCTCATTAGGGCACTCTTAACTGGCATCATTGTCTGGTTAGTGTTTGAAAATCACCAAAGGAACCAAGATTTCCCTTAATCCCCCATCAAAGGCAATGCTCTTGAAAGATGCTATTTTCATGCAAGTGAACTGGAAGGCTGACCTTGCTCAATTCCACAAACACACACAGAGAAATACACAGACACTCACACTCACACACACACACACACACACACACACACACACACCTCTCTTTGGTCTTCAAAACAACTATTTTGGATTTGTTAGCTTTAGAAAGCATACTGAGTTAATGACCAACATCTTAAAGCATGGCTGGGTGGTGAACTCTGGGAGTTGAAGTCCACAAGTCTTAAAGTTGCTATGTTGGCCACCTTTGTAAAACTTTCCATTACTTTTCATGACTGGTAGACTTACATCTTCTCCAAACTCACATATGTGAACAAAAGTACAGAGAAGAGCAACCAGGTTGATTAGGGGATTGGAGACAAAAACATATGAAGAATGATTACAGGAACTGGGCATGGCTAGTCTATTGGAGAGAAAGACCAGGGGAGACAGGATAGCAGTCTTCCAATATTTGAGGGGCTGCCACAGAGAGTAAAGGTCAAGCTATTTTTCCAAAGCACCTGTAGGCCAGACAAGGAATAATGGTTGGAAATTGAACAAGGAGAGATTCAACCTGGAAATAAGGAGGAATTTCCTGACAGTGAGAACAATCAACCAATGGAACAGAAGTTGCCTTCAGAAGTTGTGGGAGCTTCATCTCTGGAGGCTTTCAAGAAGAGACTGGATTCCCACCTGTCAGAAATGGTGTAAGGTCTCCTGCTTGGGCAGGGGGTTGGACTATAAGGTCCCTTCCAACTCTGATTATCTGTTATCTGTTAACACAGTTGGTTGGATGCCCTTGCTATCTGGGGAATTTTGGGAGTTGAAGTTCACAAGTCTTAACATTGCCAAGGTTGGACACCCTGTTTTAACAGTAAATACAAGCCACAGAGATGTTTCAATTATATATATATATATTTAAATTCTACCGCCAATGCATCAACTAACTAGGCAATGACATAGCTTTGGCTAGATCAGTTAGAGGGAAATTCTCACACATTGGTTGGTATTGCGTGACTTCAGATTTTGCTGTTCACAAAGGGGGAAAAAATGCAAGTTCATCTAAATATATCTAAAGAGAAATCCAGCCAGCAACCTTGAAGACGGCATGTTTTTAAAGAAGGGGGGGGGGAGGAGGAAACCCCAACATTGTTCTATGAGTCTTGAAATCAAAAAGCTGCCCAATTTCCAAATTAATGTATAACAATGCTGCATATCAGGAGGTAACTCTAAAGAGAGTCTGTGGGAGTTTACAGCTAATGAGACTCAGCAGTGGCTTCTAACAGCATGCTTATGTCTTCCCAGATCTTGTCATCCCTCAAAGATAGGCGAAGTCAAGAAAGAAGCTCAGTGGGGATCCCAGAAATTCTTCGTTGTATGAGGGTAAAATAACATAATCTTGAAAGCTCTTCGTTTCTTTTCGTTTTTTTTGCCCCACCTTATACTAAACACAATCTTATTTTGAGTTTCTTTCCCACACTTTTCTATTTCTCATGACAGTGTCGTCTTTTGTCAAAGCTTCCCTTTAACCATAGTATCACAAGCCCAGAAGGGACCTTGAAAGTCTTCTAGTCCAACCCTTTGCCCAAGGCAGGAGTCCTTATGCCGTCCTAGACAAACGGTTTATTTATTTATTTATTTTATCGGATTTATATACCGCCCTTCTCCCGAGGGACTCAGGGCTGTGTACAGCCAAATAAAAATACAATATAAATTACAAAAGTTAAAAATAGATTAAATTCAAGGCTGCTACTAACATGATACCTTAAAACCCCAATAATTAAAATACAAAACCGATTCTCAAACCCCAATTTAAAACCCCAATTTAAAACCCCAATTTAAAATCAGCCCAGGCCGGCCTGCTCAAAGAGCCAGGTTTTCAGAGCACGTCTAAACGCCCTCAGGTCAGTGGTTATCCGTAATTCAGGAGGCAGCTCATTCCAGAGAGCGGGTGCCCCCACAGAGAAGGCCTTATTCCTTGGGGTCACCAGGTGGCACATGGATGCCGTCAGGACCAGAAGAAGATTTTTGTTGGAAAGTGCCAGTGTTGGAACACCCATAACTTCTGGAGTCAACTCATTCCATTGATTAATTGTTCTCACTGTCAGGATATTTCTCCATAGTTCTAGGTTGCTTCTCTCCTTGATTAGTTTCCATTCATTGCTTCTTACGGTCCAATAATCGTTCACATCAAAACAATGAACCAATAATACATAGCAATAGCAATAGCACTTAGACTTATATATTGCTTTATAGTGCTTTACAACCCTCTCTAAGCAGTTTATAGAGTCACCCTCTTGCCCCCAACAATCCGGGTCCTCATTTTATCCACCTCAGAAGGATGGAAGGCTGAGTCAACCTTGAGCCAGTCAGGATCAAACTCCTGGCAGTGGGCAGAGTTAGCCTGCAATATTGCATTCTATCCACTATGCAACCATGGCAAGGAAGGAAGGGAGGGAGGGAGGAAGGAAGGAAGGAAGGAAGGAAGGAAGGAAGGAAGGAAGGAAGGAAGGGCAATAGCCCTTAGATTTATATGTCATGCTTTCCAGCCCTCTCTAAGTGGTTTCTAGCCTATTGCCCCCAACATCTGGGTCCTCATTTTATCCACCTTGGAAGGATGGACGGCTGAGCCAACCTTGAGCCTGGTGGGATTCGATCTGCCAAATTGCAGGCAGCTGCCTGTCAGCAGAAGTAGTTTTCAGTACTACACTCTAACCACTGCACCACCAAGGCTTTATAATTCTACAATCTTTTAGAAAGAGATTCTACTACAGACGTCGGCAGTGAACTGTAATCCAATGAATCTCTAACAATTGTTATTTACTTATTTTATTCCTGTATCCAACTCTCTTCTTCTTTTTTGGATTATGTCCAAAATGTTTCTCAAAATATTGTTATACATTACCCAAAAAAAGAGAGCAAAGATACACATAGAAGCTAGTAAAGATAACTTTATGGTCACTGTACAGTAATAGAATTAGAAATGAATTGAGCTGGTACATTTCCCCACAATGTGGCATCTTCTCTATCTAGTGACCAACCAACCATTCCTGTTGCTTTCCTTCTCCACTTCTTCCTGACAATCACATACATCATTAATTGAGAGACCCTCATTAAACTTTCTACATCTCCTGAAAGAATAAAAACAAATGAGAATAAAAATCCTGGCATTTTTTTTTAAAAAAAAACCTACCTGGGAAACTTGATGGGATAAACAAACAAAGGAAATACGACTTCAACAACAGAGTGGTCAATGTCTGGAATACTCTACCTTTCTTCCCCAAACCCCAAAAACTTTAACCTTAGACTGTCCACTATTGACCTCACCCTTTTCCTAAGAGGTCTGTAGGGGGCGTGCATAAACGCACCAACGTGCCTACCATCCCTGTCCTATTGTTTCTTTTATTTTTCTTATATGTACCCATTCCATGTATTCATAACTATGTATATACTTATACCTATTATCTTGTAAGCAATTGACAAATAAATAAATAAATAAATAAACTAAAAAAAGATAAAAAAATAAACAACAAAATCAATATCGTCAAGGAATACAAAAGCTGAGAGAGGCATCTTGTCTTGATTAGACAGCAGCAAGAAATAAAGAAGAAGAAGAAGAAGAAGAAGAAGAAGAAGAAGAAGAAGAAGAAGAAGAAGAAGAAGAAGAAGAAGAAGAAGAAGAAGAAGAAGAAGAAGAAGAAGAAGAAGGCTCAGAGAGCAAAACTTTTCCTGATTCCAAGTGGGGCATAGAAAGAAGGGTGTGAATGAAGTCTCTTTGTTTGTTCATTGCGCACTTCTCAAATACGCTGAGTCTTCACATTGAAATACCCCGAATTGTAAAGATCTAAATTCTAAGTGCACAATGCCCTTGGGATTGGATGGTTGCATTCATCCATGCTGTGTGCCTCTTTATTTGTCTGCTTTTCTTCTCTTTGTTGTGGCCCAATACTCTGAAAACAATATGGTGAACTGCTTGACATTGGCTGGGTTATTAAAATGGGAACAGATTCTCCTTGCCTGCAATTCCATTGGCTTGTTGTCTAATTAATGCTCACCATTCAAGAAGCTTGTGGATGATTTACATATAAATATATTTCTTAGAATAGAATAGAATAGAATAGAATAGGATCCTTTATTGGCCAAGTGTGATTGGACACACAAGGAATTTGTCTTTGGTGCAAATACTCTCAGTATACATAAAAGAAAAGATTCATTTGTCAAGAGTCAAGAATCATAAGGCACAACATTTAACGATAGTCATAGGATATAATAAGCAATAAAATCATACTAGGAAACAGTCAATATAAATCGTAAGTACCATAGTGAAAAGTTTTCTTCTTCTCCTTTTTTTTTAATAGTCCTTTCTTGTTATTAGTTGTGAAATAAAGACATCCCCGGTTCTTTTATTTCCCTCTTGGGTCAAAAATTAAACACTTGTTTTCCAGATCCTGCTGTTTGGAGTCGAGATTTCCTAAGGCAACATTACAAACTTAATTTGTAAACATTGCTTTGAAAAATCTGGCCTTTTGGATGACTCCGAGTTATTAAAAAATGGTCTTTGAAAATTCTATAGCTAATCAAGCTGTCTCTTTTATTTTCTGTTATTGATTTGGGACACCCTTCACATGTTGGTCTGGATTTCCTGGGTCTTCTTAGGGCAAGTTGCAGATAAGAGGCTGGTTTTGTTATGCAAAGCACCTTAGCATTAACAATACTGATGCAGAGTGAAATCAGGCACAATGACCAACCAGCCACAATGGCAAAAAAAAAAATGTAGAAAGTTGTAAAATCTAATCTGAGACTGGATGAACAAAATTGGATCTGCAGGTAACATGAAAGAATAACTCGGAGGAGCATAAGCAAAATTGTTACAGATTTTTAGACATTATGAGAAACAAAACGTGAGGTTCACTTTTTAGTCTGTGCTCCTCCTTCTTTTAAAATTTCTCCAGGCAAGTCCACCAATTTTCAAAAGATACTTCTTATCCAAACCAGTTCTCCATCTTTTATTATACACAGGTCAACATTGACTATTTATTAATTACATTTCTTAGTGCTTAATAAACATCGTGTTGTCTGGCTATTTAATTTGCTTACCAATACTGATTATATTCGTAATCTCCACTCCTTTTTTCCAACCAGTGGTAAAATAGATTCCATGTTGGATAGTATTCTGTGTCTTCTCTCTGCTTAATGGTCAATGTCACTCTATCCATTTCTACACAGTCTAGTATCTTCTTAATTATCTTTTCATCTCGCGTGTCTCTTCATGTTTTCCAATGTTGTGAAAATATAACCCTCCCTGCCATTACAACAAGTAATATTAAATGCATACTGTTTTTTTCTGTTATTCTACCTAAACAAAAAGGTTTAAAATCTACAACTTTCCCTATCATCTTTTCTAGCCACCTCTGTATCTTTGCCCAATTTTTTTTTTTGCTTTAACACAATAGCACATGGGCAAACAATAGATACAAACTCAAAGTAAACTGCTCCAAACTCAATTGCAGAATATACAACTTCAGCAACAGAATGGTCAATGCCTGGAACTCACTACTTGACTCTGTTGTTACATCAAACTGTCTACTATGGACCTCACTCCATTCCTAAGAGATCTGGAAGGGGACGTGCATAAGCGCACCAGCGTGCCTACTATCCCTGTCCTACTGTTCCCATTTATTCGTACTCATTTACTATGTATATACTTATACCTGTTTATACTTATATGTTTATATGCTATGTTAATACTTATACTTGTTTTCTCATACATGCTAGACAAACTAAACTAAATAAAATAAAAATAAATAATCCACCACATATGATAAAATGTGTCTTCACACATGTTCCCGCCCCAAGGACCCTAATTAAAACCCCCAAATTCATGTTCAATAATTTTCATGATAATCACTCATGTTGCTTTCAGATTGGCAGGACCATTAAAAGAAAAGACCAAACTCTCAACCAAGCAAATCCTATCTCTGTTGGCACATCTGACAGCAATTCACAGGCTGCACGACTACGGGATCAGCCGAAGCAAATCCCTCATTTTCTCAAAGACATATTGTCTTATCAGCAGAGCGCGGAGGTGCAGTTGGAGTATAACAAAAGCCTCTTTCTCACCTACTTGGAGCTTAAGCACTTTATTATTGGTTATTAGGGCGCGAGCCCTCGAGATAAACCGACCGCCCTCGACACCCGTTAAGAGCAAGTAAGCAAAATCTCTGGCAGAAGCCTATTGTAAAATGATGAATAAGCTTGCTAAGTTGCCATAAGGTGCAAGCCACAATGGAATCGTTATTTGTCAGACATGTATTGTAACCCTAAGGTTATCAGGCTGGACCACCAGCTACAAGAAGGGTACTTAACATTATCACCCCTCATTTATTTCTCCTACAGGCTCAAACACCTCTACAGGGAGGGCTCCTCCTTAGAGGTGGGCAGGTCTTCCACCAACCTTGAGGAAAGCTTTAGCAAGAGGTAATGAAAAGGATACCGAAGGCTACTCTAGGTCCCTAGGCAATGTATTTCTCGGTTCTGAATAGTTCATGCACTTTACTGTATTCCTAAGGCCTGAAGCCTGAAGTGTGTGTGTGCATGTGTGTGTGTGTATGTGTGTGTGTACACATACATATATATACACGCACACATACACACTTAGATAGATAGATGTAGATATAGATAGATAGATATAGATATATCAATATGTAGATAATTAGGTATTTAGATAGATATATAGATAGATATATAAATTTTAATAATAAAATAAAATAAATAAATAAATATAGATAGATATATAGATATATATATAGAAGCACAAGGCCGAAGAAACAACCCTGAAGATGATGAACGAGACCATCGAAATGTCGCCTAGATACTTCCAATTCTACGCGGGAGAAAACCCGAAGAACCAAAGATCCACATATATAGATTTATATATATGTGTGTGGTGTGTGTATGTGTGTAGGTAAGTAGGTAGGTAAGTAGTTCTGTGTGTGTGTGTGTGCGTGCACGTATTATCATTACTAAATAAAAGACTATAGACTGCCGTCAGTTGAAAACATCTGCAAACAAGTAACATGCTTATGGCAAAAAAATGTCTCTGGTTTTGTGGGGAGAGGGATATTTAGCTAATAGCCCCCCAATTACTGCCCAAGGAGCAAAGAGTGCAATTAGCAAAAATCTCAAATACAGGTAGACCTTGGCTTATGACCACAACTGAGCCCAAAATTTTCCTTGTTAAGCCAAATATTCATTAACTCAAAGTATAGAAAGGATGGATGGATAGATAGATAAATGATAAATAGATTAGATAGCTAGACAGCTGCATAGCTAGACAGACAGAAAGACAGACAGACAGACTGACTGACTTTGACTTCTTTGGACTGCAGTGGACATTCTTGTCTTCAGCAGGGACTCTTAAGATGTCGGAAAATCTTACGCCAAGAATCAAAGACTGAGCATTTCAAGAGCTAAGTGGACCATAGTATGAAATCTCACCTATGTTGAATTGCTTCACAGGAAGATAACTTCTAAAATACAGACAGGATTCATGAAGACCAGAAAGGAAGTTTTAAGTAGCAGCT
The DNA here is from genome assembly GCA_023653725.1 of Bungarus multicinctus. NCBI lineage: Eukaryota > Metazoa > Chordata > Lepidosauria > Squamata > Elapidae > Bungarus > Bungarus multicinctus. The sequence goes on along the minus strand of CM042839.1, from coordinate 4,267,121 downwards.
TGTTGTGGTTTGCTGGCAGCTAGTACAGGTGGCAGTGGAATTGGACAGTGAGGAAGAAAGGGGACCAGTTCGGGAGTCTGAAGAGGACTTGGACGAGTGTCCTGCATCTGATGCAGGGATGGGGCCAGGGCCATCTGGGAGTGGGGTGCTGTTTCTGGAGCCTCCGGAATCTGGCAGCAGCGAGGAAGAAGAACAGGGGGAGCCTGTTCCCAGTGTATGGCTGCGCAGAGCTGCTAGAAGACAAGAGCAGCTGAGACAAAAGGGGCGACTCGGGAGTAAGGCTGGGAGGTGATTGCCCCTCCTGTAAGGTATAAAGTTCAGGCCAAGATGATGAAACCTTTGCAGGAAGCAAAGTATTTATTTATTTTATTTATTTTTGTCAATTGCTTACAAGATAATAGGTATAAGTAAAAACATAGTTATGAATACATGGATACATATAAGTAAAAAGAAAAGACAATAGGACAGGGATGGTAGGCACATTGGTGCGCCTGTGCATGCCCCCTACAGACCTCTTAGGAAAGGGGTGAAGTCAATAGTAGACAGTCTAAGGTTAAAGTTTTTGGGGTTTGGGGAAGAAACCACAGAGTCAGATAGAGTATTCCAGACATTGACCACTCTGCTGCTGAAGTCATATTTCCTGCAATCAAGTTTGATGCAATTAACCTTGAGTTTGTATCTATTGTTTGCTCTTGTATTGTTATGGTTGAAGCTGAAGTATTCATTGACAGGTAGGACATTGCAATGTATGATTTTATATATTATACTTAGATCGGACCAAAAGCGGCATAATTCAAAGTTTTCTAGGTCTAGAATTTCAAGTCTGGTGGTGTAAGGTATTCTTCAACGAGTAGAGGAGTGGAGAACTCTTCTTGTGAAATATTTCTGGACTTTCTCAAAAGTAGTTCGATTGGTTCCAAGTCCTCCTTGAAGCTCTGTGTACTTTGGTCGGTTTTTTCTTGTACTTTGGTTGATTTCTTTTATAATTAATTGGATACTTCTGTTTTTGACAGCATTCCACAGAATTAAAAGGTGTGTGCTTATCTTGGGGAATGTTTAATATTAGTTCTGGCTGGGAATGAAAACAATTCCCAGCATTGCAATAAAATAGGTTTTGCTTTTAAAACAAGTTTGTGATTAATTACGTCTGACGAAGCCTGGGTCAGAACACAGCTTTCCTGCTCATCAGCACCATCTGCCAAATTAATTGACGTACACCCAAATTCAGGAGGTCAGATGAGCAATGGAGAAGAGTATCTATGATTGTGTTGGTCTTGGGAAAGGGGCAAGGATGCTGATTCCCATCCCAAATCTCAACAGGCCTGCCTAGTGGTGCCCGTGAAATTACTGTCCCACAAGACAAAAGTAAATGGGGAGAAGATGCTTTCATTGTAAGAAGGTCTGAAATTAAAGACCAGATGATTCAAGTTTCACCATGGACCTTTAGGTGGAGAGGGAAGGAAAGAACAGTCTGTTGTTGGGAAGCATGGTACATTTGCATTTGTAAGACCTCAAGCACGATGAACTAAGTTTTAGAAGGATAAATAAAACCATGAGAGCATTTGAAAACACCATAATTTTGGTCTTTCAACAAGAAGGGCTTAGTAAGGTTAGGAGGCACTTGAAGTCCAGAATGATTTACATCCTGTGAGCTGGAATGCAACATTAAACACCATCTTCCCTTCCAAGTTCATCTTGTCATCCACAGATAAATATAAATTAGAACAAACCAAAATAAATGGGTGGGTACCAAGAATCCACAAAACAACTGACCATAATAGAAGACCTGGTCCCTCAATTCAATAGCCAAAACAGCCCATTACTTGGATTAAATGACTGGTTGGGCTGGAATGAAATATTATGGGGCAGGAGTGTTCATAGAGGATGATACAAACAAGTCAAAAAATAGTCAGGGTACAGCCACATAAAACAAAACACTGACCAAATGTAAGGATAAACTGGTTGCTCTCTCATGTTTTTGGATTCCTCTTATTATAGGATGCAAATCTCAGCACTATCCCTTAGGGAGAGAAAAAGTCTTGTTTGTTAGATGTGCCAGGTTAAAGAAAAAATTTTTTGAAAAAGAGAAACCTAACAAAAATGAAGATATCTAACGATAGAATGTTAGGAAGGGAGGGAGGGAGGAAAGGAAGAAAGGGAGGGAGGAAGAGAGGAAGGAAGAGAGGAAGGGAGGGAGGGAAGGAAGGAAAGAAGGGAGGGAAGGAAAGAAGGAAGGAAGGAAGGAAGGGGAGGGAGGGAGGGAGGGAGGGAGGGAGGGAGGGAGGAAAGAAGGAAAGAGTAAAAATAATGAACTCCCATACAGTCATTTCCTGTATTCCTATGTTACAATTGGATTCACAGGAAGTTGCAAATTTAATCTGTAAATTGTTTACAAATTTGGAACACCCAACCTGAGGTCTATCAAATAAGATAAATATGCTAGCTCATCTTTCATAATCCCCAAGCATCATGTTCTTGGAACTCTTGACTGGGAATTATGGGAGATGAAGTTCAAAATATCTAGAGTACAACAGGTAGAGAATGTTGGCTTAGACTGAGCACGAGATTTGCATTAACTAAGTTATTCTTTTTCCCAAGCTATAAATGTACAATGCTTTAAAAAACAGTGCTTTAAAAAACTTTAAAATGCATTGCAGCCATGCAGGAGGACAGAAAGAACCATAGAAATCAAAGTGTTTTACATAATACATTTATGTATCCTTACACAATCTATTTATATGGCAAAGGAAATTCATTCTTACGAAATGTTATTTTTATTGAAGAAAACCAAATTTCCTTTGTTACAGATAATTGAGCCGGTCTATTGATTTCCCAACATCCTATCTTAGGTTTGCAGTGAATGAATAAAAACACATTTCAAATTCCCCAAACATTCTAGTACATCTTGCCAACTTATTGCATTAATTATCATGGTACTCCGAAATGCAATAATAATGAATAGAAGGGGAAAAAAGAAAAGGAGGAAAAATATAATCCCTCTAATCAAAGGATGCACATCAATCTTGTTCGAGATTCTTAAAATTGGAGGCAGATTTCGAACCCCTTAACTGGCTTGTATATTTGCCCTCTTTCCCTACAACGTATCACCCCATCCAGTGCCATAAACCTCAAGCCAATTCAACAGCTAAGGTTGATCCAGCAGGTGGCATTGTTGTCTTCTGCCACTTGATACCTCTTGAAAAGATTCAGTGGGCAAGCAGATGCACCAAAGTGGTGTAACAGAATAGCAGAGTTGAAAGGGACCTTGGAGGTCTTCTAGTCCGTCTGCTCAAGCAGGAGACCCTAAACCATTCCAGACAAGTAGCTGCCCAGTCTTTGCTTAAAAACTTCCAGTGTTGGAGAACATCATCATCTGGAGGTAAGCCATTGTGTCATGCCCCTGATGGAGTCCGACTCTGAGGGAGAGGAAGAATAGCTGACAGGGAGTGGAAATGTGGCTCCAGAGGTTGTGGAGGAGGCTGGGGAAGGGCAGGGGCCGGCTAGGCAGTCAGAGGAGGACCCAGGCCCATCCCCTCTCCATCCTAGGGCACGCAGGGAGGAGAGGATAAGGGAGAGATGTGGTCTACTCAGGAGGAGAGGGCCTTGATCCTCTTCATGGGCTGCAGCTGAGACAACTGAATAGGAGTATGGACCTGCGTACTGGCGAACGCTGGAAACAAAGCATGTAAATATGTCTAGTTGATAGTTCCTCTCTGAGTTTGGCATCCTTCCCAGTGTGGATTATCTGTGGACATCCTCTAGCCCTTATCTTGCCTGGTTTGTGTTGCTTTTTTTCCTTCTTTGTGTAATTATGTAATTGTTTTTTTGTCTTCCGTCAAAGATATTTGGAGCTTGGAAGCAAACTGAAGGAATAAAAGGGGCATCACCTGGTTTCTGTGACTGTGTTTGTTTTATATCCCATCTTGGGTCATCACACATTGTACTGGTTCATTGTTCTCACTATCAGGAAATTTCTCCTTAGTTCTAGGTCAGGGGTCTTCAAACTTGACAGCTTTAAGACTTGTGGAATTCAACTCCCAGAGTTATGGGAGTCATGTTAGCTCAGGAATTCCAGGAGTTGAAGTCCACAACTTGCCAAGTTTGAAAACCCTTGTTTTATTTGTCTCCATCCTAGTCCTGCCTTCAGGTGCTTCAAAAACTAGGCTAACACCCTCTTCTGAAGGTGCTTTTTCAAGAGGCAACTGGACTTTCTGTTTTTTTCTTTGAAGATGTTTCACTTCTCATCCAAGAAGCTTCTTCAGCTCTGACTGGATGGTGGGAAAGTCCAGTTGCCTCTTGAAAAAGCACCTTTGGAACAACCATGACCTGGAAGACTGAATATCTTCATAGACAACTAACGCCCTCTTCTTTGTGGTCTTGTTTCAATTGCCCAAATGTATTGTTTCTCCTGCCTAGATAGGTTTTATGTTTCTCAAACAGAGAGATTACAAATCAGCGCACTGTTATGTTTGTACCACTACATTTTCCCCAAAAAACACAGTTTCTTAGAAGGAAAGTTGTTTGTGGCAATGGGTAGAGAAGGAATCACTGATTGACTATTCTAATTACTCAGCTCACTGCAGCAATAACAATGAAAGCTATGGGAGAAAGGAGACCTACTTGGATGCAAAATAGCTCTCTCATTAATTTTGCATCCCTAATATGTTCCCTGTCGACCCATAATGCAGTTTTAGGAAGTAAGCCAAATAAGATAAATGAGGTTGAATTCGGGGCACAAAACAACAACGGAATTAGTAGCAGCAACCAATAAACATATTGGTGAGCTGTTGCTTTGATGGATTGATTTTATTCTATTTTTTATTTATTTTATTTATTTATTTTGTCAAAAGCTTACAATGCAATAGTTATAAGAATAAACATAAGTTTAAATATAAGAAATAGAAACCAATAGTTGGAGACAATAGTAAAATAAAACTTTCTTTAGACTAGTTTTAGGATGATTTCTATTTCATTGTTTACAATTTTCAGAAGGGATGCTTATTGCCAAAGGAATTCCTTTTCTTCCCCCTTTAGTTGAAGAAAAATCTTGAAAAATTCATGGAAAGGAGATGAGTTCTCACTTAATGAAGTTCTCCTTGGTGGAGACTTGTGTCCTCATACTTATTTAAAAACAAGGTGATCTACGACCATGATGAAGGAGGAGAGGACCAGGCTAACCCTGAGGGAGGGGTCAAACATGTCACCAGTCTCAAATCCCTTTATTCCCACAAGAGATCTAAATCCAGCCCACTTTGAATTCCATTGACTGTTATCTACTGCCAGTTTGCTTTGATCGTTAGAAGTCCAGCTTCTTACAGAGAGCTTAAAGGTTGCAACAAACCTTTACCTTCATTTGAACTGCCTAAACGCCTGATTTTTCATGCTTGTCAAATAAAGATTTGGTTGATTGAAGGTAGAAGAAGGAGAAATGTAAAAGTTCTATTTGGGGATTGAATGGAAGCTTCCTGAAGAAATCCCACCAACAAGAAATGGCTAAAGAAAATCTTTTTCTTGGAAAAAAAATCAGATGAATCACTTACATAATTTCTCAAACTGACATTTTGGAACCAATTCCATTAACTAGTCTCAGATTCCTGAGGATGCTCCAGAAAGTATTGAGGAATGTTTAATGTTCTTGTTGAATTCCCACAGAGATGTATACACATGGACAAAAGTTTTTAAAATGGTGGCCGGGAGGGAGCGTTTAAACTTCTCAAAAAGCTCCCATGGTTATGCTATAGATGCAACCTTCACAATCAAGAACATGAAGAACACAAGCTGAACGTTCTCTGAGACTGCATTAAGGCTGTGTAACGCTTTAGAAATAATTTGCAAATATGTTTCAGAGTGCACGGCATGTGAATGCAGTTTCATTGGGTACTCTTTAAGGTAGTCACGTCTTTTCCCAAGGTCCCATAGCAGCTGCAAAGTTTAGCCATCTGATCTTCCACAAAAGATGCAACTGCTTTAAAAAGATACGGAAAGCTGCTAGGTTCACATGCTCAGAAATACCTTTTCTAAATCATTCCTCAAGCTCTGAGTAACTGCAATGATCTTAGACATGATAGAGAAGAAAATTAATTGGATGCTTCTGGGTTTCTTTGCTCTCCCCACCCGTAAGAGTTAAACTTAGCTCAATACCATACCTACCAAAGAAGCAAAACTTGAGCTCTCAGGTCCAGATTGGACAATCAAAACCCTTGAATGAAGCCACTAACTGAACTGTAATCTGTAATGTGACACGAGTGAAAATTGATTACATACACGGGAAGTAATCATATTAATTCAATTTATTTTTAATTACATTTAAATGAAGTGATGTCAAGGGTCCGGTTGTCACGCCTCTGCTCATTGCACTGTCCCGATCCCACTTTCTCTTTGGGGGGAAGCCCATACCATTCTGCCAAGGAGTTGAATGTTGCCTCTCACAATGATACAGACTTCCCAAAATAATTGTTTCTTGTTCTACTTGGATGTGAGAGATGGTACCAGGGGTGGGATTCTACCAGTTTGCACCTATTCGCTAGAACCGGTTGTTAACTTTCTAAGCAGTTCGGAGAACCGGTTGTTAGAAGAAATTACTGGCCTAATCCTGTAAGGAAGGCAGGAAGGAAACATTCTGGTGTTGCTTACAGAAACTGCCTCTCTGTTAACCCTTATTAGGTTCTTGGCAGGACTAGACTTCCTGTCTCAGGAACTTCTCTGGAGTTATTTTTCCCTCCTTTGCTGGTACTTTGCTTGTGTGTAGTGACCATTCAAAGTTACAATGGCACTGAAAAAAGTGACTTGTGACCATTTTTCATACTTACGACTGTTGCAGCATCCCCACAGTCATGAGAGGCCAGGCGAAGTGATGCGTGCCTCGATGTGAGTGATATTGAGTTGGCCACACCAGCCAATAACATGACTACCGAGCCACGTCCCCCAGTCACATGCCCACCAAGCTATGCCCACCACCTAAGCCAGGCCCACAGAACCAGTTGTTAAAAAATTTGAATCCCACCCCTGGATGGCGCCCATGGAGAAGGAGCTGGTGGGATGAACTACAGTGAAGTGGCAGTTTCTTAGGAAGGAAGGAGCATGTTCCAGGAAAAAAGGGGTGAGACAACAGCCCAGAATTGGAGAGGAGACAGAGGAAGAGATTTAGGAAAGCCACTCCCTAGAACAGGGGTCTTCAAACTTGACAGCTTTAAGACTTGTAGACTTCAATTCGCAGAATTCCTCCTCTAGTCATGTTAGCTCAAGAATTCTGAGAGTTGAAGTCCATAAATCTTAAATTTGCCAAGTTTGAAGACCCTTGCCCTTGAACCTCCCACTGTATTTTTTTTTTAGTTGAGACTAGTAATATTTTACTCTGGCAAGAGTCTGTCTGTTATGTGTAAGAGCTGATCTCTGGCTGAATTTTGCCACATTGTTCTTGGGCTTAGCCTGACACCAGCAATATCAGTGATTGAACCTGGGGTAGAATGTCCACCTGCAGGAGCAGAGGGAGAAGATTTAGTCAACTCAAGAGCTTTCCCAGGAAGAGACCCAGATCAAAATACAGCACAATCCTGAACTGGATGGAAAAAAAGCATGGAAGACATTCAGGATAGCCACATCCTGGAATCTCTGAGCTTATATTTAGTAGCTTATGGAGATCTAGTTTTAGTTTGGCAAGATTCTATCCATTAGGCAAAAGCAAATAAAGCAATTATACTCAATTGGTTTACAGTGTCTCACCTCTGGGATTTGACTGGATAGGCTTCCTCTAAAGCTTGCTTGTTTATTTATTTACTTATTTAGCCTCCCATCTCACTGCAAGACCCAGCCTTTCCCAGTATAAAGCTTGTTGAGGCCCAGCCATTCTCCCGTATAAAACTAAAGCAGAAACGGTGCACTTAAAGAAACAAAATAAATAAATCTAAACCACCCCATTGATGCCTTTCACACTGAGGGAGGGGAAACAGCAGCGTGGGGAAAATTACACATTAGCCCTCTCCATTATGAGAAAGGCTGTCATCTTTCAGCAGCCGGCAATCCATTAATCATCCGACAATCGTTCCTCCAGTTCTTTCATTGAGACATTAAACTGTGGCCCTTTCTGTCTGTCACCGTTGATCATCCAGATGGAAATTAGAAATCCCAGAGCATTTTCTAGATAAATAAATAAATAAATGAAGGGCCAGCCTGGTGACCCTCAACCATTTGAAAGAGAAAGAAGGGGGTGGTAGGGGGAAGAGCTTCCATTGTCCACAGCTGTGTGGGGAGCTCCTGTTAAAGTCCAAAGGCATCACATTTATTGGTGATATATATATATTTTCATGCCTCAGCGGTGATGAGGGTACTCTGAGATTCCCCTGATGCTGAAGGGCGTGAGGTAAAATCATAATCTATAATCATTTGTATTTACACACTCTGGACAGATAATCTGACAAAAATTAAGATGTACACCTGAGATTCATTTGAAGGGATTTTTCATCATCAGCAAAGCAATCTGTCTCATGTATTCAGCCTGGTCAGGGGACAGCCCATAATAGAAACAGCTGTACGTTGCAAAATAACTATCGCAAGCTGGAAAGGAGAGCTAAATGAAGATGCCGATCAGGGACTGGGAGCAAGGCGGTGCAATTGCTAAGCAGGGTTTATGGTTGAGGAGATGATAAAGAGAACACAAAAGAAGGCAGGCTCACAACTTGTGGGAGGCAATGACTTTTGTGGTGAGATAACTGAAACATGGTTAAACCAGGCACGAGATCAATGCTTCAAAAAATTACTGGAAGTCTACTCTATTGGCAGGCATGTCACTAGAAGGCAAAATCACAAAACTGCATCTCACTTATTTTGGCCATGTTATGCAGGGGAATTTACTGGAGAAAGCAATTTTGATTGGAAGAGTCAGCAGTCAAAGGAAACCAGGTCGTCAAAGAATATGATAGCTGGGTACCATCAAAGCTGACACTAACCAGAGCATAGAATAACTCAAAGGAGTAGTGCAAGATCGGAAGACATGGAGAGATTTGGCCCATAGAATCGCTAAGAATTGGACATGACTGAATGGATAGCATCATCACCATCATCATCATCATCATCATCTGTAAAGGAATGCAGTCTGGATTCCCAGGAGAAAGGAGGACATTGAGTGATGCAATTCATATAGCTCGTGTGAGAAACAGAGGGAGAAAATGGTCTCTCCATAAAAATTACCAGGGTCTATGCTTCATGTGGATAGTAGTCCCAACAACAACAACAACAACAACAACAACAACAACAACAACAACAACAACAACAACAACAACAACAACAACAACAACAATAATAATAATAATAATAATAATAATAATAATAATAATAATAATAATAATAATAATAATAATTGGATTTGGCCAAGAGTGAAATAACGTTACCTAGTTTGGCTAATGAAACGTCCATAAGAAAACAACCAAGCTCAAAGAGCACCAAGGATCCCTCCTTTCAACCCTGAGCAACAAATATTTTCCTTTATGCTTCATCCTTCACTATTTCTAAGCTTTAGCTTAGTTCTTGCACAAAGCAATGCAGTCCCCAGAACAATTTTACTGGAAATGATCCAAAATACAAGATGAAGCCAGGAACTAGAGGTGGTATTCAGCAGGTTCTGACCAGTTCTGGAGAACTGGGAGCCGAAATTTTGAGTAGTTCAGAGAACCGGCAAATACCCCCTTCTGACTGGCCCCGCCAACCCCATCTATTCTCTGCCTCCTGAGTCCCAGCTGATTGGCTGGGTCTTCTTTTGTTGCCCTGCACAGGAGAACAAAACTGGAAAGCAGGTTAGTGCAGTGGGGAGGGAATGGGAATTTTACAGTAGCTTTCCCCTGTCATGCCCATCAAGCCACGCTATGTCCATCAAGCCATGCGCACAGAACCGGTAATTTTTTTTTCACCTCACCACTGGCAGGAACTGAATCCATTGGGAACCAGCATCAGGTTTGGCCTACTTTGGTCTCAAAGGCTGGTCCTAGTTGGCATCCTGCTAGTGCAAGCAACTCTCCATCCTGTCTGATACATTGTGCTTTGCTTAGCTTTGATTTATACATTCAGGTGCCAGAGATACCTGCTCTCAATTTTTCTGCAATTAAAAAGGGTGAGCCAGGGAAGTTGACAACCCATCCTCCATTTGGTTACCACTCTTATCCCGTAGATATATTTTAAACTAATTCATCCATTGTTAACACTGTCAGGTTTGGCTTGATAAATCAAGGAAGAGCTAAAAGGGCTGGGAGCAGATTACAGGGTCATCTCTCACACACAATGTTTCACTAGACTTGCACAACTTTACATTTTTTTCCCCAACAGTTGTGTAAATGTATCGGTGGGACTAATCCCGATGCAAAGCATTTGGATTTTTTTTTTTAAAAAAAGAAATCAGGTGGAGGAAGAAGTTGCATTACAATAAATCACTGTCAAGAGGAGGTTGACCTTTGTATTTCTACAAGGTGCTGTGGTTGTAGCACCATGGAAAAACACAGTTTTTCATTGGGTGCTTTAATTTGCATTGGAAAAGAAGAAAGATCCATAAGCTCAGAATAAAAGATTGGAGGAATATACTTCAAATGTTGTAGCACCACCACAAGATAACTGTGATCAAATGGCTAGGGAATAGCACCCTCATTTCATGCCTGAATAAAGGAGGAGGATATAGCCCATCTGCCCAAAGAGAAATTTTCTCCCAAAGGGATGATGGCAGTAACTGGATAGATATAAATTGGATCCTGCTTTCCTTTCTCCAAAATCTCATCTTCCCGTGTTTTTAATAAGCCCTTTAAAATGCTTAATAGGCATTTTTGTGTCAGCAACATACTCTGGATACTTCCTTCCTTCCTTCCAACTTTGTCCTGAAAAATATTAGATGGATCCCTATGAGGGAGGGAGGGAAGAAGGAAGGGAGGAAATGTGGGAGGGAGGGAGGGAAGGAGGGAGGAAAGATCCTCTATGAATATAGTTTCAGAATTGTGATATTCCTCATGAAGATTAATTGGACAAGGAGTTGTCACTACACTCCATTGATATTGTGGCCTCTTTAATTAAATAAAAATGTCTCCAAGCAGTTTTAATGTCAGAACAACATTTACAAAAGGAGACATTAACTTGTCACTCATTGATCTGTAACATTACTAGCTGTGACAAGAGGTCTTTGTGTAATGGCAGCTCTTCAACCTCTAAAGAGTCTGAAATCCCATAGATTTTTTTTGACAGCCCTTCTTTTTAGGGTGATGGGTAGTGAAAGTGGTGGGTAAAATCTTCGAGACCTTTCTTCTGTAGTCCATATATACTTTCTCCATGTAACAATGAATGAATGAATTGTGTCAGGATTCCGGTATTTACCCCAATTAAATCATTGAAGATTGATTGATTGATTGATTGATTGATTGATTGATTGATTGGACATACAAACAAATATGGATGAGGCAAAGCAAATCATCATTTTTAAATAAAAAAATTTGGACAACAAGAGATGGTCAAGATAGAGTCCTGGAGAATCATATTCTGAATCCATTAAATCAATTTTTATTGCATTCACCAACCAGCCACAATGCTCATTCTGAAGTCTACCATTCTTGGCAGCTGCAATATCAGAAGTCTTCCCTCTGTAAAATGGCAGTCATTTTACTTATAGGCAACCCTGACCTTCTCACACCAGCAATTTTGGGATAGCAGACATAAAATGTTCTCAGAAATCCTCCGGTCCCAAAAGATTATTTTTTTATGATTTTAAATTTGATCTCCATTTTTAACTTTAAATTGGGTTTTAAGGGTAGGGGGGGGGTTTCCTAATTTTAGTCTGCAGCTGATTCAAATATTTAATTACTTTTTAACTTTTGTATTTGTGGGGTTTTTAGACGAGCTGTTCACCGCCCTGAGTCCCTAGGGAGAAGGGCGGTATATAAATGTAATTAATAAATAAATAAATAAATAAAATTATCAATTTCCCTTTTTAAAAAAAATTATATATATTTTTTTTATTTTTTATCTTTTATAAAGCATCTCATTAGGTGAACAATGTGTTTCCAGGTGTTACATTTCCATACAAATGTAGCCATAATTAAATACCAACTTTTATATCCAAATTAAAATCATAATATTACTTATTACCTTTTTCTTTAAATAATCTCATATATTATTTAACAATATTTCCATATTCTTATTCTATTTCTATATTCATAACTCTTATTTTATACAATCTCATTTCATATGGCAGCTTATTTCATTATCAATTTCCTCACGAAGAACAATCCAACTTTAAATTCATGTTCCTTGTTGATTTGAATTGAAGTATAGTCAACAAAGTTTAGGGAGAGTCTGAAGAAAGGAGACAAAACATTTATCCTCGCTACGAATACTCTGATTTGTTGGGATTGGAGCAGCTGTCAAGTCATTGCCCAACTATTTCCTTTGAGCCAAATTTGGTAAATCAGCTGATCTGCTGTTCTAAATTTGTCCCCAGATGTTAACTAGGCACAGGCAGCTAAATATGGAATACATACAGCAATAGTTCTGGCTTGCATCATATGTAAGAAAACCAGAGATTGAAGGCCGGGTATTTTGGTCTGTTTATGGATCGGAAAACTCCAAAATATGCCAGCAAAGATGGAGCAGAATATTAATATTAAGCAACAAGATCAAAACCAGTTGATACTCCTGGCATTAAGTTGGAGCCCTGGATATGCATTTCTTCACAGTTATAGAATGGAAAAACCCTGAATGTATTTTTAAAAAAACCACCTCCTTTTTTTTTTATTCAAATATTGTCACATCTTCTGGATTTTAAGATGCTGTCTTACATTTTAAGTGAGTCAGCATTGAACATTTTGGACCTCAACATTTAATATGATGAGCTGCTCCTTTTGTCAGAAATATTTTCCGGTTGTTAAACTTGAATTGGTTTAATGATTGGAATATAGCAAAACATTATCTCAAAGTTACATATCATTTATTTTGATCCCTTTATTCAACAGCTTGGCAAGGTTTTCTTTTGTCTTCTAGGTGTAAAACAATAGCAGATGTATATCATAGTATGGGGAAGAGTCAGATTTTTGTTTTGGAAATACAAAACAGAAAAAAAAATGAAAATAACAAGGCACAATAATTTTCAGTGAGCTGGGTAAGGCATCTACAAACTCTTAACCACAAACAAGGACTACCTTTGATGAGGAAGTTGTGGATGAGGAAATTGTGGAGTTCTTGGTGCTCTGTGAGTTTGGTTCTTTGCTTGCAGATGATTTGTTACCTGAATAGGTAACATCTGTTTTAGAATTGTGGCAGTTGCTCCTTGTTTATATATAGTAACTTGCGTAGTTGGTTTTGGAGGGATGTGTAGTTTTTCCCCCCCTTGGTATTTCATTGGTTAGGGTAGTGTTTTCTGCTTGATAATTTGTCTGGTCTTAATCCCTGCTTATCTGGCTGGTGGTTGCTGGAGAGGAAGTGCCCTGGTCTTTTTGTTTCCTTCTTAGCTTTTGAATGGTGTGTAAATGTGGTTTATCTCTAGGTGTCTCTCGATGGCTGACAGTGGAAGAAAATTACCTAGCATAGTGGTGGATTTTCCCCCTTGTTCAGTGGTGCATTTCAAAAATGTTTACCACCAGTTCGGTGGGTGTGGCTTGGTGGGCACGCTTTGTCTGGTGCGCGTACTTCGCACAGGCGCAGAGGCTTTCTGAGTCACCTCCAGCACCCTTCCTGTCGCTTCAGCAGCTGCTGCGTGATAATTTGCTGTGCTGTGCAAAGCAGCTGTGCTTCAAAAGCATGACATAAAGGCAGGGGTAGGATTCTACCGGTTCGCACCTACTCGCTAGAACTGGTTGTTAACATTCTAAGTAGTTTGGAGAACCGGTTGTTAGAAGAAATTACTGGCCTAATCCTGTAAGGAAGGCAGGAAGGAAACATTCTGGTGTTGCTTACAGAAACTGTTTCTCCATTAACCCTTTTTACATTCTTGGCAGGACTAGACTTCCTGTCTCAGGAACTTCTCTGGACTTTTTTTCCCCTCCTTTGCTGGTACTTTGCTTGTGTGGAGGGACCATTCAAAGTTATAATGGCACTGAAAAAAATGACTTATGACCATTTTTCATACTTACGACTGTTGTCATGAGAGGCCAGGCGAGGAGATGCGTGCCTCGATGTGAGTGATATTGAGTTGGCCACACCCAGCCAATAACATGACCACCAAGCCACACCCACCAACTAAGCCACGCCCACAGAACCAGTTGTTAAAAGTTTTGAATCCCATCCCTGCATAAAGGTGAGTATGGGAGCTCAGGTGGGCAGGTGGGCCCGGAGCAGAGTGTTGGAGAGAACCGGTTAGATCTCCACTACTCATTGGCGCTACTGCCTCAGAAGAATCGGGCCGAACTGGTAGAATACCACCACTGCCCTTGTTAGAGGTTTTAAGACAGGAAGCCTAGAGGGCCCTTGACAAAATATTTACTGCGTGATTCATGCATCTTAAGTGCAACACTCTTCCAAAGCTTAAAGACTCAACTAAACCTCCAAAGCTCAGAGAGGCCACTCAGAAAGCCAGAAAGCTGCCTTCAAAAAGCAAAACAAAATAAAATGATGAACCAGTAGATGGTTTACTAATTTGTGGATGATATCAGCATTTGGATATCAAAAGAAAGACATGAAGATGCTGGCATCCAATCATGACCTCAGCATCCCCAAACTGGTCTTCTGAGATATTCCTGCTGTCAGCAATGATGACTAAGAACTAAGGATGTTGGGTGAGAGATCAATTAGACCAGCAATGGCGAACTTTTTTGGCACCAAGTGCCCAAACCAGAACATGTGTGCATGTGCATGCATGCATGTGCACTGGAACACTGGAAATCCAAAGACCAGCTGGTTGGTGCACACATGTCTGTTTTTTGGCCATTTTTCAGGCCATTTTCTGGTGCTCCGGCACCTGCGAAGACCAGCTGGCCAGTGCCAGAAACCAGAAGTACAGCTGGCGATGACACGCATGCTGTAGGTTCACCATCATGGAATTAGACAATTTAAAAATATATGCCGGATCTTTAAAATAGCTGCTTCAATCATCGTTCAGGAAGTCTTTATCATCTTGCTACCCTGGTTGTCTTCTGCATCTGGCATTGGGTTGGGGTTTTTCTTTTGTTTTGTGTTTTGCATAGAACACAACCCTTCAGGCTAGACAACCACTAAGACTTTGTGGCTTCCCTGGGAACATCCACTTAGTAGCAGTAGATTTCAGCCAGAGTATTTCACTTAGTGTTTTATCCCCAAACCCTCCATTGTTTAAGGCGGCTTCGTCTTTTGATCGCCTGGCATCCAGGCACCCTGATATTTAGCCTTAGAACAATTCCCTTTGACAGACACAAATACGAGATCCCTGGTGGCTTAATTTGACAGAGCCCCTTCGTTAACTCCATAATGTAGCCTTATGTTTTATACACAGGTAAGCTTCAAGAGTGCATTCCTTTAATGTAATGCAATATTTATCAGATCCGAGATCTGAAGTGTACATATTCAATTTTTATGCATATCTTTACATGATTCATGAAACTCTTCTCATTAGTTTGTTTTTGCAGGTGGTTGTGTACTCGGAGCCTTAATCCTCAGTCTAGTGTCACAGTAAAAAGCTTGATTTAGCCTCCTTTGAACAAAACTCAGTTTATGCTCCAGTCAGGATTAGAGAGAGGGAAACACTTCCCATCAGATTTTGGGTAGCATGCTATATAAAAGAAATAAAATAAAAGATTCCCAGAAGAGTGCTAAATTTATGATGAAGCCAAATAGGTTACATTCATTCAGCTTAGAGAGAGACTTTTAAATATGTGTTTAAATGTGGTATCAAGTATTTGAAGTGGCCTGTGAATCATAGCTGTGGTTGTGTTGCCTTCTTTTAAATGTTTTAGATGACTTCATTGCTTTGGAACTGAAAGGCAGGGTGTAGGAAATGTTCTTCCATATTAATTAGGCTTTGTTATCAACTTTGGGATTTCTCAGTCTATTAGCTGTTCTGGAGTCTTAGTATTGGGAAGGATTAATCACCATCTATTAAGACAAAAAGATGATTGTGTGGATAGAATAGAACAGAACAGAACAGAACAGAACAGAACAGAACAGAATAGAATTCTTTATTGGCCAAGTGTGATTGGACACACAAGGAATTTGTCTTTGGAGCATAACCTCTCAGTGTACATTAAAAAATACATTCATCAAGAATCGTAAGATACAACACTTAGTGATAGTCATAGGTTACTAATAAGCAATCAAATCATATAAGGGAATAATAAAACAATATAAATTGTAAAGATACAGCAACACAGTTATAGTCATAAGTTGGAAGAGATAGCTAACAGGGAGGATGAGAAGAATAATAGTAATACAGTCTTACTAAATAGTTTGACAGTGTTATGGGAATTAGTAGTTTAGCAGAGTGATGGCATTCGGAAAAAAAAGTGTCCTTGTGTCTAGTTGTTCTGGTGTGCATCATTTTGAAGATAGAAGTTGAAACAATTTATGTCCATGATGTGAAGGGTCTGTAGATATTTTCACAGCCCCCTTTTTGACTTATGCAGTATACAGGTCGTCAATGGAAGGCAATTTTATGTAAAATTTTATGGATGAATTTCATATTGCTTCAACAATGGATGGGTAATGCCCATGGACTTTGCTTGTTGGAAGCCAGTTCGGTAAGTTGCAAATAGCAATCATATAACCCTAGGATGCTGCATTCATCATATATTTTTGCCAATTGCCAATTTCCCAAATGCTTCCATGTGTGCCTTGAACAAGGCTCATAGATTGAACAGGTCTACTGTATCTGGGTTGAAAAAAGTTGTGATAATCGTTAGAGAGTATCAAGAAGATAAAGGAATCCAAACTTTTCCCACCTAAATCCACAACAAATACCTGGTGTCCTGTAAGAGAAGAGCAGGCAGAGTTGGGGGCTGGAGTTAAGCAAGTCATCAGCCAAGAATCATTACGTTCCCACAAACAGCCTAATCCCAGTCTTCTTAAATCCCATTGGCCTTTATCTGTACTTGGTATTGAACTTTGAAGTTCAATTTAATATTGAACTCTAGTTGCCTAAATTCTTGGGTATAGGTTGAACTGCAACTTAATCTATGGTCCTGATTCTTTGCACTGACATTTCCACAACCTTCACAAAGGTTATGACAAGGCAATGTCTCTTCAACATCTGTACATCACATTTTTTTCCTCTTGGAATGCAAACTTTGAAACATACTTTGCCTACCAGTCTGAAAGGGTTTCTTTATATGAACAATCTCTCAAAAGATGTTGACTATTCTCATTCCATTAGTGAGTAGGATCCAGTTCATGGAAATTAATCTTGTTGCTTTGCCCTCCAAAGGGGAAATTAAAATTGGTGAAATGTTCATGGTGGAGATATAGTGTCCTAGACACTATATCAAAATACTCAAGAGATTAGTGTGAGTCAGAACATCATTATACATTTGTTACTCAGCTTTTATAGACTTCCTGGTTAGCCATGTTTGAGTTCCTTACCTGTATTTTAAGTCAAGTAAGGATAAGGAAAGCAAACTTCAATGAATCATACAAACATACAGTTTAACCTCTGCCTTCTCTCTAGCTCATAGTTGTTGTTGGCCCAATGCCCTTCTACAAGATCTTAGGTCTTTTATAATAATAAGAGACCATATAACTGAGAGCCAGTTTTGTCTCGTGGTTAAGCCACCAAGCTAAAAAGCAGGAGACTGGGAATTCTATCCTGCCTTAGATATAAAAGCCAACTGGGTGCCTTTGAGCCAGTCCTTCTCTCTGAGCACAATCCATCTGACAGAGTTGTTGTAGTGGGGAAAATAGGAGGAGGAAGATGTGTTGGATATGTTCACCATCTTGAGTTATTTGTAAAAATAGTAAAGGCAAGATATAAGCAAATAAATTAATAATTCTGAAGACCAGACCAACAGATTTTGTGGGAATGCTTGCAACGAAAGCTTGGAAGCTATCAAGCTAGCACCTGCTAGCCAGCTTTGCATTTCAGTGTGTGGGGGGGACAGAAGAGGCTGGGATTGGACAGGGAAAGGAATGTCAGACTCCTGCTATTTCAAAGCAAACAAGGCAATTAAACAATCCCATACATTATAATGAGACATACCAGAAAGGATGAGAGGAAATACATGTTGCAGAATCACATACGTTCTTTCTTCCTTACTTTTATATATCAAAACATCTTCAAAATAAATGAAAGTAGCATGGAAAAAAAGCAAGTTCTTTGGTAATTGGAATGCTATAGTTTTCCTACAGCAGTGGGCTACATCCTGAAGCTCTGGTGAGAATCACATATTTGGGCTTCAAACTCTACCTGCTTTCTAAGAAGGACGTCCCATTGACCTCTACGCAGTGGCTTCTCAGCAATAACTTATACGATTGACCCATAAAACAAGTGTAGCTTGCTGCACAGTTGCTAAAACTTGATCTGAATCCAGATTGGAACTGTTCCCAATGATTAATGTTCCATCAATGATTCAACAAGCCTTATCCTTGTTTTAAACTCTAGAGACTCTAGAAAAAGAGCAGAGAAGAGCAAGAAAGATGAGACTAAAATATGAAGAACAGTTGCAGGAATTGGGTATATCTACTTTAATGAAAAGAAGGACTAGGGGTGACATGATAACAGTCTTCCAATATCTAAGGGGCTGCCCCAAAGAAGAGGGAGTCAAGCTATTCTCCAAAGCACCTGAAGGCAGGACAAGAAGTGATGGATGGAAACTAATCAAGGACAGAAGCAACTTAGAACTAAGGAGAAATTTCCTGGCAGTGAGAACAATCAACCAAGTGGAACAACTTGCCTCCAAAAGTAGTGGGTGCTTCAACACTTGAAGTTTTTAAGAAGTGATTGGACAACCATTTGTCTAAAATGGTGTAGGGTTTCCTGCCTAAGCAGGGGGTTGGACTAGAAGACCTCCTAGGTCCCTTCAAACTCTGTTATTGTTAAAAAAGAAAGAGATGCTTCTCAGGACACTTTCTAAGTCTCCATTGGATCTGCATGCCACACCCATTCATTTGTTAATGCGTCTTTATTGTACCCCTGCCAATTTTACAATGTTCTTTGCTCTGCAATTTCTTGGCTTGGGCAAACACTCTCATTTTGAGAATGTCACAATGAAGCTCAATACCGAAAAGCTCATAAACCCAAACAACAACATCAACAAAAAAGAGAAATTTAAGAAGAAGAAACATCAATCAATATTCACAGTTCTGCCGTTTCCTTCTGCAGACTTTGCTTAAATAAAGCAAAATCCGAGCTCGCACACAAATCGTTTTCATTTGTCATTGTGCTTTTTTAAAAACATCCAGTTGTGCCTTCGATGCAATATTTATCTAGTCCAATATTTTGCTTTTTATGATAGTAACAATCTCCTCCTCGGTGCTTAATGTGACGATGAGACAGGTACAGAAAAGCCTGTAAATTCTTGTAAGTTGTTAAACTTCTTGGGAACCTTATAATTAAATGTGATGTCTAACATCTGGGAATGCATTATCAACATTTTATTTACAGGGATTTTGTGTGTGTGTGTGTGTGTCTGTGTGTGTGTGTTTGTGTCTGTGTGGTGTGCTTTATACTCTTGGCAATGCATTAAGGTAAGCCAGAGCTGGGAATTTGTTCTCCTTTTGAAGGGATATGTGTTAATTATAAATTGGCAGCTATATTTTTTTTTCTTTAAAAAAAAATTAAAGCTTCATGTTTTACTTTGTTATGCCATCCGTGTTCCTAAAGCTGGAAAAACTGAGATCAAAAGCCTGTTGTCAAACAATTCTTACAATCAGCCAATCTTTTCGTATGAAGGAATTTCTCTCACCCTCTTTCCCACCCACACCCAGTGAAAAACCTGCTAGGATTGTTGAAGGAAAGATTAGGTGATTTTTGTGGCTCTCAGAAGTGTGCAGATACTCAGCGTGGAAATATAATTCAATCGACTCTCCATTTCTTCAGAAATCCACATCCCTCTGGCCTAATTTGGCAATTGGATTAGTAGATTTGAATCAGAATGAATTGATTGTGGAGCCTTCCTGGCTTGGTTGTTTTCTTGCAGACATTTCATGACCCAACTAGGGAACATCATTAGTGAGGTTTGGGAGGAGGAGGAGGAGGAGGAGGAGGACGACTATGGGGTCGGTCCTTGGTGCTCTCTGAGCTTGGTTGTTTTCTTATAGATGTTTCATGACCCAACTAGGGAACATCATCAGTGTCATTCCAACTAGCTAAGAATGATTGAATTGAAGGTGATTGAAGTGATTATCTGAAATGATGGCCTGAATAGGATTTTTTATGATTCATGCAGAAAAAGTATTCCCACTCCCTCCTCCTCCACTTAAGATACCAGGCTAGAAGTGTGAGGCCATGAGTTCAAGTCTTGCCTTTGCCATGAAAGCCAGTCAGGTGATTTTGGGCCAATTACCAGGAGACTGGGAATTCTAGTTCTACCTTAGGCATGAAAGCCAACTGGGTGACTTTGGATTAGTTCCTCTCTCTCAGCCAACGCACCTCACAGTGTTGTTGTTGTGAGGAAAACAGGAGGAACAAGGAGGATTGAATGTATTTGCTGCCTTATTATTTTTAAAAATAATAAAGATGGGATACAAACAAATAAAACATTGTGGGAGAAACTCATTCCATTCTTCTTCTAAATAGGGAGTCTAAATCATATTAGAATTCTTGTTTCCAATCATGAGATCTATTCAAACCCTGGATCTTTTTATTCATCTCTTCATGATGTCCAGCAATGGTGAATTCCTTTTTTTAACATTATTCTTTGCTTTCTTGCACATCAGACCAAACTTTCCCCCTTAAATATATCATTTTTCCTTTCTTAAGCCTGCGAAATGTGAAGAGGAGGTTTGAAGGCAGGGAAACACCAATTTCATAAAATTATTCTTTTAATTAGATCCTTGCAAAAGTGCTTAGATATATAAAAACATTAAATAGATCTAATGAAGTGGAATGGAGTGCTAAGTTTTAATTAAACAAACTCGAACATTGGCAGAAAGGATATTAAATGATCTTTTGAAATGGAAATGGTCCACTTAGCTTTTCACTTCATGTTATGAATGCAGATGCAGAGACAAGATGCTCGCCCAACATGTCACCCTGTATCAAGCATGCCAGTACAGAAATCCATCCATCCCAAATCTTTGGACCAATTCAGAAAACAGACAACTCCTCGTGAAATGACTGGTGTCCTTCTGTGGGTGTGGAAAAAAACACATTTTCAATATGACATTAGCAAAGTAGAATCAATGAGCTTCAGTAAAAGAGAATAGTAAGGGATGTGGTGGCTCAGTGGCTAAGATGCTGAGATTGTCGACTAAGAAAGGTCGGCAGTTCGGTGGTTCGAATCTCTAACGCCGCGTAATGGAGTGAGCTCCCGTTATTTGTCCCAGCTTCTGCCAACCTAGCCGTTCAAAAGCACGTAAAAATGCAAGTAGGAAAATAGGGACCACTTTGGTGGAAAGGGAATACTGTTCTGTGCACCTTCAGGGTTTAGCCACATGATCACGGAGGCGTCTTCGGACAACGCTGGCTCTTTGGCTTTGTAACGGAGATCAGCACCGCCCCCTAGAGATGGAAATGACTAGCACATATGGATGAGGGGAACTTTTACCTTTAAAGAAGAATATTTGCAGCTCAGGGTTTTCATGAGGGGTCTTTGGTGCTCTCTGAGCTTGGTGGGTTTTCTTGCAGATATTTTGTTATCAAACTGGGTAACATCCCGAGTGCTTGAAGGGAGAGGGGTTTGCAGAGAGGAGGAAGAGGAGGAGAGGAGGTGGAAGACTTCAAGGTCCTTGCTCTCTGAGCTTGGTAGGTTTCTTGCAGATGTTTCACTACCCAAACTAGGTAACATCATCGGTGCTACGGTAGCACTGAACAGAGGGATAGTTTCAAGACAATAAGAAGTGATAGTACCGCTTTATAGTGCGCTGGGGAGACCACACTGGAATACTGCATCCAGTTCTGGTCACCACGATACAGAAAAGATGCTGAGACTCTAGAAAGAGTGCAGAGAAGAGCAACCAGGATGATAAAAGAGTCTGGAAGCTAAATCGTATGATGAATAGTTGAGAGAGCTAGGTATGTCAACCCTGTTGAAGAGAAGGATTGAATTGGGGGGACATAATAGCTGTCTTCCAGTACTTGAGTTGGTCAATAAAATGGTCTTCAGGACAGGAAAGCTGCTCATTTTTTTTTTAAATGAGGGGATTGGCTTATACTCCAGGGCACCGTAGGGCAGGGCAAAAAGTAATGGGTGGAAACTTGTTAAAGAAAGATCCAACCTAGAAGGGGAAATTGTCAGCCATGGAAGCCATATTTTACTTAGAAGCTTCAAGGCTGCCTGAGAATTTGGGAGGGGGGATTTCTTAGTGAGTAGAAGAGTAGACTCAACAACATTCTTTCTTAGAAGTCAAGGACAAGTTGCCCTGCACCTGGAGAGGAGCGTTTGGAAGAATGTCTCCAGTTGGGACCATGTTCCTCCGGCCTCCCCTAGTGGAAGCCGCGCTCTCTCTAGAAGCCCAGCGGCGCGTGGATGCGCCAGGGAAACAAAGGGTTGGCTCTCCGCCCCTCCGCTCCACTCCCCGGGCCGGCGTGGGATGCAGCCTTTCCGGATATAATTAATTATAGCGGTGGCGGCGGCGATCGCGGCAGCGGAGGCGGCGGTAGTGGCCGCGGCGGCCGCGGCGACAGCGGCGGCCTTGGTGGCGCCGGCGGTCACAGCCTCGGCGGTCGCGGCGGCGGCGGCTGCAGTGGCTTTGGCGGCGGCGGCTGCGGCGGCTTTGGCGGCGGCGGTCGCGGCGGCGGCAGTGGCTTCGGCGGCGGTCGTGGTGGCGGCGGCGGCCTTGGCGGCGGTGGTGGCGGCCTCCGGAGTGACTGTGGTGGTGCTTCCAGTGTTTTGAGTGCCGACGGTCCCGGCGGTCTCTGGGGCAGAATCGCCACGGCATGGCCCCGGCGGCCCCCTGAGGAGCACGGTAGTCCCGGATTTTCCGGGGCGGCGCAGACTTGGGGGAGCCGCCTGAAGGGCCCTAGACTGGCCTCAGCGGCCCTGTTAAAGCCGCGGAGGCCTTGGAACAGCTGCCGCGGCATCCCCGGAGTTTCGAGGGACTGTGAAGAGATCTTGGCGCCCCCGGTGAGGCACGGCAGTGTGGCAGGCTCGGCGGCCTCGCTCGGGCCGCGGCGGTCTTGGGGGGCCCTGGACAGTTCTGAAATGGACCTGCCATGGTCATGGCAGCCCTGGACTGGATCCGGGGCGGCCCTTATGGCCCCGAGGACGGCGCGGAGACTGGGGGTTGGGCGGAGTTGTGGCTATTCCCCTCTTTTCCCTGGGGCCCTCACCGGTGGCAGAGGTGGTGGGCCCGGGGGGGGGGATTGACTCTGCCTATGACTCTTCTCCCTCCGGGGGTTCCACCGGTGGCAGAGGTGGGACGACCGGGGGGGGGGGTGCATACCCCAGTCTGACTGGACTCCATCGTTTGCGGCCGGGAGATGGCAGAGATCGCAGACACTTCGGGACCGTCGAGGTGGGGTGGCCGGGGCCACGGATGTACTCGAGGGCAGAGCTTTGGGCCCTGAGGAATGTCCCCCTCTCCCTTAGGTGGCCTCCAAGGCTCTCAAAAACTTTCCGCAATGAGGGATCCTGGGATCCTGAGCGATGGTGGGGCCGGAGAAGCCGGAGAAACTGGAGAAAGCGCGGGAAACCCGGGGTCACTAAATTTTTAATGGGGTTTTTTAAGGGGTTGGAAGGATCCAGGGTGGGTATGGGAGACAGCCCACATGGAGTTGGGGGCAGCCGGGCCGGCCTGCGCGCCTGGGGGGCCTCGGGGGTCTCCGTGTCAGGATGGCAGATGGGGGGTGGGCAGCCAGGGGCCAATTTTATTAGCACGATGACTGGGAGAGGTAGATATGCTGGGGGTAGAGGGCCGTATCCGGTAAGGGGATCGCGCTCCCAATGTTTGCAAGCGGTAGCGCGCTCCAACACACCATACCCATCCTGCAGCCCTGGTTGTCCGGAACCTCAGGCCCTGAATACCCGGCTGTTGTTGTGCAATGCCAGGTCCGTGGTTAACAAGGCTCCCCTGATCTATGATTTGGTTCAGGAGGAGGCCGCGGACCTGGTAGGTGTCACCGAATCCTGGTTGGGCCCAGAGGGCGGTGTCCCTCTGGTTGAGATGTGCCCACCAGGTTTCCTTGCATTTCATCAGCCTAGGGTTCAGGGAAGGGGTGGTGGGGTGGCGGTGCTTATAAAGGAAGTCCTTTGTCCTAGGGAGGCCACCGTCCCTCAGACAGCTGGCTGTGAATCTCTTTTTGTGAAGTGGGGGCAGGGGGTCCAGATGGGTCTTTTGATGGCGTACCTGGCTCCCTGCCACGTCTCATCGGCCCTGCCCGGACTCCTTGAGGTGATAGCCAGGCTGTCGGTTGAGACCCCTAGGCTCTTGGTCATGGGGGATTTCAACCTGCCATCATCTGGTGAAACCTCGGGGTTGGTCCGGGAGTTCTTGGCTTCCATGACGGCCATGGACCTGACCCAGTTAGTTTCTGCTCCCACTCACATTGGAGGACACATCCTAGACCTGATTTTTGTCTCTGGGCAGTTGAATGACTGTAATTTCAGGGATCCAGTCATCACACCCTTGTCATGGACAGATCATTCCCTCCTTAGGCTGGACTTCTGTTCCACCACCCCCCACCGCAGGGAGGCGGAGCCACATAGATTGTTCCGCCCCAGGCGCCTGATGGACCCGGAGCGGTTCCAGAGGGAGCCTGGGCCATTTCCTGAGTCTCTGGCTCACAGCTCGCCTGGAGACCTGGTGGCCACCTGGGATGGGTTGGCCGCCGGGGCTCTAGATCGAGTTGTGCCTCTGCGACCTCTGACCTGGCACAGATCCCATTTGGCTCCGTGGTATACGGAGGAGCTACGGGAGATGAAGTGCTGGAAAAGACGTCTAGAGGGCATTTGGAGGGCGAGCCGTTCTGAGTCTGACCGGACACAGGTGAGATCTCATATTAAGACTTACCTTATGGCGATAGGGGCAGCAAAATCTTCGTATTTCTCCGCCCTTATTGTGTCGGCAGGAAATCGGCCTGCCGCCCTGTTTAGAGTGACGCGCTCTCTACTTGAACCGAGAGCGCGGGATGACCTCTTGCAGGGTAGGGTGGAGGAGTTTTCTCGATTTCTGCATGACAAAATCGCTCAGATTCGGGAGGGACTCGACTCCAATTGGATGGTCCCGGGGGAGATGTCCGGGGCAGGTCTTGTGAATGTTATCTGGGGGGAGTTCGATCCTGTGACCGCCGAGGGTATGGACAGGTTGCTGGGGGGTCTGAATGCCACCACCTGTTTATTGGACCCGTGCCCTTCCTGGCTGGTTTCGGCTGCCAGGGAGACGACACGAGGCTGGCTCCAGGGGATTATCAACGCTTCTTTGAGAGAGGGGTCGCTTCCTACCGCCTTGAAGACAGCGGTGGTGCGGCCCCTCCTCAAGAAGCCTTCCCTGGATCCAGCTGTTTTAAACAACTATCGTCCAGTCTCCAACCTTCCCTTTGTGGCGAAGGTTGTTGAGATGTGGTGGCATGTCAGCTCCCTCAGTACCTGGAGGAAACGATCTACCTCGATCCATTCCAATCGGGCTTCAGGCCTGGGCATAGCACTGAGACGGCATTGGTCGTGTTGGTCAATGATCTCTGGAGGGCTCGTGACAGAGGGTTCTCCTCTGTCCTGGTCCTATTAGACCTCTCAGCGGCTTTTGATACTATCAACCATAGTATCCTGTTGCGACGGTTGGAGGGGTTGGGGATTGGGGGAACCGTCCTTCGATGGTTCTCCTCCTTCCTCTCCGACCGTTCGCAATTTGTGTTGGCGGGAGGGGAGAGGTCCACCTCTAGGCCCCTGATTTGTGGGGTGCCTCAGGGGTCGGTCCTCTCCCCTCTCCTGTTCAACATTTATATGAAGCCGCTGGGTGAGATCATCCGTGGTCTTGGGATGAGGTGTCATCTCTATGCAGATGACACCCAGCTGTACATCTCCACCCCGGACCACCCCAACGATGCTGTGGGGGCTATGTCTAGGTGCCTGGAGGCCGTGCGGGATTGGATGGGCGGGAACAGGCTTCGGCTCAACCCATCCAAGACCGAGTGGCTGTGGTTTCCGGCGCCCCGATATGGCCAGCTGACACCTTCGCTGGCTATTGGGGGGGAAATTTTGCCCCCCACAGAGAGGGCTCACAACCTGGAATGTACGGCTGTCACTTGAACATCATGTTGCGGCCATCTCCAGGGGGGCGTTTCATCAGATCCGTCAGATCTACCGGTTGCGGCCCTTTCTGGATCGGGACGCCCTGCGCACGGTCACTCAGGCCCTTGTCACCTCTCGCCTGGACTATTGTAATGCCCTCTACATGGGGCTCCCTGCGGGGAGCACCCGGAGACTCCAGCTGGTGCAAAATGCAGCCGCGCGGGTGATCACGGGGACGTCACGTAGCGCCCATGTGACGCCTCTCCTGCGCGAGCTGCATTGGTTGCCGGTGGCTCTCCGGGTTTGCTTTAAGGTTCTAGTTTTGACCTTTAGGGCGATCCATGGCATGGGGCCAGGTTACCTGCAGGACCGCATTCTACCAGTGATCTCCAGCAGGCCGGTGCGTTCACACAGGGAGGGTCTGCTCCGGGTGCCGTCGGCCGCTATGTGTCGTCTGGCGGCCCCGAGGAGTAGGGCCTTCTCTGTGGGGGCCTCTGCCCTCTGGAATACTCTGCTGCCGGAACTTCGTATCGGCACGGACCTGAGGGCCTTCAGGCGCGCGTTGAAGACCTGGCTCTTTGAGCAGGCCGGCCTGGGCTGAGATGGTTTTAATTGGTCTCCATATTATTATCCTCAATTTTAACCAGGGTTTTAAGGGGGGTGGGTGGGTTTTCTTATTAATCGGCCAGTATCTAATTTAATTCTTTTTAACTTTTGTATTGTTTTTGGGGTCTAGATTGGCTGTACACCGCCCTGAGTCCCTAGGGAGAAGGGCAGTATAGAAATTTTATTAATAAATAAATAAATAAATAAATAAATAAATAAATATGATGGATCGACGGGTGGATCTTTGAATTTATCTTGGGGAAGGGAAAACCCAGAACTTTCAGATTCGGATTTTCCCAGAGGGGCCACCATGACTTCTTCAATAAATTCTTACTTGGATGAACTTTATCTCTGAGTGCTGAATGGAAATGGGGAGTTCCGTTGGAATGCTGACAGAAATTTTCTGACAGTGACAACCATTCTTCAGTGGAATAGTTTGCCTCCTGAGCTTGTGGTTTCTTCATCATTGAAATTTTTCAAAAATAGGCTGGACAACCATTTGGCTAGGATGGTATAAGTCTCCTGCACTGAGCAGAAGTTGGATCAGAAGACCACCAAAGTCCCTTCCAGCCCTAAGTATTCTATGATGAGTTTGGATAATGAAACATCGGCCAGAAGCAACCAAGCTCAGAGAGCACCAAGGACCCCTCCATAAGCTTCAGGTTAATCATGAAACCTGATTGATTTCAATGGGTCTTTGCCTACTCTTTTAAAAAGGGAAAGACAGCTCAAATTCAACAGACTTCCATGTATTAAACGGGGAGAAATCTGTTGAGCAAACATCTATCCAACAGTGCTTGCTTTCCTCCTTCCCCTCCATCAAATTTCTTTATCCACAGAAACCTATTTATAGGACCAAGATTCTAATAAACACAGATTGCAGAGCAAAGAAAAAAAGGTCAGCAGAGTATACCAAAAGCTTTATTGATGTCTTGTCAATCAATCTTTTTTTTTATTTTGTTGTCTGTTTTTTTTTTTAAAAAAGGAGGAGGAGGAGAAAATGCATGTAAGCACTTTCCCCTTGTCTAATAGCAGATTTATTGAGCTTTTTTGGGAGGTGTGGGATAAATCAGCTTTGAGATATGATAAGCAATGACAGGCCATTATCAACTTTGCGGTTGAGGGTCAACCTGGATATCAACCCTGTGTATGAAACTGCACTTTCTGGGGAATAGCCGAAGCATTTTCAAATATAATAATTTCCAATAAACTTTCCCCTTGCCTTCTCCGGCAACACGCTTGAGGGGGCTCGTTTGCAAGCAGGGGCCGCAACACGCTGGACAAATATATACAGTCAAATATATTGTCTTTCTGTAATTTTGTTAAGACAATAAAAACAGGTCAGCTCCAATGCAAGCATCTAGGGTATCATTGCCAAGAGGATTTGAGATCAGCATGCATTATCGGATGGGCAAAATGCTGGAGAACTCAGCGATCGATAAAAAAATTGCCTTGTTTTTCCACCTGGCAAAAACATTTCAACCAGGGTGTGCATCGTACTGCTTATATATATACATACATACATACATACATACATACATACATACATACATACATACATACATACACATACACACACACACACACACACACACACACACATATGGTATTTAGGTTTCTTTGGGTATTTTCCCACGTAATATTTGTGCTTTTATTATAGTGAAACGAAAAAACGACTGCCAAGCCTGGCACACAAAATTAAAAAGAACCCAACACACAAGCCTGAGGATGGCAGATGAGATTCTGCCGAAACGTCGCTATAATAAAAGCACAAATATTACGTGGAAAAATACCCGAAGAAATCTAAATACCATACATATCAATACCCGCAAAAACACACACACACACACACATATATATATAACTCTCAACTCCTTCCCTCAAAACGACGCTATAGAGCACTGCACACCAGAACAACTAGACACAAGAACAGTTTTTTCCCCAAAGCCATCACTCTGCTAAACAAATAATTCCCTCAACACTGTTCAACTCTTTACAAAGTGTACACTACTATTACTGTTAATCTTCTCATCACTCCTTATCACCCATCCCCTCCCACATGTGACTGTAACTTTGTTGCTTGTATCCTCTGTTTCCTAGTATGATTTGATGTTGATTGTACCCTATGACTATCATTAAGTGTCGTACATTATGATTCTTGATTCTTAACGAATGTTCCTTCTTTATGTATACTGAGAGTATTTACACCAAGACAAATTCCCTGTGTGTCCAATCACACTTGGCCAATAAAGGATTCTATTCTATATATATATATAGAACACAAAGTATTCATACATATACATATATAAAAATTGGGAATTGGCTTGCTGTAAAGCAAAGTTCAAGTGTCTGTTATAAACTTTATTTACACGTATGCCTTTTAAGACCCAGGGAACTTTTTACAGATGACAAATCTATTGGCCAAGTGTGATTAGACGCACAAGGAAGTTGCCTCCTGTGCAGAAGATCTCGGTGTAAAACCTCCAATGTTGGGAGCACCCACAACTTTTGAAGGCCAGCTGTTCTATTGATTAATTGTGTTTGCTCTCAGGAAGTTTCTCCTTAGTTCTAGGTTGGATCTCGTTGATAGGTTTTCATGCATTGCCCCCCAAAATGCTTTTTTTTTAAAAAAGAGGCAACTAGACTTTCTGGTTTTTCTTTGAAGACATTTCGTTTCTCATCCAAGAAGCTTCTTCAGCTCTGACTGGGTGGTGGGGAATGGAAGGATTTCATTCTTGAATGAGAAGCGAAACATCTTCAAAGAAAAAACAAAAAGTCCAGTTGTCTCTTGAAAAATGCACCTTAGGGACAACCATGACCTGGAGGACTGAGAATCTCCATAGACATTTCCATCTATTGCTTCTTGTCCTGCTTTTAAGAGTTTTGGAGAATAGTTTGACCCCTTCTTCTTTGGGGCAGCCCTTCAGATACTGGAAGAGTGGCATCATGCTACCCATATTCCTACGTTTTATTAATCTAGACATACCTAATTCCTGCAACCGTTCTTTATGTTTTAATTTCCAGCCTCCTAATCATCTCTATTGTTCTTTTCTGCACCCAACATTTTTTTTTTATATCATGGCGACCAAAATTAGATGCAGCACTCCAAGTGTAGTCTTACCACGGCATGATAAAGTGGTACTAACACTTAAAGAGACAGATGGCATATGCTCTTTATTCTTCTTGGGCGAAAGAGGAAAGTAAATAATGCCCTTCCTCAACTAATGCAGCTGGGCTAAGAAGAATAGAAATCCCAATGATGTCATGTCTGACAAGACCTATGAAAGGGTTTCCAAAATTTTGGGATAAAATACATAAATGGCTAGAAAAGAAGATTGGAAAGCATGCAGATTTTAAACCTGAACTACTTTTATTAGGTATTATATCAGATAAACTTGATAAGAAAAGTATGTATTTAATAGTTCACATCTTGACAGCAGTGAGAATTGTATTTATGCAATGCTGGGAAAATGAAGAAACACCATGAGATGAAGAAATAATTAAGAAGATACTAGAATGTGCAGAAATAGGCAAACTGACATTAAAAATGAAACAGAAAGAAGATACAGAATATTATCAAACACGGAATCTATTTTATCAGTGGTTGGAATCAACAGGTAGAGATTAAGAACGTAATATGTATTGTTCAGCAAACTAAATACCCAGACAACACGATGTTTATCAAGCACTAAGAAATGTAATTAATTAAAAATTAATTTTAAAAAATAAAGAAAGGAAGGAAGGGCTTCCATTTTCCCCACTTAAAAAGAGCATAGATCTACTTGGTCCCACGTTCCAAAGTGGAGGGGAAAAATACAAATTCATCTTCCCTTTGTTCATTATGTTAAACCTTTTCCCCTCAGATGAAGGAGGAAAATGTTGCAAGAGGGGAGCATTATAATTTAATATCCCAAAGGTGGCTCTTTGCCTTGTTAAGAAGGAAAGATAAATAACTACCATAAAGAGTGGGCTTATCCATTCAATCCTCTCAATATTATGTTTGCATAATATTGCTTGTCCTGAAATGGAATCGGGTGGTGAAGATGAATATATTCATGTATGCTCCCACAAGTGAAGGCCTTGGACCTTTTCTTCACGATTCTCTGTAGTAGCTTTAGTAGAAGGTGCACCAGTCTGTGCCCAAAGGCAAAGCATGACAAATGCACTGAATTTGGCAATACAAAGGGAAATCATTTCTCTACTTCGATGCCTACATGAGAACAGCTAGAATTTCTTCCCATAAATCCTCGTAATTTTCCTCTAGTGGTCTGGATGACACTGGCAGCAAAAGCAAATAATTAAGTAAATAACGGGAGTGGTGTCCCAGCGGCGAATGAGTTTAAAACATTATCCTCCTTTCCCCTTATTTTCACAGTTTGGGGACAACCTCCAGTGTTCCTCTGTTTGCATGTCTTAGCAGGGGTTGTTTGAGGAAGCATCATTCCATTCAGAGATTGAATCAAAATAAAAATGGAAATTGCGGCATTTAAATATTTTTAATGCCAAGATCGGGCAAAGTAGAAAACTCCGTTATTTTAAACTTTTCCAAATAGAATTGGCAGATGAAATAAGTAAGATTTTGGACTTTGTGCAATTTTGAACTGAAATATAATGCATTACAGACCTTATTTCAGGGAATAACTTCTGTTAATAGATTTATGCTGGAACCTTAAGATGCAGATGCATTAATAGAACATAGAAAAAAAGGATTTCTCATCACTGAATCTGCATTCAATCAGTTCTTCTCATAATCCCACGAGATTTCTAAAAGCATAGGTTATAGTGTGGGGATGTTATGCCTAACAGGACGTCCAATTTCTTTCTCAGAACAATTAGTTTACACCAGTAGAACCAGTTTGGTTTAGTGGGTAAGGCCCCAGGCTAGAAACTGGGAGACTGTAAGTTTTAGTCCCACCTTAGGCATGAAACCCTGGCTGACTTTGGGTCAATCACCAGGAGTTAGTAAGTTCTAGTTGTGCTTTAGCCATGAAAACTAGATGGGTGACTTTGGGCCAATCACCCATCTAGAGATGGTGAGTTCTAGTCCCACCACAGGTATGAAAGTTAGCTGGGTGATTTTGGGCCAATCACCAGGAGGGAGTTCTAGTTCTGCTTTAGCCATGAAAGTCAACTGGGTGACATTGGATCAATCACTCTCCCAGCCTAACACACCTCACAGGGTTGTTGTTGTGGGGTAAAATGGGAGAAAGGTGTGCTGAATATGTTCAAATTACTTGTAAAATAATAAAGGTGGGATGCAAAAAAAAATGCATAGAAAACAACCAGACCAACAACAAATAGGCCGAGGCTACGTGCTTTCTCTGTGGGAGCCCCATCCCTCTGGAACTGTCTCCCCTCAGAGATACGAGCCATGTCAGACATCCTGACCTTCCGGCGCGCAGTTAAGACCTTACTGTTCAAGCAAGCCGGTCTAGCCAAATAAATCATTGGGGTCAAATTTTAAATTTAAAAATTTTCTAATAATGATTATTCTTAGCCATTTTAGATTTTTATTTTCACTCCCGTTATTTGTATTATCTCGTTTGTTGAATGTACACCGCCTCGAGTCCCTTTTTGGGAGAGGGAGCGGTATAGAAGCATGAATAAATAAATAAAATAAATAGCAGCACTAAGGACTCCACAATTCATTTATAAAATAATATTTTACAAGCAAATCATAAAGAAAGATTTTTAACAAGAAGCCAACCAACCCAAATTCTCACGAGAAAGATGCTAAATCCAGGGGACCCTTTTGCCTGGGAAAGACAGAGAAATCAGCCAACTGGTCATGTATGCCTCACTATTCCCTTTCATTCTGCATTTGTTTTCTCGGTTAATATACAGCAGGGAACATTAGTCGAGGGCAGAGCCACAAACCTTAATGGTTGGATGCTGCAGGGAATCTGGAAATGTTTACAGGAAAAGTGACAGAGACTATCCCAACTGTGTGGTAATGCTCGGAAGGGCCCCATGTTATGCTCCTTTCTGCACAGTTTAAGGGAACCAGCAACAAAATGCATTTAGTGACTGCAATGTTAAGCCCAAGACATGAGCTGTGTATTGGACAATGAAATCTTACTAGAAAGCTTGATCATTCATCACCCTTTGACAGAAGGATTTTGCCTTCTTCCTTTTCTCCTTCTCCTTCTCCTTCTACAAAAAAACAAAAACACTTCTTTATTTAGTTTATACCAAAATAAAAACAAAACACCCTACAGAGTATGGGATGGGATAACTTGCCACAGCTGATTCACAACAGCCAACTCGCCGTGCAACAATTAAAATGATTCAATTTAATCATTTAAAATATTTAATAAATAAATAAATTTTTGTCATTCGCATTTCATTTTGCCCCTCCTTTTGCTTCCTTTCTTTAAGGACTCTATTCCAACATTTCTTCAAGATTGATGTAACTCTTGCCCGGAAACAAGTTGGCTGTGGCGAGTTGTCTTGAAGTGAGTTGGCAGCAACAAGTTGGCCGTGGCGAGCTGGTGGTGGCAATTTGTCCTAGACTAGGGGTGTCAAATTTAAGGTCCAGGGGCCAGATCCAGCCTGCAGGGTGCTTAGATCTGGCCTGCGAGGCTGCCCTGGAAATAGTGAAGGACCAGAGCACAGTGCCTCTGCCAGTGTAAATGGAACTTGGAGGGCTGCATGCAGCCTTCCTGAGCTCCGTTTTTGCTGTCAGAATGCTGCAGGAGGCTGTCACAGCTGAAAATGGAGCTCAGGACTGTGGGGTCCTAGTGCCCTGGGAGCTCGAGAGCTGGGCTGGGCACTTGCCCTCTGCGGTCTAGGGCTCTGGACAGCCAGGGGTCTTTTGTGTGGCCTGAGAAGGACAGGAAGGCTCTTCTGGAGAACAAGGGTTTGGTGCTCTCTCAGGTCTTGCCTTCCTCCACTGGAGCTGTTAGGAATGATAGTTACCTAACAGTTGGGTTGGCAGTATATAAACCAGGATAGTCATTTAATACTGTATCTTTAAGAGAATGCTGTAATTGTAATTGGGTGTGGTTCCTCCAACGGCCATAAGATGGAGCCAGAAACCTGGTTTGTTGGTTCTTGCATTTTCCCCTGTTGCCTGATCGTCGTTCTGCTCGAATTGCTGTGAGTCTTGCAACTGTTAGAAAACTACATTTACTGAACGTTGTTTATGTTACTGGACTTTGTTTTTGGATTATCCCTGGACTGAATACTGATTGCTTTAACTGTGTATGAATTGGACTGTTTGTTGGACTTTGCTTACCCGTTTACTGGAAATAAAACCTACATTTTACTATTCAGTGTATCTGTGTGCTAGTTGTATGTTATTCATCACCACTCTCACTACGTTTCTCTGAGAGCACTCATTCTCCTAATGGGGAATACCTCAGCAGAGACCATGGATTCCTCCAGGCCCGCCCAGGTGCCTCTGACACAAGTGACATCAAACTGGCCACACCTACCTTGGCCATGCCTATTCAGTCCCCCAAGGTCAAGCACAATCCCAATGCGGCCCTCAATGAAATCGAGTTTGACACCCCTATCCTACACCCAACAGAGTGAGGTTTATTGGCAGAAAAGTATTTGGAATTTCCACCCACTATCACCCACTTCGTAAGCGATGAATAATCATTATTACAAAGTGCGTACTAATATGGGAGAAGAAAGGATAAACTATGATGAAGCTAAATCCCATCATTACACCCTAAGAAACTGTAGCTAATCTCTTTACGTGGAATTTTAGTGACTTCAGATTAATAGAAACCTCCTGCCATTCGACAGTTGCAAGAGACTGATGAGAAGGCATGTCTTTCCCTACTGTGATACAATTCAGTTTTTATGTTTGTATTAAAGGGGGAAAACACCTCAAAATAAATTGCATTAGCAAAACCACCTAGAACACTAGGAAAAGGATGTACGCTGTGCTTTTATTAAGGAAAAATGCACAGATAAGACAAATATTAGGATAAACGCA
The DNA here is from genome assembly GCA_023653725.1 of Bungarus multicinctus. Classification (NCBI taxonomy): domain Eukaryota; kingdom Metazoa; phylum Chordata; class Lepidosauria; order Squamata; family Elapidae; genus Bungarus; species Bungarus multicinctus. The sequence goes on along the minus strand of CM042839.1, from coordinate 4,232,324 downwards.
TACAGAACGGTAAATATACTTTTGCAAACTATTTTTTTTTTTGTTAAAAAGGCATATTGATGCAATAGCAGTACCTAACCAATTTGAAACTACAATGAGTAAACTAAGCAAAATACAGGGAGATTTGGGTCCAATAAAAGTAAGCATAATTTTAAAAATGCATACTATGCATATCATGTGGATATCCTGTGGCTATGCATAGAGATGAAAAGCCATTAATATATATATATATATATATATATATATATATATATATATATATATATATATATATATATATATACACACACACACACACATACAGGATGTGGTTGGCAAGAACTTCTAATTTGGATGGTTACCTGCTGCTTCCATCATCAGTCAACAACGATAGAATAAACCTATTCTTTGATTCTGAACTTTTAGATGACACGAGAATTTGAGTCCACTAGGTTCTTCTTACATTGAGGATCTGAGATAGAAAACAGCCAGAATTAAGTGTACAAAAAGATTCAATGGATCAAGGGCAGGAGAGACATCAAGAATGGTACGGTGGCCTAGAGGAGGAGCTCTCGTCTCACAATCAAGAGGCTGTGAGTTCCATCCTTGGCACAGGCAGTTATTTCTCTCTCTGGGCACAATGAGAATATATCTGCTGAACAAAACTCTGCATTGGTGACAGGAAAGGCATCTGGGCATTAAACACTCTGTTAGCTCCATTCAGTTGCCCAGACTCCACCCTGTAAGGGATTATGGGGATATTAAATGATGACGAAGGGCAAGAGACGCACCCAAAGGTGGGTGTCAGGCACAAAGAATCAGGACCATTGGTTAGGTTGCACAATTTATTCAAGCCCATTCTGGTCAACTGAAGTTCAACACTATATTGGTGCCAGATAAGCATCCACAGAATCCAGGAATCCTTATGGGAATGCAATAATTCTAAGCTGATGATATATTTACCTCCGCCACCCAGTTTTTTTTCTCACAACTAGGAAGGTAATGCAATGATAAGATGAGATAGCATCTTGCAGACACTTCTACAACTCCTGGTATCAATTTCAAAAATGGAGGGGGCGGATCAGTGCTAATACAACAGTTGCCAAAGATCCCAGTTGGCATTTCAGATTATATGGAAAGCTTGTTGTCCAGTTGTCCCATCAGTAAGGATGACTCCTGCCAAATTTCTTAGCTTGAGATCTCAGCATCTTTCTCTACACTTGGCTGACGTTAATTAATGGATTCCATGTCATAACCTTGTTCTCCATCCATTGCTGTTGAGTGAGATGATCTCATCCATCATCCTACTAGTCGGTTCTATTTCTGAGCGTGCCCGAAATATACCAATTAATTAAAAGTAAAAAAGGGGGGGAGGGAATTAAAAAAGACATCTTCGGGGATTTAGAAATAGAAGGCAGTCATACGCTGGGTCATTTTGTAACTTTGGGATTTAAAATTTAAAAATTGGGCTGTGAACATTCATGCCTGACATTAAATCTTTTGCGCGCATACCCAGATACGTACATTCAGAAAGATATTTAAAGTTAAGCGTGTTTAATTTAATGAGCGTTAACGCACACACACGCACAGCAGATAAATATATATTCTAGGAACCTTCCCTCATGAAATTAAATCACTCTTGGAGATTTCGCAGGTTGGTTAAATAGTCTCCAATAAATTAAAGTAATGACAGAGTAATAATTTAGCGGGTTCTGAACCAATACTAAAGTGACTAAAAATATAACACTCCATCTGGCCATTTCAATTAAAGTAAATCCTGTTATATTGCAATAAAAAAGGCATTTGGAATTAATATGATAAAATATGTGCTGGGGAACCTTTTCAAATTTGATTGACTGAGTCCGACTTAACGAAGGCGAGGATTCAGACCACCCTAGGGGAGTTATGCAAGATTATTTCCCTCTATGGGGACATCTTCTTTAAATAGGTATTTTTGAAAAGTCATGATCTTCTTTTCCACTGGATGTTCTCTATCAATATTTGGAAAATGAAATCACAGATGACAAGGGTTTAGGGCAAGGCTGTCCATGCAGCAGGCCGAGAGGACTGGCTTTAAAGAGAAGAGGAAGGGAAGAAGGGAATGTTTGAGAGTAGGTCTCAGCGGTTTTAAATTTTGGGACTAGCAAAATGGGCCCTTCCCTTTTCATGTCCTGCTGCAATATATGTTGGGAAATGTTGTAAATGATATTTTTCACCTATAGGTAAATGTTTCGAACCATTTGCATCGTCTTGTAAAAAGGATATCGGGAGGTGTCTGAAACCATCCTGGTTTCTAAGAAAGCATGTAACCTCTTTTGGATCAAAGTAGGCCTTGTGTACATGGAAATCAAAGAGAATGTGACTCCAGTCCTTCCTTCCTTTCTTCCTTCCTTCCTTCCTTCCTTCCTTCCTTCCTTCCTTCCTTCCTTCCTTCCTTTTTTCACCCTTCCTTTCTTTCTCCCTTCCTTCCTTCCTCCTCCCCTTTCTTCCTCCTCTCCTTCCTTCCTTCCTTCCTTCCTTCCCTCCTTTCTTTCTTTCTTTCTTTCTTTCTTTCTTTCTTTCTTTCTTTCTTTCATTCATTCATTCATTCATTCATTCATTCCTTCTCCCATCTTTCCACAAGGTAACTCTGGGTGGTTGTTTACAACATTAAAAGGTTGTTTACAATATTAAAAGGTAAAATATTACAAAACCTGTACACAATACAAGCTAGATAGTACAGAAAGATAAATACTCAACCCTAGTTAAAAGCCTAATGAAATGATAAGGAAGGAGGGAGGGCGTAGGATGAGCAGGGAAGGAAGTGAGATCAGTCAACCATCCCCAGTGTGAAGTCCTCCTCATTGGAGCCCCAAGCCAACTGGCAGAGCCAGTTCTTTAAGCTCTTGCAGAAGGTCAAGAGGGTTGGAGTTGACCTGTTCTTGAAGACCTACCCACCAATCTAGAAAAAAACACAAGGTTGATAGACGTTGCCAGTCAACTAATTGGGGCAACCATTGGATGAGGGCAAGTCAGCCCAACAGCAGCAATTTTATTCAAGTGTCCTTCAGTGAGGTACTCAGCTAGACACAGCAATGACCAAAAATTTAGCCCATGTGCACCATGACACAATCCTGCAAATGCCATGATTATAAATGCTTGCATCCAGAGATCTGACATGCATGCATGGGTCATTACTTTTGAAGGATTCTATCATTAGGCAAAATTGGTCCTTTGCTCTCTTTTGCCCTCAAACATCCAAAATTTCATCCCTAGGACTCAGTTTTAAAGGATACCAGATCTCTTCAAGCCATTTTCTAGAGCATGGATATGCTAGGATTTCAGAAAAACTTTATACATAGCATAGAAGAAACAGATGCCACTAAATAAAAAGAGAAGCTTTATTTACATCGAGCCCCAAATCCTGCAAAGCACGTTTCAATATCCCAATATTAAGAGTCTTGGCTTTTTGACTTCATCCCATTGCACTGCAAACTCCCGAAATTGTCATTCTTTGTGTAGGGAAAAACTTAAGACAAGAAAGGAGGATTTAAACACTATCTTTTCTTTAGCAGCTCCATCATTTACGCCACGGTGTAATTCCTTGCTAAATCCCATCAGCTGCCAGAGGAATTAAATATGCTTAAAAAGTAACTAAACTTGTTTTAAATTCAAGCACTTGTTCTTTTCAGTGCAACCAGCCATATGGGATTTTTTTTTTTTCAAAAAATAAAAGAACAATTCTTGGGTGTTTCTTTATTGTTGATCCCCACCCCCCTCTGCCCTATCCAATTTTTGTTTTTAGGAAGGAGAAAAGCTGAATCACAGCAATCCAATTTAATCTTTCGTTTCATGCAACGTTCTGCCTTTCCATCTGCATCTTGATCCAATTTTTGGTCCTCCCTCCTCCTCTCCCTGTTCCAGTTGGCAAACAACCCTCACTTTCATAAAGGCTCCCTCTATGCCCACTTCCATATGTTGGAGACCTTGAACAAACCGAAAAAGCGTTTGATGTTCTCGCAAGCTTCAAAACCACTTTGTCATTTCCAGGGATACGTGAGCCGCACTGGGGGGACGCACCGTCATTATGGCTTTGGGGAAGTGCCTCCTGCTCCTTTTGCTCGGTGTAAGTTTACCCGAGAACAAATTTACTGTAATCTTTCTGTTAAAAAGGCTGCTACTGTGTGACAGGAGGAATGGGGAGGAAGGTCAGCAAAGCAGGCGGTGGGACTGGCCCAATGGTTCGCGAGCTAGGCCAAGTAAGATGAGACTGGATTAAAGCCACTTGCGGCACAAAGGAGAGATATCAATGCTATCTGATCGATAGGTAGGTAGGTAGGTAGGTAGATAGATAGATAGATAGATAGATAGATAGATAGATAGATAGATAGATAGATAGATAGATATTATAGATTAATAGGTAGGTAGGTAGGTAGGTAGATACTGTAGATTAATGGTAGGTAGGTAGGTAGGTAGATACTGTAGATTAATGGGTAGGTAGGTAGGTAGGTAGATACTGTAGATTAATAGGTAGGTAGGTAGGTAGGTAGGTAGGTAGGTAGGTAGGTAGGTAGATAGATAGATAGATAGATAGATAGATAGATAGATAGATAGATAGATAGATAGATAGAGAGATATTGTAGATTAATAGGTAGGTAAGTAGGTAGGTGGGTAAGTAGATAGGTAGGTAGATAGATACAGATAGGATTTTAATTATTTTTTGATAAGCAATGGTTCCATATATTTCCTTCCTTCCTTCCTTCCTTCCTTCCTTCCTTCCTTCCTTCCTTCCTTCCTTCCTTCCTTCCTTCCTTCTCTTTCCAATTTTTTATGAAGAGGCTAAAAGTTACTCCAAGTTTTGGAGATTCAGCAGCTTAGAAATAAAGCAATGTATATCACACACTCAAGATAGATACATTTGCTTCAGCCCGGTTTACCCAATGCAAACAGGAAACATGCCAGCAGTTTGGGGAGTGGTGTCAAGTTGGCCATGCCCACCCAGCTGGCCACGCCCACCCAGTCAGCCATGCCCAGTGAGTGGCGTCAAGCTGGCCACATCCACCCATCCGGTCACCCAAGGTCAACCACAGCCCTCAATGAAATTGACAGACCTGTCCTAGAGGAGCGTGGAGATAAGATTTCAGCAGAGGAATGACATCCACCCAGCTTTTCTGATAACGGAGTTCTGGAATTCTACAATAATGGCCCTCTGGTATGTACCTACACAGCACGGGTGAGCTTCCATGGTATTCATCAAGACGTGTGACAATTTAATTTGGTTAAAAGTCCAAGGCATAGAGGACATCAACCCTGACTGCTCTTTAGATGGCCAGATCCTGAAGATGAAACTCAAAGACTTTGGCCACCTCATGAGAAGGAAGGACTCACTGGAGAAGAGTCTAATGCCACGAAAGATTGAGGGCAAAAGAAGAAGAAGGGGACAGCAGAAAAGGAGTGGCTGGAGTCACTTGAAGCAGTCGGTGTGAGTTTAAATGGACTCCGGAGGATGGTAGAGGACAGGAAGGCCTGGGGGAACATTGTCCATGGGGTCGTGATGGGTCAGACACAACTTTGTTGTTGACTAATAACAACAATAGACAGTTGGTCTACATTTGGCTCGATGGCAGGTCACCAAGTGTGCTGGAGACCTCCATGATTTACAAATGAACAGCAGACACAGACAAACCCCCCTCACCCAGACTTATTTTAATGAGAAAGCAGAGTTTGTTTCTCCTTCTTTTCATCAAAACATTTCCAAACAGAGCCGATTTCATGGAGACCATCTCAGCACATTCCTGTTTTTTTCTCGGTGGGTTTTTCAGCTATTTCCTTCACAACACAAGGAAGCCTCAAAGCACAGAAGTTAAGAGGAAAGTAGGTCATTAATGCTGGTCACTAAAGTCCACCCCGCTGTAGGAAATAGATGTTCAGTCTAGTCCAGCCCCTTGATAATAGGGTATACATTTTCATAAGCTCAAATCCAACTTAGGCTGTTTTTTTTCCCCCTCAACAGCCAAATTGATTTCGTTGTTGCTTACTTTTAAAACTGCAGTTCCCAAGGCATTTTTGCTTACAGGATAAAAATCCAGATTATTATTTTTTTTTATTATGGCTCAAAGTTTTAAGGAAAAGAAAAGAAGGGCAAACAACAGCAACCCCTAAGTCTTCCATTCCCTGATTATAAAACTAAAAAATGTTTTTCTTCATTTTATACTATATATGTCAGGTATTTGTTTGGTGATTGTCATAGGAATAAGATTTGAATATTCAAGGTACTTTCACATGATCAGATACATTAAGGTCATGCCTAATCCTGGAAATGCCACCTGATTTGCATGGTAACTTGGCAAGAATAAAATGAGGAAATAAAAATGTGAAAATATGAAAACATTTTCCTTTCCGCTGACATTTTCCCCCTCTTCCCTCCTTTTTCCTTCTGCCTTTTCCAAAAGGCTGCTCTTGCATTCCATCCAAAATGACTTGGAGGATCTTCTGTTAAAAAGACAGCTTTTATTCGTGTTCAAATATACATTGTTTTGTCTTGGAAACATCAAAGCTGAAATGTCTTTATATATTTGATATCTAAGCGCAGAAGTAGTAGCTGTTTTATTATTAACTCTGGGAATGTTGATATGTGCCATAACAATGCAGAAAAACCTCTTCACTTCTCTTCTCCTCTTCTCTCCCCTCCTCTCCTCTCCCCTTCCCTCCCCTCCCCTTCTTCTCTCCTTTCTTCTCTTTTCTCCCCTCTTCTTCTCTCTTCTCTTCTCTTCCTTTCCTCTGCTTTCCTCTCCTCTCCTTTCCTCTCCTCTACCCTTCCCTCTTCTCTTCTCTTCCATATCTCTTCTCTTCCCTCTTCTCCTCTTCCCTTGCCCTCCCCCCTCCTCTTTTCTTTCTGTATTCTCTCTTCTCCTCTCCTCTCTTCCCCTCCCCTCTCCTTTCCACTTTCTACTTTTCACTTATACTGCCAGTGAATTTATTCTTTCTCTGGCTGGCTAGCATAGACCTAAACCACTATCATGTCACAAATAAAAAAGGATTCGTGGCCATTTCCCTTCTTACTGACCTTATTGACCTCTGGAAACTACAATGTCTATCAAACCTTTGCCTCAGATTTCTAAAAAAAAGTAGACTGATTGAGAGGTGTGCTTTTCTCCCTTGGACCTTGGGCTAAGCTGCATTTATCCAGCTTCTAAGTCTAAATGCACCTTTTCTTTTCTTCCATCTCTCTTCTCTCCCCGCTCCCCACACCTGCCCAGATTTCCTGGTATAAGGTGGCAAGCATGCATAATATATATGAGTCAAGTTTGATTGCTGAGGAAGAAGGCAATATTACAGGACTAATTATTTTCTTGACCTGATGGGGTAATATTTTATTTAACTCTGCACTGGGGAAGCTAAACTGGCAGGAAACACCGAGAGCAAATGAGCAGGCCACAAATCCTCAGGGGAATAATGGTAGTTTATGCTGCATCATTTCTTTTGCATATATTGAATGATTAGGATAATTCTAAAGCTCTTCTTCGCCTCCTTCTCCTCCATTTTCTCCTCCTCCCTTCTTCCTTCTTTCTCCCTCACCTTCTTTCCTCCTCCTCCTCCTTTCTTCCATTTCCTCCTTCCCCTTCCTTCCTTCTTTCCTTCTTTCCTTCCTTCCTTCCTTCCTTCCTTCCTTCCTTCCTTCCTTCCTTCTTCTGCCTTTCTCCTCCATCTTCTTTTCTTCTCCTCCTACTCCACCTCCTCCTTCTCCTTCCTTCCTTTCTCATCCGGCCCGCCCACTTTCCTTCCTTCTCTTTCCTCCTTTCTCCTCCTTCCTTCCGTCTCCTCTCTCTCTTCTTCCCTTCTATCTTCTACTTCTTTCTTCCCCTTCCTTTCTTCCTTCCTTCCTTCCTTCTCCTACACCTCTTCCTCCTCCTTCTCCTCCTCCCACATGTGTATTTCAAATATTTTTTTAAAAAAGTGGACTTTTGTGATTTTGTGTTTGGATGTTTACTATGTTCTGGTGGGTAAGTAGAGTAACATTGCTCATAATGTGCAAGTCAAGGTGGAATCCACTAAAGGGGAGTAAATTACTGTCATTGGTAAAATAAGGCAAGGGGGAATGGCTGCCTTGGGAACTGGGAAAGAGACTCTTGAGCAAGTATAGCAATTGAGTAGCTCGGATAACCCTTAACAATGATTTATCAAAGGCCACTTGAAAGCACTTCTGAGACATGAAATAGGCATGGAACAAGGTTTTAGAGGCAGTGGGACAGTGCCACAATGGGCCAGTTAGAAGGATTGTCTTAATCGGCAAAGGAAGAAACAAGAGATCTGCAAAGATTTTATGTATTTCTTTGAAAGACTTATATTTGTGAGCCTTAAAAAAAATGGGAAAAAATTACTGTGACTGTATCAACAAAATATTTTCATCCGCATACTATATTCTAATGTTTCTCAACCTTGCCTATTTTAAGATGTGTGTACTTTAACACCCAGAATTCCCCAGCATTGCTGGCTAGGTAATTCTGGGAATTGAAGTCCACATATTTTAAAGTTGTCAAGGTTGAGAAATATAGCCCAAGACTATAATAACGTCACTATCCCCTGAAGGAAATGCAGATATGATTGAAGAAAGGCTTAAACGCATCTATTTTTTGGTTATCACATTGATGAATTATTCTTGTTGTGTCTCTTTATCGCTGTTTATCTGATTGTTCTATAAATTTACTTCTGCTCTGCTTACACCCTTTTCATTTTTCTTCCTTTTTATTATTGTAAGCCTCTTAATGTAGCCCCCAGATGAGAAACATGGCAAATAAATTTAACAAACAAACAAAACAAATTTAAGACTATTTTACCATGCTTCACTACCACCAAAATAGAAACAGGGAGATGTTCCAAGATGCCTCTTTGTTTAGACCATGTGCCGGACAATTGTGAACAAACACATCTGTGAAAAACTGCTGTAGGAACAATAATGAATGACATTTGAACCAAGAAGAGCAAAAAGAGGTAAAGCTAATGTAAAGAAAAGCGGGGAACATTGGCGCACTAGACAAAGGCTTCTACAAATACAGAATGCCTGCTGCAGCCTTTTTCAATCCTATTTTCAATTTAGAGCCATCCCGAGAATATTAGCAGACATCCAAACTGAGAGTCTCGTTCTGCACGAAAGAATGTTTGTGATTTTTTGGGGGGGGAGGGAGGGAAAAGAGAGAGCATGAGAAAGAGAGAGAAAGAAAAAGAGAGACAGAGAGAAAGAAAGAGAGAAAGAAAAAAGAAAGAAGATAGACAAAGACAAAAGAGAGAGAGATTGAGAGAAGATAGGACAAGACAGCAAAAAAGAGAGAAAGAAAGAAAGAAAAATTGAGAGAAGAGAGAAGATAGAAAGACAGCAAAAGAAAGAAGAAAGAGAAAAAGAGAGAGAGAAAAAGAAGATAAAAAAGACAGCAAAAGAGAGGGCACTTTACAGAGATTATTGATGTAAAGATGTAATCAAGATCAATTTCAAACTCTTGAAGATCACACCATAGAACTTTTTGAGATAATCACTTACTTTGGTTAAATGAAGTAGGACCAAAAAAAAAAAAAAAAGGGGGAGAGGGGAGTGGAAATCTATTAAACTGTAACTCGGATCACCTCTTCAGCTTTCTCGGCTGAAATAAAACAGTCCATTATCATCACAAAGATCATTTTAATGGGCTTGCGAGAAAAGCAGCGGCTGTTTATAATCAGCCCTCCAAGTCAGCTGTTTGTTGGCTCCTCCTTGACGCAACTTCTCTTGAAGAGAGTTTCTACACAATCATTACAAATTGATTGCAAAAGAGCTAACAATCATGATTAAATCATTAAATTCTTGTCTACGCTTCAGAGAGCGGAGAGAAAATTAACTTCCCACCAACCTAATTTTTTTTCCTGAACATGAAATAATGATTTTCTGCCCGTCTAATTACAAAGCCAACATCTGATCAAGCCAGCATCCAGAGGGGATTATCACGTGCGCGAGTATTAGACCTCATTACCAGCTTGAGTGCAAAATTATTACATCTTGTAATTGGATGGTGAGATTTATATACAGATCGGGCCGGTTTCTGTAAGATTGCAATTACAAGCTTCGTTGGTTAGCTACTTATCACTCAGCACAGAAGAGAAGAAAATAAGCAACAGAAAAAGCATTTCATTAACCCATAACCCTATCAAGAGAGAACCACTGTAACATCCATGTCTGCATTAGACAGAACAGCTAAATTCACAGATGAAACAATTTATTATACGCCCCGCAAATGGGATTTCATTTTGTTTAACCCCTAATGAACTATTTGGGTAAACTGTATAAGCAAACTATCCATTTTATAGACAACTAGGTTCAATATAGTAATTATAAAGGGTAACTGACTGAAATAAATACTCATCTGCTTACAGGCAAGATTATTAGACAGACAATTGCCGACCACAATAGGCAGAATTTTGCTCTGCCTCTTGAGAGCTCTCCTCTCAGAATTGAAAGGGAAAACATGGCACAAAGGGAAATATACCTACCTACCTACCCACCCACATACATACATACATACATACATACATACATACATACATACATACATACATACATATATATCTTCTACCAAAAGCTATGTCACCGATTGTCAAATCTGACAAGATAAAAGTTAGTTTAAATCTCACTTTAAAATTAAATAGTTTAGATTTCAGTGCAGAAGGCCCAAGAACTTTTTATAAATATCTAATTTAGCGATGGCTAAATATTTAACCAGAGGATAAAGACTGGAAAGCTGACAGCCCGGGGTTTGAGACTTGAGCACCATTGTACAGAGTGAGCTCCCGTTCCTTGTTCCAGCTACTGCCCACCTAGCAGTTCAAAACACGCAAATGCGAGTAGATAAATAGATACCACTTTGGTGGCAAGCTAATAGAGTTCTGTGCACCTTTGGCATATTAGCCATGCTGGCTGCATGACCACAGAAAATGTTTTCGGACAACAGTTGGGAGCCCTTGGCCAAGAAACGGAGATGAGCACTATCCCCTAGAGTTGGATATGACTGGACAGGGAAACCTTTACCTTTTGATATTTAGCTGAATGCATATTTTTTTAAAGACCAGACAATCTGCAGCTGGTGTAGTTTTACCATGTTACCTGGCTTCTGTTTCCCCTCTTACATTTGTAACTAATTTGGAGAGAGGCTGGTGGTGACGGTTCCCCAAAAAGGATCTCCATACGTGCCAGTTTGGAAAAGTGTTTTTCACATGTGATATGTTTCAATCCAGAAAACAATGGTTGAGAACAGTCTGCCTGCCTGCCTGCCTGTGTCTGTCTCTCTGTCTCTATCTGTCTGTCTGTCTGTCTGTCTATCAATCTAATCTAATCAATCTAATCTACGTAATCTCTCTATCCATCAATCTATTATCTATATATAGTTATCTCCCTCTCTCTCATTTATGCCTGCCTGCTTGCCTGTGTCTGTCTGTCTATATCTGTCTATCTATCATCATCTTCATCATTACCATCCATCCATTTCTCTTTCTCTCTCTCTCATATTTATTGATCTATCAATCTATCCACATCTTTAAAAAAAGGAAAGAAGGAATATATATGGAACCATTGCTTATCAAACAAACATCATTAAAATCATATCTCTCTTATCTTATCTATCTCTCTGTCTCTCTCTCTCTATCCCTCTATCATCCACCTTTCTCCCTTTCCTAACCCAATCCTATGCAAATGCAATAAATAAGAACTGTAACAGATACCTTGTATTGTTTCTTGTCGAAAGAATATCATAAGCTGCAACTGCTCTACAATAGTAGATCGCAACATACTCATAGTAGCCCAGAGGCTGACACAGGATCAAGTCTATAACAATCCCCATCAGCTGATGCCCTTTGGGGGGGATCTGGGGATTTGCACCTTTGCTCCCCAGGCCATTCCCAGTGACCCCACTAATTCCATGCAACCCAGCAGCTTTGCAAGGGAGCCTGAAGAATTTCTACCTCCGCTGCTGTCACCTGGCTGTCAAAGAAGATGACAGGTAGGGTGGGAGGGGAAGAGGTGGGGAAGGACTTTCCCAGCCCAGAAGCGATTAAATACCATTACAACTTTCCTCTTTCTGCATACTACAGTACACAATCAATATGGACTTACATTTTATGAGACAAGGAGTTAACTTGTTCAATTATGGCCCAGACAGCTCTATTCTTTTGTAACAAGTAATCTGGATAGGAGAATCAATACTGACAGGCCCTATGCATGCCAGCTAATTTCATATTATCCTCAGCCAATCAGGTGGTCAAGAGTAATAGAGTAGCTGTTACAGTTCATTACTAGTGAGGTAGGATCAATATTGGTGCAAAAACAGGAGTGGCAATACATCTGCTGCACACAGAATCCCAGAGGGACCAATGTCCCCACAGGAAAGAGAGGAAGTCTTTATTTGCATAGTCAAAGAATACCCATAAAACAATTTCCTCTCCTTGACCTACAATTAAAGAGAAAAGCATCCTGCAGAATCAAGTCAATTACTGTGGACGCCCTGTTCAGAAAGCACGCATAAGTGGGGACCAATGCTTAATTCCTCAAAACCCTTGAAGATCAGGTCATCACTCAGTTTGAATCCTCCCCCTTTTGTCAACCCTCCCCCCCTCTCAATTTCCCAGGCACAGGAATGTGGCAGCGTGGAAACTTCCAGTGCTAATATGGCTTCCAAAGCTGACACCTTTGTCTTGGGCCCATTGTGTCTTCTAGCTAAAAGTCCTGCCTCGTATAACACCAACATAACTCATTGCTCAGGAGGGAAGAAAGATTTCAGGCACCTTCTCCCCCCTTTCATTACAAGTGATAATCCCCCTTCCTGGCTTTTAATGCAATAACAGATATTTTGTCTCTTCCTGCTGGAGCGTAGTTCAAATGTGTAGCCAATATTTTCTATTGTGAATTGATGCTGGCCACACCTGGCAAACCTGCTGATTTCAAAAAAAGATAAAGCAAGGTTATCTTAGAAGGAAGTGGAGGAGGCAGAGTCAAGAGAGAACTCAATCTAGAATCCTAACATGCCCACAAACAATTTAAGTCTAGTTCCCCTTGATTTCCATTAACTCTTAGCACCAACTTGGTACTGGCCATTAGTTAACCAGATTATTGTGTATACACTTCACCCATCAATCTTCTGAGCTGGAATTTAATGTGTGAACCTGATTCATCACACCTGACATCCATGAAGTTACCAAAATCAACCTCAAGTAGGCGGAGAGTCTACTTTCGCTTCTGCCCATTCAGTACCACAAATATTTTGCCTCTTTTCTGACCCTGGGGGATCCTGTCAGTCAATCAGCCACCAAAATCCCTTCTTAGCATTTAATAGATGAGTGGACATGACAACATGATGGTCTGGCAATGGCCCATGCATTCACTTTGTGGTTTAATAATAAGCACAGGAAATTGACCGTCTTGAGAGTATGTATGATGTGAGACATTTCCCTGCTCTTTTGCTGCCAAGTTAAGGCAATAAACTAAAGTAGCCTTTTAAAATTCTGGTTAGCAACAACTCCCTCCGGGAATCCAAATACCTTTTATTTAGCATTAAGTCATTACTGTCTTTATAGAGAGTGAATCTCTCTCCGCAGTGACTGATGGATTTATATAATTACACTTTGCCAAGCCTCTTCTTCTTAAACCCCAAATTCATTCTCTGATGCTAACTGTGGGTGCTTACCATAAATATTTCTAAGAGGCAACTATTATATTTAATAGCTACTAAATCCTCAGAAGTATTTATTAAGAGACACTGGGCAATTCATGTTTAATTACTTCATAAAAGAACCAGGGATGGGTAAGCAGGATAAAGGAGCCAAGTTCATAGACTGAAAGGAAGAAGCAACAACTAATCACAATTAAGAGGAAGTCCCAGGCTATTTAAATGCTACAATCCAATTATATCAGAGAAAATGAATTACTCCTTTAATGCTGACTTTATATGAAGATACCTCCATATTGCTCTCATTAATAATCATCAGACATCATTTTAGCCCATACTGGCTGCGATAACATTTCTATTAGCATCATGACAGTGCTGGGCTGACAATTAAAATAAAAAATAAATCAAGGCCAGAACTGAATCAACATAATTACAGTTCAGGGGGAGAGAGAAAAAGAGCTTTTATGACTATTTGATTAGTCAACTGAACAGGGCTTATCTTCCGAATCTTAAAACTTCAGCAAAGCGTAATTTTCAGCCGTGCCATCCCGCTTGTCTCTGAGCAAGAGAGATAATGGTAACGGATGGGCTGTGAGGTGATTGTACTTGGGCCAGAAACCAGGTATCCAAAATCACTGAGGGAGCGTGGACCAATTGATGAAGAAGATACGGAATCGTTGGTCAGGGTGAGCTACCTGCTTGAGAAATCTGGACCGTCTCCAAGATGACTTGAGAAAACCATCGCCCGAAAGTCGTGGATCGGATTTCATTCCTCTCTGGTTTCTCCAGCTCCCTCAGGGCCATGTCTTCCTTGCTCACCACTTTGCCAGTGGCCAAAAATAATTTTCTCCAAAGAATTCTTGTCAGCTGCTGGAAAAAAAATTAGAAATAATTCTCTCCAAGAATTCCTGTCAGCTGCTGATCCCAAATCCATGTTTCTCACCCTTGACCACTATAAGCTGCGTGGACTACAACTCCCAAAATTCCCCTGCTACCAGATGTGGGTTCTGGTTAGCCATGGGATAACAGGAAACAAAATAGTCCTTGACTTATGACCCAAATTGGAAGTCGAATTGTAATTGCTGAGCAAGGCGACTGTTCAGTGAGTCACACTCAATTTGATGACCTTTTTAACCAACATTGTTAGGTAAATCTTCCCCAAACCCCCAAAACTTTAACCTTAGATTGTCTACTATTGACCTCACCCCCTTCCTAAGAGGTCTGTAGGGGGCATGTATAGGCACACCAACGTACCTACCGTCCCTGTCCTATTGTTTCTTGTATTTTTCTTATATGCACCCATTTCATGTATTCATAACTATGTATATACTTATACCTATTATCTTGTAAGCGATTGACAAATCAAATAAATAAATAAAAAATAAATAAATAAAAATCACTGCAGTAATTCAGCGAATTGTGAGGTCACTAAGCAAATCTGATTTTCCCCATTGGCATCACTTGTCAGAAGCACTTTGACTTATATATCACTTCACAGTGCTTTACAGTAGATTACAGAATCAGCATATTGTCCCCAACAATCTGGCTCCTCATTTTACTGACCTAGAGGGATGGAAGTCTGAGTCAACCTTGAACTGGTCAGGATCGAACTGCCAACAGTTGGCAGAATTAGCTCTGCAATGCTGCATTCTAACCACTGCACCACCATGGCTCTACATGTCAATTGCCAAATGCCCAAATTCTGACAACATGACTGTGTGGCTGCTGGGACAGTCATAAGTGGAGGATCTGTTGTAAGTAACTTTTTTTTCTCAGTGGACTGTAACTTCAAACAGTGGCTAAGCCAACGTTGGTAAGTCAAGGCCCACCTGTACAGAAAATTCAACTCTTCTTTCTTCCATTTAGTGGCTGATAGGCAAGAATCTCCCAAGATGGATTCCTGGTCTCTTAGGTTCTCCCAATGTATGGGATGTGTAGCATGATATAAAGCCACACCATGAACATATAAATGTCAGGGTTCCAAGCAACACATTCCGAGGCAGTTGAATTCCCCAAAGGATAGATTTATGGATATGTGAAATTGGCCTGAACTGGTGAAAACCGATTCTAAAAGTTCTCAGTTTTCCACCTAATCAAAAGCAAAAGTTCTTTCACTTTCTCCCAACAATCAATCCCATGGTCCAATCAGGATACAGTCCAGTTGCTAAGTGACCCCAGTCCCCACCTTCTGGACACCTGGTGAGACTGTCCTTGGTTCCCAAGAGAAAGCATTTTATTCTGGCTACAGCACCTCAGCTATCTCTACTTCTCCCCTCCCTTTCCCACAGGTCCAGTTGTGGCAGCACTGAAGCCCCCAAAGGGCCCCAGCGTGGTCAGCTTCAGGGTTGACAATAACCGTGGGATAGAAATGCTGAAGTTGTGGAGTTTTCAGTGTCAATGCCTTAATCCTACCAAGTAAGCCCTACCAGGAAAAGAGATCATCCAGATAGGTGTGGCAAAGTGAATGGCTTGAACAGAGAACAAAGTACAGCAGGATGACAATGGAACTCATCTTCAAAGAGGCGCCAGATGACTTTTTGGCAAGTTTGAAAACACATTTTTTTATCAGATATGCATCATTATCAAAATTACATTAAAAACGCGCAGGAAAAAAAAAGCCATTCTTGGTGTTGACAGTTTGATTCAGGGATAGGGTATGTGGCTCATTTACACAACAAAACCTCAAGATCTTTATTAAAAGGGCGAAAAGAAGGAAAAAAAACTTTCATGCATTCAAGCAATTGCCCCACTCATGTCTGAAAAGGTGCCTTTTAAACGTTTTTTTTTAAAAAAATAAAAGTTAAAAGAATCTAACTTCCGCCGCATCCCTCAGAAAAATCTCTCTTAAAACCAAACAAGAACCAAAACAATAACAGCAACCCACCTTTCTAATAAACTAATATTTTAAGAAAAGTGAAGCTGGCGCTTTGAAAATATGATTTCAGGCAAATTTCAAGCCTCTCCGGGAACAGAGATAGCAATAACTTAATATGAGCCTGATATAATGTTAGCATAAAAAACGTCCAGTGTATAAAAACTAAAATAAAAAAGAATAAAAACCCCAGTATAAGAGTTATTTTGCAATATGAAGAAAAGTTTATCTCAGGTTTCTTATTGTGATACAGGAATCAAACATAGCTCACCTCAAATCTATTCTAAATGCAGACTAGGGAATGCCTGATGTGAAAAGGCAAAAATTAAGAATTTTCCTGAATCAAGTTTGCTGAATATTGTACACAGAAAACAACATATATTGCTAATCATCATCTTAACATTGTATCTGTCTATATTACCCCTCTCTTTCATCTACAGACTGTCTATAATTTCTCTTTATCTCTTAAATCTCTTCCTAATCTCTATCTATTCTATAATATCTACCTAGTCTCTCTCTCTTCTACCTACCTATCTACCTAATCTGCCTATATCTCTTTTAAAGCTACTACCTACTTCAATAAAGTGGAATGCTTTTTTACAAATAGGTTGGAACCACTGGATTATCAATCAGGGGTCTCCAAACTTAGCAATTTTAAGACTTGTGGACTTCAATTCCCAGAATTCTTCAGCCAGCATAGCTTTGGCAAATTTGGAGACCTCTGAGATAGATAGGTAGGTAGGTAGGTAGGTAAGTAGGTAGAGTAGATAGGTAGGTAGGTAGGCAGGCAGGCAGGCAGGCAAATATCTCTCCCTCTCTATTTTAATGCATTAAAACCTATAGATCATTGAAATTTTTGCACTTCTGACAGCCAATCCTTTCTCAAAGCCACCCAGAAAAGGAGGTTACAAGAAAAACCAAATGAGGTGATCCTTATTCCCCCTTCTCAACAAGGTGTGACATGTATAAATTGCATAATAAATGAGGTATTTGGAGATAAATGAATTTACAATAAACAATTACTGTGGTGGGAGGGGGGAAACCCTCCTTTTCCATCATGATAGGCCCAGGATCTGGTAAAAATCAGCCACAGGTAGTTAAGTGATTATCAACTGTAAAAAATAATAATAAATCAACCTGATATAATTGCTCCGAGGGGAGGGCGGGGGGGGGGGGGAAATTACCGACATATTTAACATTTCAAGAGTGTCCCCTTTCCCATCCACATTTGGCATGATCTAATTACCTTCAGATTGGGTTTGCATCGGTGATATGGCCCTGCCGTTCGCCTTTTTATAACTGTCAGGCAGAGAAAACGTGAGACAACACCGGATAATAAATCAGCCTCACCATTAGGGCTGAAATAGCTCATCATGGCAATTCTAAATCCAGGATTTATAAAGATGTCTAGGCTGCATACACACTGGTGGACACCATAATAAATTCATGAGCACCCTGCCAAGGAAAACTAGTTCATTATGTGGCAGGCTGCTGGCCATTAATCTAGCCGAGAGAGAAAGAAAGGGAGAGAGAGAGAGAGAGATTCCCGAGAAATTGAGCCAGGTCGGGAAATTTATGCAGACTTAAAGTTACCCATTTCATTATGAATTTAATCTGTTCCCTCTGCCAGAGTGCATGAGTGGTTTTTACACTTTAGATCAAGAGCTTGTAGCTCCCCATTTTATATTATTTCTTCGACAATAATGTCCTAATTTCTTCCTCCCGAAAAAGAAATGAATTAAAAAGAAAGAGAGAGAGTTGAGCTGCCAAATGCTTCCAACCTGGCCTTTTCCTAATATTACATTTGATAAAATATTTATACAATCAATTGACAAAGGGCAGTGGGCCCCGCCTTGGTCTTCTATTAACGTGCAAATTTCCATACGGGCTTGATCGGGCATGTAAGATGGGATTTGCTAGGCCTGGCTTTATATAAGGCACATATAGGTATCTCAGACGCACATAATCCATGTCTCTGAAACCTTGGAGAGTCCAAACCTTCAAGTCAACATGAGTTCATTAAAATGCTGGCATCCCTATCCCTTTCTATTCACCTGCCCCAGTGTTGAATATTTACATTACTGTAACTATGCATAGGGGAATGGGGGCATGATGGCTCATTGGTGAAAGACACCGAGTTTGTCAGCTGAAGCCTGAGGTTGAAACCCAAGCGCTGCGTGACAGGGTGAGCTCCCATCACTTGTCCCAACTCCTGCCTACCTAGATGCTCAAAAGCATGCAAATGTGAGTAGATAAATAGGTACCACTTCACTGGGAAGGTAACAGCCTTCTGTGCGGCCTTGGTGCATAGCCATGCTGGCCATGTGACCATAGAAAATGTCTTTGGACAATGCTGGCTCTTTCAGCTAAGAAATGGAGATGAGCACCATTCCCTAGAGCAGGGATTGGCAACCCACAGCTCTGGAGCCACATGTGGCTCTTTCATCTCTCTGCTGTGGCTCCCTGTCACTGGTCCATAAAAAAAGGAAAAAAGACACACCACTAGGAGGAGACTCTATGGTGGGGGAACCGGACTTCTGATTGGCTCCAGAATTGAACTGGGGGCTTCTGGTTAGGATCTTTGTGGCTCTGAGGGTTTAAGGTTGCTGATCCCTGCCCTAGAGTGATACATAACTGAATAGGGGAAACCTTTACCTTTAAGTATGCATAGGAAGGGCATTTGGTTTGTAATATCAATATGATTCACTCTCTCTGGTGTCTCTATGACACTTTACATTTTATTTATCTATCAAATTTATTTGCCACCCCTCTCATGGTTTCAGATACTTCTGAGCAGCTTACATGCGTAAGGCATAGGTCATTGCTCTATTCAAGGTCAACTCAGCCTTCCATCCTTCCGAGGTGGGTAAAAGGAGGAGCCAGATTGTTGGGGGCAAGAGGCTGACTCTGTAAACCGCTTAGAGAGGGCTGTAAAAGCACTGTGAAGTGGTGTATAAGTCTAAGGGCTATTGGTATTGCTCTTCAGAGACAGAATGTAGAATCCCAGGGCTGGAACCCAGAGGTCTTCTCATCCAACTCCCTGTTGAAGGCAGACGTCTCATACCACCCCAGTCCAATAGTTCTCCAGTCTATTTTTGAAAACCTCCAGGGTTCAAGCACCCACAACAACAGGAAAAACAAGCCACATGAGTGAATTAACTGATGGTGGGTAGCCAAACAGAGCCGAGCTAATTGTGAGCTAACATCTCTCTTCCTTTCCCAACCATATTTTTTTCTTTTCTCCTTCTGTTTTCTCTTCTTCCTCCATTTCTCTGCAACCTCCCTAATTGCCCCTAATTTTCTGATTTTGGAAAGATCCATGGGATGGATTCCTTCCTACTCTCTCTCCCTGATGTTTGTAGGAAGCCAGGAAGACGCTCATAAACCATAGCATGCAGAAAAAGGCAACGTCTATTTTGTAGGCCAAAGATTTCATCATTCATCACGAACAGGAGTAAGTAACATTTTTTTATGCCAACAGTCAGACTTGTAAATTAGATGAAATCAGGTTAATTGCCATTAATACAATGCCAGGGATTTAATCATTTTTCTCCTGCTTTACATGGAGGCTTAAGAAGATCATCACTGAAAATTATCGCCACGGGTATTTTTTTAAAAAAACTTAACCGCAGTAGTCTGGAAGTTGTGACTTGGCAGAGCAACCCATCCACCATTTTTGTTCTGCGTCCAAATCCCTCCCAAGGATGCATAGAGGAGTCAGATCAAATATTGGTTAGTGCTGGGGACTCTGTCAACAAACATGTCTAAGTTAATTCCTTTCTAATGACAAACTGGAAGTTCAGCGAGGATTCATACACTCAAGGGAATGACATGGCAGGAGGGAATGGTTTCAGACTGCTCCCAGAATGTTTAATTCAGATTATGGCCAACATAAGACAAAGCCTTGGTGGTGCAGTGGTTAGAGTGCAGTACTGCAAGCTACTCCTACTGCAATTTGCCAAATTGAATCCCACCAGGCTCAAGGTTGACTCAGCCTTCCATCCTTCCAAGGTGGGTAAAATGAGGACCCAAATTGTTGAGGTCATTATGCTGACTTTGTAAACCATTTTGAAAGGGCTGTAAAGCACTATAAAGTGGTATATAAGCCTAAGTGCTATTGCTATTGCTATAAGAGCCACAGGGGCACAATGGTTAGAGTGCAGTACTGCAGGCTATTTCTGCCGACTGTCAGCTGCTTGCAATTTGGCAGATTAAACCTTACCAGGCTCAAAGTTGATTCAGCCATTCATCCTTCTAAGGTGGGTAAAATGAGGACCCAGATTGTTGGGGGCAAGAGGCTGACTCTGTAAACCATTTAGAGAGGGCTGTGAAGTACTGAGAAGTGGCATATAAGTCTAAGTGCTATTGCTATCCTTCCTTCCTTCCTTCCTTCCTTCCTTCCTTCCTTCCTTCCTTCCTTCCTTCCTTCCTTCCTTCCTTCCTTCCTTCCTTCCTTCCTTCTATGGTGGAGCAGTGGTTAGAATGCAGCATTGCAGGCTGACTCTGCCCATTGCCAGAAGTTCAATCCTGACCAGTTCAAGGTTGACTCAGCCTTCCATCCTTCCAAGGTGAATAAAATGAGGACACAGATTGTTGAGGGCAAGAGGCTGACTTTGTAAACCATTTAGAGAGGGCTGTAAAGTACTGGGAAATGGCATATAAGTCTAAGTGCTATTGCTATCCTTCCTTCCTTCCTTCCTTCCTTCCTTCCTTCCTTCCTTCCTTCCTTCCTTCCTTCCTTCCTTCCTTCCTTCCTTCCTTCCTTCCTTCCATCCATCCATGGTGGAGCAGTGGTTAGAATGCAGCATTGCAGGCTGACTCTGCCCATTGCTAGAAGTTCAATCCTGACCAGTTCAAGGTTGACTCAGCCTTCCATCCTTCCAAGGTGAGTAAAATGAGGACACAGATTGTTGGGGGCAATAAGCTGATTCTGTAAACTGCTTAAAAAGGACTGTAAAGGTACTGTGAAGCAGTATATAAGTCTAAGAGCTATTGCTGTGTTAGAACATAGAACATAAAACATAGAATCATATGGTTGGAAGGGATCTTGGAAGTCTTCTAGTCCAAACCCCTCCTCGACCAGGAGACCCTATTCCATTCTCCATTCCTAAGGGCTGTCCAATCTTCTTAAAAAACTTTAAGTGATATCTGTGGGATCCTTTGTTTGAAAGTAGGAAAATAAAGAGACCATTATGGGGAAAAGTGGAGGATAGGCTGATCTTCCATCAGTATTCTTCTCTTTGATTATTTTGGTCCTCGGTGACCTCTTCAATGGGGGCAGGAGAAGAAGGCAGAACCAAATTAGCAAGATGGGGAGACTGTAGAACAGCAAGCTTCAAGCCCCACATGTTTTTGACCCACAGCCCAAAGGGGTGAGACTTCTGCCATAAAATTCCAGCCGTCATCTGGCTCATGTTGATCTCCTAGGAAAACAGCTCAGATTTCTCTTTCATTGCTTCCCTTAATTTTCTGCCATAATATTCATGTTGTCCATCCAAAACTTGTTCTATTTCCCAGCCTGGTTGCTTGCTTCCACTGGATTCTTCGTCTGCAAAGAAGTTTGTTTCTCTTCTTATTTTGCAGAAAGAGAGTAGAAAATATCCCCAAAATTCAAGATATGCATCGCTACCCTGGTTATTTTCCTTCCGATTGAAATATCAGCAAATGGGTCAGTTCCTCGAGGAATTGAGGAACGTTTGAAACACAAGTAGCCCTCCTACACATCTGCACCACTATCTGTTCTCCTACATCACTTTTCCTTTGTTATTTTTTTTTTCAGAAGAAAAAAAACACTTTATATTACAAACAAAGAAAATATGAGGGTTCAGCCATCATCTTCCTATCCTTTGTGCCTCTTCCTCTTTGCTCGTACTTTTTTCAACCACAACTAGTTTCCAAGAACTAACAGCATCTGAAAAAAAAAAATGTCTATGGAGAAACTCAGTCATCCCAAGTCTTGGTTGTCCCAAAGGTGTGTTTTTTTTTTTTTCAAGAGGCAACTAGACTTTCTGGTTTTTGTTTGAAGATATTTCTCTTCTGATCCAAGGAGCTTCTTCAGCTCTGACTGGATAGGTGGAAAATGGGAGGATTTACATTCCTTGCAGACAACTGGTCGTTTGCATCCTTTTAGAGAGTCCTTGAGGTCACTGGAAGGTTTACCTCTGTCCTCAAGTTCACCTGAGTAATGCAAATGGATGTGGAGCCTTCTTGGAACTGCTGAAAGGATTGTGTTGTAGACAGGAGATCGATGATGTTGTATCTCTCCAACACAGATAAACCTCCAAGTGGCTGCTGTGGTTCGCCGGCAGCCTGTGCAGCCGCCAGTGGAATTGGACAGTGGGGTAGAACGGGGAGTCAGGGAGTCTGGAGAGGCCTCGGACGAAGGTCCTGCATCTGATGCAGAGATGGGGCCAGGACCATCTGAGAATGGGGTGCTGATTCTGGAGTCTCCAGAGTCTGGCAGCAGCAAGACAGAGGAACAAGGGAAGTCTGTTCCCAGTGTGCGTGTGCACAGAGCTGCTAGAAAGCAAGAGCAGCTGAGACAAAAAGGGCAATTTGGGAGTAAGGCTTGGAGATGATTGCTCCTCCCATAAGGTATAAAGGACAGGCAAAGGTGATGAAACCTTTGCAGGAAGCAAAGTCATCCATTCTGTTCAGATTAATCATTGAAGCTCTGTGTGGATTTTGTAGTTTGGTTGGTTTTTTGCAATTCATTTGGCACTTTAGTTGTTGGCAGCAATTCAAAGGAGAGAAAAGTGGATGCTTATCTCAAGGGACTGTTTGGGACTCATTACAGGTTGGGAATGAACATAATTCCCAGCGTTGAAATAAAACAAGAGTTGTTTAGACTAAGCGTGTGCTTAATTATAATCTCATGAAGTCAGAACGGTGGCCTTAATGACTCACTAAAAGAATGCAAGGGACCAGTTGTCTATGAGGAGTATAAATCCTTCCCTTCCCCAAGATCATCCCGTCAGAGCTGAAGAAGCTTCTTGGAGGAGAAGCGAAATGTCTTCGCACAAAAACCAGAAAGTCCAGTTTCCTCTTGACAAAAAGCACCTTTGGGGCATGGGGAAAAAAAAAAGCATCTTAGAGCTTCTTTCTGGATTGCCCACTCAAGCATTTTATAAATTAATAATTAAAAGAGAGAGGCAAGTGCCTTGGCCTTCTTCACTCTCTGAATCCCCAAATCCCCACCCAAAACATTTGCTTTGCGTGTTACAGAAAACTGTTGGCCAAATCTTTCGGCTGCCATCCAGGTCAACAAAGAATCGTGATCTTTGTGGAGAATCGTTTGCAATTTACAGAGATGAGAGGTGGTTTTTTTTTATTATCTTCCCCCCTCCCCCCAGCTGAAACACACGCACACCCCTATACATACAGCAACACACTCGCTCTTCCTGAGGAATCCCAGCACAAGGGAAGTGTCCGGCCCCTGTTGGAATCTGACTCGGAGGAGGAAGCCGAATAGCTGACAGGGAGTGGGAGTGTGGCTCTGTTGGCTGTGGAAGAAACTGGGGAAGGGCAAAGTCCAGCTGGGCAGAGCAGGAAAAAGGTAGAACAAGGGAGAGAGAGTTCAGAGGAAGACCCATGCCCACCCCTTCTTCATCCTAGGCCACTCAGGGAGGAATGGAGGAGGGAGCAACATGAGTTGCATGGCTTACAGGGGAGGAAAGGGCCCTGATACCCTTCATTAGCTGCAGCTGGGAACACAATGTATAAAAAAGGCAAGCTGCGTGTAGCAGGCTGTTGGGAGCAAACATGACTTTATCTTGTATGGTTGTATCTGTATTCCTGGCATCTTCCCAACCACATGAGTTTTGCCGTGCCTTCAAGTCTGAAATTCTTGCTCCTGCCCTGTCAAGTTAATTACTTCAATTTGATTTGTTTGGATTTTAAGTTACAGTTTGTGTGCACCTTGTTTTGGACTGAATTTTCTACAATCAAAGGCTCTTTTTAGAATTTTTCTCCAGCCCAGAAGGTAACCAGGACATTGGGAGCAAAGTTGAAGATAATAAAGGGACTCTTATTGCTTATCTGATTGTGTTGTCTTTGTGCCACGCCCCTTTGGGTCATCGCAGGAAGGAAGCTGGGTGTGAGGAGGCCAGGAGGAAACAAGGGTGGAAGAAAGAACAGAGCACGACAAAGAAGATGCCCTATTTCGTGTGCAAACATGAATTCTTTATAGGCGATGAATTAAGGGGAAATGCATATTTATATTTTCTGCTTAAAAATCAGCTGAATGCAAAGGAGCAGCAGGAGAGTCCTATGGAAGTTCAGGGCAGAAAGCATTCCCCTCCAAGGAAACACACACACACACACACACACACACACACACAGGAACCAACCAGCTCCTTTTACGGTTTGCACTGAGGAAGGAAGAGGCTAAATAGAAGGAAAAATGCTCGCCACCTGGTTCCAGGTAAAGTAAAGGTAAAGGTTCCCCTCGCACATACGTGCTAATCGTTTCTGGCTCTAGGGGGCGGTGCTCATCTCCGTTACAAAGCCAGCGCTGTCCATGGTCATGTGGCCGGCATGACTAAACACCGAAGGCACACGGAACGTTGTTACCTTCCCATCAAAGGGGTCTCAAATTTTTCTACTTGCATTTTTCTTTTCGAACTGCTAGGTTGGCAGAAGCTGGGACAAGTAACGGGAGCTCACTCCGTTACACAATGCTAGGGATTCGAACCGCCGAACTGCCGACCTTTCTGATCGACAAACTCAGCGTCTTAGCCCCTGAGCCACCGCGTCCATTCGTTCCGGGTAAAGCCAGAATATTTCTAGCTCAAGGTTAAAATGACGGGTGCCTTGGTGCTCTCTGAGCTGGGTGTTTTTCTTGCATTTCCTGACCCAAATTGGGTACAGATAATTCCTCGACTTACAACAGTTCAAAGTTACAACGGCGCTGGAAAAAAGCAACTTATGACCGCTTTGCACACTTACGATCGTTTCAGCATTCCCACGGCCATGCAATCAAAATTCAGGCACGATATCTGACTCGTATTTATGACGGTTGTACTGTCACATGGTTTACCTTTTGCTACCTTCTCCCAAGGAAAGTCAATGGGGAAGCCGGATTCACTTAACGACCGTGTTACTAACTTCAATGCAGAGAGTCACTGAACCACTGTGGCAAGAAAGTTCATAAAATGGGGCAAAATTTGTTTAACAAGTGTCTCACTTAGCAACAGAAGTTTTGGGCTCAATTGTGGTCGTAAGTCGAGGACTACCTCTAATATTATCAGTGCTCGTGGTGTTACCTAGTTTGGGTCATGAAATATCTGCAAGAAAACAAGCAAGCTCAGAGAGCACCAAGGACCCCACAGTCATCCTCCTCTTCCTCCTCCCAAACCCCACTGATGTTGTTACCTAGTTGGGTAATGAAATGTCTGCAAGAAAACAACCCAGCTCAGAGACCAAGAACTCCACAGTTCTCCTCCTCCTCCTCCCCCTCCTTCTCCCCATCCTCCTCCTCCTCCCCCTCCTCCTCTCCACAAACTCTGCTCCCTTCCAGCACTGATTATGTTATCTAGTTGGGTAATGAAATGTCTGTAAGAAAATGACCAAGCTCAGAGAGCACCATGGACCCTGAGATTATGAGCTTTTGAACATCTAAAGTGGATTAAACACCTCCACTCAGCCATGGCTTTTTTGTGTCATATCTTAGTCTCCTAGTACAGAGAGATCTGAAGGTCCAGCTGTCTTACTTGAGACGGCTCCATCTTTATGCACCAGGAAATTAAAAACCCAGCTGTTTCCTGTATTCTGGATGTGACAGTTAGGAATGTTGAAGAATGTCTTCACTATCCAGATGGAGGCTTCTGCACCCCCCGTCAATGAAGTGGATATTATCAAAGAAAAATAAAACTCAACTCCTTCCTGGCTACCTCTAAATAATTTCTCTCTCTGTGCAAATATTCGTTCTGCAGAAGCGGTGGTATCCTGGGGTGAAAGCTTCTCAATGAAGGCTATTGCCAGGGCGCCTTAACATTTCAATTACAATTAAGAGGTTTTCCTTTTTTTAAACAAAAATATTGATTAGGGGAAAATACATTGCTGATAGCAGTGGTCAATAGATTAATTAATCATCAGCTTCTGACAGTTTAACAATGTGCTTAATGGATCTGCCGTTCATTGAGTTATGCACTCCCTTTTCTAAGGCGGTGGGTGATCCAGGGATTGGAATTCACAGCAGCTTGGAACACAACACGTTGTCTGGCTTTTAAAAGAAACATAAAAATAAATAAAGGAAGAAAAGGAAATAATGGAAGGAAGGCAACCGTAGAGGACGAACTTCGTCAAATGAGCAACGCAAACAACAAACAAAGCTTTGAAACAAAGCTTTCAGAGAGGTTCAAAACAACTGAAGTCTTGTTTCACACAGTCCGGGTACACAAGGGGTAGGGTTCCCACATGTTTACAAAAAATGGAGGAAAGCCAATGTAAACATATATTGAGAGAGACGTTCATTCATGCTACAGCTAGAAGAACTTTTGCACTTGAAGTTAATGAGAGAGGAAAGCCATATACTTTCTTCCTTTTCTTCCTCTCTTCTCCACCTTCTCCTCTCTTTCTTCCTTTCCTTCCTTCCTCTCTCCATCTTCTCCTCTCCTTCCTTTCCTTCCTTCCTCTCTCCACCTTCTCCTCTCCTTCCTTTTCCTTCTTCTATCCGCCTTCTCTCCTTTTCCTTCCTCTCTCCACCTTCCCCTCTCCTTCCTCCCCTTCCTCCGTTTTCCTTCCTTTCTTCCTCTCTCCACTTTTCCCTCCTTCCTTTCCTCCCTCCCTGTTTTCCTTCCTTCCTTCCTTCCTCTCTCCACTTTCCCCTCTCCTTCTTTCCTTCCCTGTTTTCCTTCCTTCCTTCCTCTCTCCACTTTCCCTTCTCCTTCCTTCTCCTTCCTCTCTCCTTCTTCCCCTCTCCTTCTTCCCCTTCCTCCCTGTTTTCCTTCCTTCCTTCCTCTCTCCACTTTTCCCTCTTTCCTTTCCTTTCCTCCCTCCCTCTCTTTTCCTTCCTTCCTTCCTCTCTTCACTTTCCCCTCTCCTTCTTTCCTTCCCTGTTTTCCTTCCTTCCTTCCTCTCTCCACTTTTCCCTCCTTCCTTCCCTCCCTCCCTCTGTTTTCCTTCCTTCCTCTCTCCACTTTCCCCTCTCCTTTCTTCTCTCCCTGTTTTCCTTCCTTCCTTCCTCCCTCCCTCCCTCCCTCCCTGTTTTCCTTCCTTCTTCTCTCCACTTTCTCTGCTCCTTCCTTCCCTCCCCGCTCCCCCTTCAATGTTAGCCATCCAGATATGTTACCAGGCACTGGCATTAATTCACATTAACATTACTTTGTGAGCTCCGGAGAAACCGCCATTTTCCAGGTATCTGGTATTGAAATAAAGAACCCACGCGTGTAGTTTTGGTTAAGCCTACATCGCCTCCCCCCCCCCCCCTTGGGTCTCATTCTGAAGGAGAAAGAAAAGAGAAGAAACTTGTGAAATGCCACATCTGCACTTAGCGCGCGCAGCTGGCGGGAGGGCGGGCGCGCGAAGAGCTTCATTCGGGCGCGTGGGGTGTATAGGATCCTGCGTATAGGATGCCTTACATCCCTTGGGGGTGGGGGGGGGAAGGAAGTTGAGTGGCAGGTGGGCAGTAGACAGACAACTATACACACACACACAAAACTATACACGCGCACACACACAACTACACAACTATACACAAACGCTTCCACGCATTGCTTTTAGGGCTTATCAGCCGCGCTCTGAGTCACCGTTTTTAATTAAGCAATCAATTAATTAACCGACGCAGAGCATCACGGGAAATCAATGCAGTTTTAAATGCTGGGTGCTGGCTACCTCTTTCCCCACTGTCTGATTTAATCAATTTTTGGCAAATGTCCTTGTTTTTCTCCCTCTCCCCCACTCTCTTTTTTTTTTTTTGATTGAGAGGAGTGGGTTATGCCCTATGCCACTTGGATGCATTAGCCTTCGAGGCAGCCCAGGGGAAGACGGGTAAATCAAATCTGACTATTCCCGATGGGTAATTTACACGGGAAAGCAAAAAAAAAGAAAGAGTTAGTTGCGGTTTGTTTGTTTTAGGGGCTCAGGCGGGAACGCTTTTGTGAGATACGACGGGGTGGTTAAATAAGAAAAAAAGAAAAAATTAAAACCTGCCCTTCCCATCCATTGCAGTGGAGGTGAACCAAGTTCCGAAAAGGAATTTCTTGGTTTCATTCTACAATTCTGTATTTGGACCTCCTTTATTGGTATCATTATTGTGATTATTATGATTCTATTTTGCATGCACACTGAGAGATTCTACACCAGAGACAAATTCCTTGTGGGTCTAATCACACTTGGCCAAAGAAAGTTACTACCTTTTACCCTCCATCTTCTACCCTACTCTACCCTACCCTATCCTACCCTACCCTACCCTACCCTACTCTACTCTACTCTACTCTACTCTACTCTACTCTATACTGTACCCTATTGTTATTTTTCCTCTATTCCATTCTGGAAGCAGAACCTATTTATTTTCTGAATTTTGCAGCAACTAATGACTACAAGATGGGCCCACTCAATGAAGCAGAAATGTTGCTTGCTTAAAGTGTGTGTGTGTGTATGT
Source organism: Bungarus multicinctus (assembly GCA_023653725.1). NCBI lineage: Eukaryota > Metazoa > Chordata > Lepidosauria > Squamata > Elapidae > Bungarus > Bungarus multicinctus. The sequence goes on along the minus strand of CM042839.1, from coordinate 4,203,211 downwards.
GTGTTTGCATGTGTGTGTTTGTGTGTGTGTATGTGTGTGATTCATTCTTCCCCTAGTAATGTCTGCAAGAAAATATCTTTCCTGATGTTATCCTCAATCAGGATCATTGGAAAGATTAAAATAAAAATCTTCTGTCTCCTTTCTTTCCATATGGGATGGGGATAGGTGTGTGTGTGTGAGAGAGAGAGAGAGAGAGAGAGAGAGTAAAAGACACACAGAATGGGATATACATATGGGGGTGTAACTATCATTCAACAGCACATTATTCTGCTTTTGGAGAATATGTAATAAAAGGTGCATTCCAAACTGAACAGTAGAGAGAGGATATTTAAATCTTTAATTACTCTTCCTTCCTCTACATCCACTCTTCTATTATTTAAACAATACATGCTATAAAGTACCTACATTTGCATTACAGCCTCTTTACCGCATTATCATCAGATGCCAGACTCTTTGTGATTTCTTTTAAAAAAGTTAGGTAATTATGATAGGTTTTGTTTTATATACAGATGTGTTGTAAAGTTAAATACAAGAGTGGGATGCAGAAAAGAGAATTCAACCGTGCCCAACATTAAAGAAAGAAGAAAACTAGGCTTTAAAAAAAAATACAGTTGAAAAGCTAACTTAAAATCATCTCTACCACTCTATCATATCTGTCAGTTTGTAAATCTGTCAGTCTCTCTCTCTCTCTCCCTCTCTCCCCCCTCCTTCCTCTCTCATCTCCCTCTGTTATCTATCTGTCATCTACATAGGATAGGATAGGATAGGATAGGATAGGATAGGATAGGATAGGATAGGAGACTGTCCAGTCTCTTCTTAAAAACCTCCAGTGATGGAGCACTTACAACTTCTGGTGGCAAGCTGTTCCACTGGTTAATTGTTCTAACTGTTAGGAAGTTTCTCCTTAATTCCAGGTTGCTTCTATCCTGGATTAGTTTCCATCCATTGTTTCTTGTCCTGCCTTCTCATTCTTTGGAAAATAAATTGACCCTCTTTTCTTTGTGGCAGCCTCTCAAATATTGGACAACTGCTATCACGTCACCCCCAATTCTTATTTTCTCTAGACACACTCAAGTCCTGCAACCATTCTTCATATGTCTTAGTCTCCAGGCCTTCGAACATCTTAGTTGCTCTTCTATCTCTCATTAGTATATTTGTGGTTCTCTTTCTTTCCATCAAGAGCAAGCCCTTTTTCAGTAGTGTGGGCCTGCTTGGTAACATTTATCCTTCCCTTTGTGCCTTTTTCATTTTGAAAAAACTTTAGATGGGAGTGATCCCACCATAAGCTGCTCCGTTTGAAGTATGTTAACCTATCTTTTCCAAAGATATGTCTAAAAGTGTCCTTGTAAATTTGGGAGAAAGGATTAGCGATATCCTGCGTGTTACCTCAGTTCAATCTGATCACACCTACTTTCCTCAGTACCCCCTTTTTTTTAAAAAAATGTGTCCCATGATGCCCTAGAACCATGCCGAACCTTGGATTTTGTACTGGGGAAGAATGAATGGGTGGTTGGGAAATGGTATCTGTTGTCATCCAGCCATGAAATAAATGAATAAATAAAGCCACCATGGTCTCATCTAAAGGTAGCGGAGAATTGATGATGCTCACTAACTTCTGCTGGAATTTGTTGTGATGTTCCCTCCTTCCCAAGCAGAGAGAAACTTCTTCCTGTCCGATTGGGTATGTGATGACCTGGGGCATGGCACAAAGGCAACACTCCCATTTCCTGTCAGCTGTTTGGCTTCCTCCTTGGATTCAGACTCTGACAGGGGCATGACAGGGTAACCCTAATTGTTCTCAATGTAAAATATATTAGCTTGGTTTGATACATGAACCTCTGTCCCAGAATGGAAGTCAAGGCTGCCATCACAGACTTTACATAAGGTCTCCTTAGAACGTGCCAAATCTAGTTCTCCTTAGATGAAACTGTAGCATGGTTGTTCAACCATGGCAACTTTAAGATCTGTGGGCTTTGACTTCCACAATTCTCTGGGAGTCCTGCCATGTTCAAGTTCTACAAGTCTTAAAAGTTGCCAAGATTGGACACCGTGGCTGGCTGAGGAATTTTGGGAGTTGAAGTCCATAAGACTTCAAGTTGACAAGCTTGGACATCCCTACTGTTGAGTATAGTATGGAAGAGCTCGACTCTTGCTGAGTTTAATCAGTTCCTCATCTCCTTTCCAAGCGGCCAACCAGATTGCTGCTCCTGGGAAGTTCATAAGCTGAACCGTGGCAGCTTGTTAATCTTACTTTGCACGCCATATGCACAGACGAGATGGCTATCATTGCACTAACCTCTATGAAGGCTAGCAAGGTCAACAAGGGTGCTGGGAGCTTCCCAAAGGAGAAGGCGGAGTTGAGGCCCACTGATCACCGCCACAGGGGCATTTCCATTGATTTGATTTTGGGGGAGGCCAATTAAAGCATAAACTATAAGCTCTGCCTTTTTGGACTATCATCCCCTCTTTGGAGTTCACATCAGGAGGACTTGATTGGAGACAAGAAGATTAAAAAAAAAAATGAATAAGAGAAAAACTATTCTGAAATCTCCAGCTTAGAGGAAGGGAGGGTGAGGAGAGTTTTTGGCATCTGATATAATTTATCCTGCCAAGGAGCAAGAAACAGGAAAAAGGTTGGTGTAGTAATAACATTAGAAGAACTGTAGCCCATACAAGCTACTGTTCTATAACTTGCCAATCAATAGCTCTTTTATTAGAAGGTGCAATCAATGTACAGGAGACAGGCTTAGCCAATTAAGCTTATCGACTTAACTGAAGACTTGCAGGAAACGTCATGTCTTCTGCTTTGTTTTCCTTTCAGGGAGTGAAAAAGGAGCTTTGGGTTTTGTTTTGTTTTGTTTTTTTATCACCGGATTCCCACCAAATCTTCTCCAGGAGTCCTGTAGAAAGGAAACGCTGACAGAAAGCAGAGTGGAGATATCTTTGAAGGGCTTAATCTGGAGTCAGAGAAGGGAAGCAAAACACACAAAGGTCTTCCCAGGCACATTTATACACACCTTTCATTTCATCATTTTATTATATTATGTTACATTACGTTATATTGTGTTACATTATATATTGCACTATTTTATTACTCATTTTCTTTCCTCCTCTCCTTCCTTTCTCCCTCCCTCTTCTCCTTCCTTCCTTCCCTCCTCCTCTTCCTTCCCTCTTTCCTTCCTCCCTCCTTCCCTCCCCTCCTTCCTTTCTTCCTCCCTTCCTCCCTCTTCTTCCATTCTTCTTTCCTTCCTTCCCTCCTCCTCCTCTCCTTTTTTCCTCCTTCCCTCTCTCCTCTCCCTTCCTTTCTTTCTTTCCTCCCTCCCTCCCTCCCCTCCTTCCTCCTTCCTTTCTTCCTCCCCTTCCTTCCCCCTTCCTTCCTTCCTTCCTTCCTTCCTTCCTTCCTTCCTTCCTCTTCTTCCATCCTTCTTTAGAATTTTAGAATTAGAATTTATTTGATTTGTCAATCGCTTACAAGATAATAGGTATCAGTATATACATAGTTATGAATACATGAAATGGGTACATATAAGAAAAATAACAGAAGCAGTAGGACTTCCTTCCTCCCCTCCCTCCCTCCTGTCCTCCTTTCCCCCTTCCCTCCCTTATTCTTTCTTCTTTCCTTTTTCTTCATTTGGCCCCTAAATCCTGTTCAGTAGCAAGGAGGAGACACGGAGTTAAACTCACTTATCAGAGGCTGAAACCCGCAAGCAATCAATCTTTTTTTCTGACGCTGTTCAGCCTTTGCCATTTTGAGAAGGCGGGAAAAAATCCTTGTATTTGTGTAGTTCTTGTGTTTCTTTCTTTCTTTTTAAATAAGAGAAGCTTCTCAAAAAGCAGGGGTGAGAGGAGAGGATATCAAGACAGGAAAGAGCCTAAACCGCCCCACTAACATCTCCTTTTCCTCTTTCTTAACAGCACATCAACATATCAAGGCTATGGGGAGACGAGGGAAAATGTTCATTTGTTTTCTCTGCAACTAAACCCAACTTCTCCTTCCTTTCGTCTTCCTTTTGGCACGGCAAGGTAGACGTCAGTTTAGATGTCTTTTATTGTAAACACAACCTTTCTGAGAGGGCCCCCATTATAATTAAGATGGATTTGAACAGGGAGAGAACTGTCCTTTTTTTGAACAGCTTTACTTAAGAGGAGCAATTTTTTTTAAAAAAAAAAAAACCCTGTCGGTTAAATGACTGCATTTCTGTGGAATACTGACATCCAGTGGAAATTTGGGACGGTTCAAGTGGATGATTGCCAAAATGGGCTCCAGAAGGAGGGACAGTGCTTTCAAAGAACGGCAAGGAAGTGAGGGGCTTCCTCGGTTGAAGGTCCACCTAAGGAGACGCAGGTGATTAGAGGTCATTGGAATCCCATCACTCTAGTAATGAAATAAAGAGCAAGGAGAGATGCTACAAGGACTTCCGGAGGTCACAGAACAGAATAACAGAGTTGGAAGGGACCTTGTAGGCCATCTAATCCAACCCGCAACCCAAGCAGAAGACCCTACACCATTTCTGACAGAGGGCAGTCCAGTCTCTTCTTGAAAGACTCCAGTGATGAAGCTCCCACCACTTCCGAAGGCAACTTCTGTTCCATGGATTGATTGTTCTCACTGTCAGAAAATTCCTCCTTATTTCTAGGCTGAATGAATCTCTCCTTGATCAGTTTCCATCCATTATTCCTTGTCTGGCCGGGTGCTTTAGAAAATGGGTTTACCTTTCCTCTCTGTGAGGTTCAATGTCCCTTTCTTTTTTAGTCCATTCTCCAGTTTCCAAGTCAGGTCTTGGGTAACCTGTCCATATTTCTTGACGTTACCAATCACTTCTTTCTGATGGCATTTAGCACAGCTTCCCAAGGCCTCTGTCTTCGAGTGGGCAGATTTTAGACACATTAACTCTGAATGGTGGCTAAGAAAACCTAACTAGGCTTCTAGCTATACCATCTTACCACCAACCTGCTTTTCAATTTGTATTTCTCCTCCAAGTTCTACCATCACTCATGGTTCCCTGCTCAACCTTCCCATTCTCCAACTTTGAAACAATCCTCTCAGCTAATACATAATATACTTCCACCTCCTTGATTTTCCCTAAATGGAAAGCTATCCTAGTTAGTAGTGGCTAATTAGTAGAAAACAGTAGCTTCAATTAGATGATACATATTGTGTGGCAGAAAGGTTATCTTCCTAGTTGTCTATTGTGAGACCAGTTCATTAAGCCAGCTCAGGTTCCAGTATTATGGAAAATGGAAGTAGGTAATTTGGTTAATGGTTACAAGTTGGGAACTTTTATACACTGAACTCCCAATATAAATTGAAGGTAATAAATCAAAGGACAGTGATTTTTACAGCATGGAGGTTGTTAAATTAGATAAATCCATAGCTTGAGGAGGAGGAGGAAAGGGAAGGGGAAGGGGGAGAAGAAGAAGAAGGAGAAGGAGAGGAAGAGGAAGAGGAGGAGGAGGAGGAGAAGAAGGAGAAGAAGAGTCATTCATTGAATGTAGTACCTACAGTTATTTTTTAAGGTGACTTTAACATGGATGCAACATGTTTTTTCCTAGCATTAGCTCAGAAATCTACACACCAAAACTGATTTTGCAACCAAATTGCTGGTCCAAACCAAACAAGAAGGATCTGCCCAGTATTAATGGAAGTGTGGGATGCAAGACATTTTCTCTTTCAAAATATCACATTTCCAGTGATGTTACATCAAGTGGTTTCCTACTTAAGCCTGGATGTGTTTCTCTTTATAGAGGAGGAAATATGTGAAATACATACCATTTGTAACTGCTGATTAACAAATATAACTTCTTTCTTCCCCGATCCTGGCTGACGTGTCTCATGTGTTTGGATAGCATCACATTTCACGTGATAATCTACAGTACGAGACACTTGACATGGCTTTTGTTGGAAATAGCTTGCCTTCTGTGGCTCTCTCTCTCTCTTTTCATCCCGAAGCACCAGGGAAAACTATTCCCAAGTGCCCGTTGGTTTCCTTTGAGATAATTTACAAGCATCTGCTGCAACCGAACACAAATGACATTGCAAAGAAATGTTCATGTTCGTTGTGGGTTTTGTTGTTGCTGCTGCTGCTGTTTGTTTTAATCTGACCTCAGGATCCCATCTTCGCTGATTGTTGGGCTTGGAATTTCTCTAGAGTTAATATTATTCATGTGATATGAATCTTCTGGTCATGACAAAGGACAATCTTAGGGACTGGGGAATTCAAGAGATGCTATTATAGGTAGGTAGTCCACAACTTTTAAGACTACAATTGAGCCCAAGATTTCTGTTGCTTAAGCTAGATGGTTAAGTGAGTTTTGCCCCATTTTATGGCCTTCTTTGCCACAGTTGAGTGAATCACTGCAATCATCATTGTGAATCACAGTTTTTAAGTTAGTAACATTCTTTTCTCCTCCCATCCTTTTCCTTCCTCTTCTCTTCTCTTCTCTTCTCTTCTCTTCTCTTCTCTTCTCTTCTCTTCTCTTCTCTTCTCTTCTCTTCCCTTCCCTTCCTTTCCCTTCCCTCTTCTCTCTTCCCTTCTCTTCCCTTCCCTTCCGTTATGCAGCCTCTCAATAACATCTGAACTGAGGCTCAAACTCCCCCCTCCTTCCTCTAGCTCTCTGGAATTGCTATTGGCTAAGAAACATGCCACCACACAGCAGACTATATTGTCTTCTGGGGAAAAGAAACTCTATTTCCATCCCCGAAACACCCTGGTTTGACCAGTAGTTTATGTGTAGGCCCAATTTATGGTTAGTTACCTTGCAACTTAAGGAAACATCAGTCAAAAGATGATCATATACAGCAGGGGTCTCAAACTCACGGCATCACGGCGGTGTCCCATGACACATCAGGACTTTTTTCACCCTTTGCTAAACTGGGTGGGGGAGAGGCCAGCACATGATGCATCTGGCATGCAAGCCATGAGTTTGACATCCCTGATATACAGTATGTGCTAAGCATTATTAAGAGTCTTGGTGGCGCAGTGGTTAGAGTGCAGTACTGCAGGCTACTTCTGCCGACTGCTGGCTGCCTGCAATTTGACAGATCGAATCTCACTAGGCTCAAAGTTGACTCAGCCTCTCATCCTTCTGAAGTGGGTAAAATGAGGATTCAGATTGTTGGGGGCAAGAGGCTGACTCTGTAAACTGCTTAGAGAGGGCTGTAAAGCACTATAAAGTGGTATATAAGTCTAAGGGCTATTGCTATTGCTATTATCTATCTTAGACTGTCTACTGTTGTCCTCATCCCATTCCTAAGAGGTCTGTAAGGGGCGTGCATAAGCGCACCAATGTGCCTATCGTCCCTGTCCTAATGTCTCCCTTTTATCTGTACCCATTTCATGTTATCATAATCATGTTCTAATTATAGTTGTTATCTAATACATGCTTGACAAATAAATATAAATAAATAAATAAAAATCTTTTTAAGATTCATGGACCAGATGTTCCTCCAAAGAATTCCATGACAATCTTCTTGCAAGGAACATGCTAATATTCTTCTTCGCTACAATATCTGGGCTGCAAAACAAAAAACAAAAAAAAACCTGATTGGACATTCCTAGTAGGCCCTATTTTTGACCAGCCAAGGAAAGATAAGGCTCAACCTTCTAATACAAGCACTGAGGTTTTTGTTTTATGGAGTTTAAAGAAAGAAACAAGATTCAATTCGTGATGATGAACTTGTCCAATGCGACTAAGCAAAGGATGTTATAAATTTCTTTGCAAGCGGCTGATTCAAAGATATAATAACTGGCTAGACTTCCTCTCTTAACTTTCATTTCTTTATTATTACTATTTTGAAAAGGCAGCCTGCCCCTTTTGTGTTAACCATGGAGGAAATCTCATATTTTATCGGAAACTTTGATTTACATTTAATAGATCTGCTACCTACTAAAAAAGACCTTGTCTTAGCAAATGGCTACAGATCCAGTCCATTACCTTAGGACAACGGGCGGGGAGGGGAGGGGGGGGAACGACTCCAGGATTTTGTGAGTGCCTGCAATAAAACATCATTAAACACCAGAAGAGGACAGAGGAGACAGAAGGTTTGAATTGAAATGAAGGAGAAGTGTTTGGAATAAAGCAGAGCACCCCACCAATATGCCTGGATAACATCTGGCTTCCATTTTGAAGGGGTCGTTGGAGGACCTCAAATGCCTGTGATGTAAATGAGGAACAGAGCCCCCAACAATTTAACTGTCATCAGCACGAATGCTTTAACTGGCATTGTAAAACCAAAGTTTGAGCCTCTTTAGGAAAACTCCATATGCTGCTGGTCTGAATTAGACCAGCTCGGCCATATTATCTGAAGATGAAAGAACGGCAGGTCAATTCACTTAAAACCAGAGAATTGCCACTGCTAAGAAATGATGAGTAGCAATCGTAAAGAGAAATTTCTTCTGCTTTTTTTAAAATTATTATTATTTGCTCTAGAAAATAAAGAAGGGACAACTGGAGCATTGTTGCCCAAAGCAATCCACAAGGGCCGTTGTCTGTGAGGAATATTGGAACAAGGACTGAGAAGGAACTGGAGAGATTTACAGATTGGATGGTTAGTTTCAGAAACAGCTCTTGCTAAAATGTGGGCTTTGCAGGTCTGTTGAGAAATGATTCGAGTTAAAAGGGTGGTATACAAAGAGATCAGAATATGACTGATCACCATTTATGCAGCTTTCTGAATTGAAGGGGTCTTTGGTGCTCTCTGAGGTTGCTTGTTTTCTTGCAGACGTTGCATGACCCAACTAGGGAACAAGGAAGTGGGGTTTGCAGAGAGGAGGAGGAGGAGAACTCTGGAGTTCTTGATACCCTCTGAGCTTGCTTGGTTGTTGGGTTTTGTTTTTGGGGGGGGGGTAGATGTTTCCTTACCCAAATTAGGTAACATCATCAGTGCTAGAAGGGAGTAAGGTTTGTGGAATGGAGGAGGAGGAAGGGGGAGGAGGAGGAAGAAGAGAAGGAGGACTGTGGAGTCTTTGGTGGTCTCTGAGCTTGGTTGTTTTCTTGAGTTTCCTTACTCAGACTAGGTAACATCAGTGCTAGCTTAGGTAATGAAACACCTGGAAGAAAACAACCAAGCTTAGAGAATACCAAGGACCCTTCGTTTAAACCCTGAGCTACAAATATTCTCCTTTTATTGGTAGTCTCTGAATTTCTGCAATCGGTTCAAAAGGACATCAGCAAGACAATAAACTGGGTTGGGAAGAAATACATATACTCTTCCCAGTTTCTGGAATCTAATCGGGTCTCATTTTTATACCACTTAATGGCCAGGGATCCAACCCTTAAGAGATCAGAACACCTTCTCAGAGCTTACCTGCCATAGTATCATAGTATCATGAGTGAATATATTCACCAGGATGACTCACCTGTCACCTGTCTGCATTTTTCCTAAAATTTATTCTCCTAGAGGTCCAATGTTTATTTTCCAAGGTTCCCCATCTCCTACCCCGTGTTTCTCACCAGTGAGACCCAGTTTTGATCTAGTGCTTAAGATACTGGCCTAGAAACTAGGAAATGGTAACTTTATTCTTTATTTATTTATTTTGTCAAAAGCATACAATACAATAGAAATAAGAATAAATATAAGTTTAAATACAAGAAATAGGAACTAATAATTGGGGACAATAGAACAGGGACGGTAGGCAAGATTGTGCGCTTTTGCACGCCCCTTACAGACTTCTTAGGAATGGGGTGAGGTTAATAGAGGTTAGTTTGAGGCTAAAGGAGTGGGTGTTTGAGCAGGTGACAACTGAATCAGGTAGCGAGTTCCAGGCATTGACCACTCAGTTCCTGAAATTGTACTTCCTGCAATCAAGAGTGGTTTATATTAAGTTTATATCTGTTGTGTGCTCTTGTGTTGTTGTTAAAGCTGAAATGTTCATTAACTGGTAAGACATTGTAACATATGATTTTATATACTATGCTTAAATCCAATCTTAGCTGGCATAGTTCAAGGTTGTCTAAGCCTAGAATCTCAAGTCTGGTGCTGTAAAGTATTCTGTTGCAAACAGAGGAATGTAGTACTCTTCTAGTAAAATACTTCTGGACTCACTCAATTGTATTTATGTCTGATATACAGTGCGGATTCCAGACAGCAGAGCTGAATTCAAGTATTGGTCTAGCAAAGGTTTTGAATGCCCTAGTTTGCAAATCAGTATTAATAGAGGAGAAGCTTCGTAAAATTAAATTTACAACTCTTGATGCCTTTTTGGCAATACTGTTGCAGTGAGCTTTGGCGCTTAGATCATTCGATATGAGAACTCCAAGGTCATTGACAGAGTTCTAGTCCCACCTTAGGCATGAAAGCAACTCAGCTCAACTCACCTCACAGGGTTGTTGCTATAGGAAAAATACAAGAAGAAAGTAATAAAGGCAGGATAAAAATCTAATGAAAAATTTAAAAATAATGCAACGTGCTTCTCCGGTGACATTTGGATGTTGCTTTCAGAGAACGACTTCTTTGAATTGCTGATACGGTAATAGGTGTCATGTCCTACACGTGTGTGGGGGTAGAATGTAGTTTGCAAGACATCCATCCTCGTACGGCACTTATACTCACTTCTGTCGACCCTGTATCTCTCTCTCTCTTTTTGCAAGTAATCCCCCCCAAATTCACCTAGAAGCTTTCAAAACATTGTGCAAACTCTAAACCATGTGATATATAGTAGTTAGGAAATTATTGTCATTAAACTAGGATGTGATAATTATATAGTGATTATATTATAAATTTTGATTATGGATTAAAAGGGAATAAACTTAGATAAAATAAGATAGAAATAAGATAAAAGGGTGGCACACTCTAATTGGTAATTAAAGGGGGAAATTTTGGGAATTAATAGATTTAAGTTGAAATTTACTGAATAATGAAACAAGAGTATGTGATAAAATTGCAAATATGACAGATGAAAGTATAAAGGAATAAGGAATATAGAAATAAAAATAAGAATGTTAGACTATAAAACAAGATATGAGTATATTTAAAGAAAAAAGAATTAACTTAAGATATAAATTGAAAATGGATTTAATAAGCGTAAAGAAAATAAGAACACTTGGAGAAAATCGATTGTAAAATGGAAGCAATGATATGATATAGAATTGAATGTGAAAGGTAAATATATATCAAGGTCATGTTTGTATTGAAGTATAAAAACCTGGAACCATGTTGTTCACGGAAAGAGATGTTTTTAAAATGTAAAAATATAAAAAATGTGTTACCCCAAAAAAAATCAGTTTGTGTAAACAAACACGGAGCGCAGCTATTTGTATTGGCAGGGCATTCAGCCTGATAGTCAACAACCAGGAGCAGATGGTGGAAGCACTGGAACTCGCTACCCAGAAAGCAGCACACCTTGGAGCAAGTTTCTCCCCCCATCCGTTTTTTGTTTTTTTCAAAAACAGCAGCATCCCTTCTGTGGATTTCTTCAGTTCAGCTGTCGTTTTATGTACTGAAGGCGAGGGGGTGGGGTCTTGATTTATTTTTATTTTTTTGTGTGGTCCCTTTCGTAGAAGCAGTTCTTGAAAAACCAACTTTGTTTCACTCAAGTGGTGGGAAAACTTGTAGAAACACGATTCGCTGACCGGTGCTCAATATCAGACTGTGGGAGCCGAGGTTCCGAAAATAAAAATATGGCAGAGGAAAAGAGAGGCAAGTAAAAGAGAGATGTCCCTGCCGAAGGGATGCCCCGCCCCCTTTTTCCTCACATGTGAAAGAAGAGGCGGAACTTTAACTAGCCGCCATGTTTAGCCGCCATGTTGCCTTTTTTGACCCACCCTGAGGAATTCCCCTGAAGGGGAGGGAAATGAGTCAATCCAGAATAGAGAATAGAATAGAATAGAATAGAATAGAATAGAATAGAATAGAATAGAATAGAATAGAATAGAATAGAATGTAGAGGAGAATATAGAATAGAGTAGCATAGCATAGCATAGCATAGCATAGCATAGAATAGAATAGAATAGAATAGAATAGAATAGAATAGAATAGAATAGAATAGAATAGAATAGAATAGAATAGAGGAATGGAGAATAGGATAGGATAGGATAGAATAGAAAATAGAATAGAATAGAAAATAGAATGGAGTAAAGTAGAATAGACTAGAGTAGAGTAGAGTAGAGTAGAGTAGAATAACAGAGTTGGAAGGGATCTTGGAGGTCTTCTAGTCCAACCCCCTGCTTAGGTAGGATACCCTACACCACTTTAGGCAAATGGTTGTCCATTCTCTTCTTTAAAACTTCCAATGTTGGAGCATTTACAATTTCTGGTGGCAAGTGGTTCCATTGGTTAATTGTTCTCACTATCTGGAAGTTTCTCCTTAGTTCTAGGTTGCTTCTCTCCTTGATTAGTTTCCATCCATTGCTTCTTGTCCTGCCCTCTGGTGCTTTGGAGAATAAGTTGACCCCCTCTTCTTTGTGGCAGCCCCTGAAACTGATTTTGCCCATTTGTTCTTTTTTTAAGCTTTATTTTAGAGGACAGTATCAGAACAAAACCAGCCGTTCAAAGAAAGCTTAATATGGCTTTCAAAATTGGAAATATTGTATTCCCTGAGGACATTTTTCTTTTTAAAAATAATAATAATACAGAAACTGAAAACTTCCCATATGTTGAGCTTATGACTTATTTCATTTCAAAAGGGGAGGGAAAGGGTCACTCTCTTTTAGTAACACCAACCCAGGAAGCTGTTTTCTTTCCATGCACCCATTAACCTTCTCCAGTTAACCGGCTTAATTTCCTATTCAGTGTGTTTTTTTTTCCATCACTTCCTATTTTTCATTTTATTTTCGCATCACACCATTTCTTCCCAGCACTTAACCAGGGGAAGCCTGGGTGCTGTCAGAGAGGGAGCAGGCCATTTGCATTCGTCGGCTGTGCTGAAAAGCAGGATTATTTCGGTTCAGAGAGATTTGCCTTGCCCTCCAGAATCCCTTTTGCAAACCAAAATAAATAAATAAAAAGGAAATAAAAATTCCTGGGTTGCCTGAAACGCAGCCTGTAAATCAGATATTAAGTAAATATGGGAATGGGATGAAGGAGGGGGGAAAAAAATAGAAGTATTCTTTCCTTACTGAAAAATAAGTTTTAATTCGTATCAGATAGATCCAGTTGGTCAGATGAAAATGATAAGAAATGGAAAAAAAAAAAAGATGATTGAGTCATCGGAAAGGATCCTACTGTCACATCTGACAAATGATGGTTAGTCTTGGATTGAATAATCAGGGCAAAGAACATACTTTTCTGGATGGGAGAAGAAAATATTTGGAGCTCAGAATATTTGTGGGGTCCTCGGTGTTCTTGGTGAGCTTGGTAGTTTTCTTTCAGACGTTTCATGACCCAACTAGGTAACATCATCAATGCTTTGGGGGAAATGGGGTTTGCAGAGAGGAGGAGGAGAAGAAAAGTGGGGTCCTTGGTGCTCTCTGAGCTTGGCTGTTTTTCTTGCAGACCTTTCATTATCCAATTAGATAACATCATCAGTGCTAATGCTAACACAGTGCTAGCACAGATGATAACAATGGCACTTAAACTTATATATCGCTCGGGCCACCACAGGCAGCTCTGACATGAGTGACATCGAGCTGGCCACGCCCCCCCAGCCACGCCCCCCCCCCAAAGTCAAACACAACCCCGATTCGGCCCTCAATGAAATCGAGTTTAACACCCCTGATCTAACATATCTTAACCAAGGTTAGTTGATAGTTGGTAGTTCTTTAATGAATCAAGATCATTAATTGCAAAAGATTTCTATCTTATTTTGCTGATAGAGCATTGCTCACCTCATACACCGATAAAAACAAACAAAGTGAGCACACTGAGATCCTTTTATGGGCCCTATTATTGTTGCATTCCCTCTTCCTCCTCCTTAAATATTTCAAATATTCTTAGTACAAAGCTGTATGGTGACATCTGGTGATTAGGGATGTAATGCAATTCCACCTCAGATTCCACTGGGAGTCGAGTTGAAGCAGGATCACTACATGAGAATAAAGGCCGATAGTTTTCTGCAGGCAAACGGAAGGCTTTTTCTACTCCCAAAGTTGTACACACATTATGGTTGTTACAGTTTTAGAAACAGCTTTGCATACGGGGATTTCTATTTTAAAAACTGCTCTTTAGAAGACGCGTGTGTCAAAATATCTTAAATTATTGGTGGAGGGAATTTATAACAACAGTTGGATCAATTAGGTATGAGGGGTTTTTTTTTGAAAACATAAAAGGTTAAAAGAATTAATAGAGCTGGAAAAGTAAAGGAAGATTAATCATGAGGAATTAAACCATGACACGTGTAGATAAGTTTAGGAAGGATAAGAATGTTTCACTAAATCGTTCAAGCAAACTTTTTCAGGAACAATGTATGTATAATTGTGACAGCTGAAATCTGAGATGGGGCGAAGAGAAAGAAAAGAGAGAGAAAGAGAAAGAAAAAAGAGAGAGATTTTAAATTATTGATTTAATAGTGTTTAAATCTCTGTGTGTGTTTGTTCTTATGTACTTGTTTGTTTTGTTTTTCTTTTTTTTTTTTTCCTTTTAGAATATTGTATTTAGCTTTGGAAATAAAATGAAAATGTATTGGATTTAATCATGTTTACCACAGACTTCAAGTAAAATCGTTCAGTTGTAGATTAAATTTTGGTGAGTACTGTTCCTTTAATGTGATGATCAGCACTCATGTACTTTGGGCCAGTGGTGGGATTCAAACATTTTTTACTACTGGTTCTGTGGGCATGACAGGTGGGCGTAGCAGGGGAAGGTTCCTGCAAAATACCATTCCCGCCCCACCTCACTAACCTGCTTTCCAGCTCCATTCTCCTGTGCAGGGCAACCAAAGAAGGCCCAACGGATCAGCTGGGACTCAATGGGAGGCAGAGAAGAGATGGGGTTGGTGGAGCCAGTCAAAGGTGGGATTTGCCAGTTCTCCTAACTACTCAAAATTTCTGTACCAGTTCTCCAGAACTGGTCAGAACCTGCTGAATACCACCTCTGCTTTGGGCCTGTGGTATGACCAGATTAGAGGATGGAGAAAATGACCATGTTGGACATTAATTACATATAAATTCGAGGCAACCTACCTGGTGTATGTGTGTGTGCATCTATATATCTCTATCTCTATCTCTATCTCTATCTCTATCTCTATCTCTATCTATCTATCTATCTATCTATCTATCTATCTATCTATCTATCTATCTATCTATCTATCTATCTATCTACTTATTTCACATAACATCTCTTGTAAAAATGCACAGCTCTTATTTTGAACGTTATTTAGAAAAAACTATGCACTTACAATCACACAGTACATCTTAATTTTACTGTTCTTCTCTCTTTTTTTTTTTAACAAAAAAGAAATGTAATTTCTAGCTATTGGCTCTTTGGGGTACCTTAACTAAAGTATATTTGCAATACCACTTCAACAAGTTACAATTTGAGCAATGCATCGGTTGTAATAATGCAGAACCAGCCTGGCTTTCATATCACTGTTATCTTACCAAACTAATGAGATTGATCATTTCATAACTTTGGTTTCATTTTTTTTTTATTATTATTATTTTATATAAAAAAAAAGAGACCCTGGAAAGTCCTTATCCATTTTATGAAAGTGGGGAAACCTTTGCGAAATTCATTAAAGAAGCATAAAAAATTCATTAAACAAGCGAATTGCATTCACGGCAGCTGTGATGTAAATGCCCTTTCGGCAGTGCACAGCTCCATATTGGTTTAACCTTTCGCGTTCTTTTATATCCATGTTGTGGGGGAAAGATGTGTGTGTGTGTGTGTGTGTGTGTGTCTATAAATATGTATATATATATATATTCAAGGAATGAAAATTAAGTGCTGATCCTTTGATCTCCAGCTAGAATCAGGTAGACTGACCCATAGAAACAAACTTCTGGAAGCTCAGTCTTCTAGTTCTTATGAAGTCCATTGCCAATAAAACAGCAGGTGAGATGTTCAACCTCTTTTCAGGTTGTTCTGCTTTATATTGTGGGCCAGGATTTAATACAACTGTAGGTACTTCCATGTAACAACTTTCCCCCAAAATACAGAAAACAAGATTGTCAAGGGGAAAGAATCTTCTTGATGTGATATGAGACATTTTTACTTGGTTTTGGAAACGTGAAGCCAGAAAGAGGTTGAATGAATCATCTGGATTGTGTCCCTTATCTCCTTTTTTTGATAATGATGATGATGATGGAGGAGGAAGAGGAGGAGGAGGAGAAGGAGAGGAAGAGGAAGAAGAAGAAGAAGAAGAAGAAGAAGAAGAAGAAGAAGAAGAAGAAGAAGAAGAAGAAGAAGAAGAAGAAGAAGAAGAAGAAAGGGGGGGAGGAGGAAGAAGACGGTGGTCTCTTGCGTTGAACATACTATCTATATTTACTTTTGAAGGTAATTCTACACACACCATTGATGACTATCAATAATCATCAGCAGGTATTCCATCATTTTAGAGGCAGGAACTACACTAAATCTGACAACAAGTCTGATCTAACTTTTCTTTCTTGGGAAAAAAAGAAGAAAAAGAAGACAATTCCCACCTTTACCATATATATATATATATATTGTGTATATCAATTTGCCCCTTCTACTTTGCCTCATTTGCCTATCCATGATTACTTCTGTCTTCTTCAAAAAATGTTAGGCATGATCTCCAAGCATCAAAGCAGGTGCGCACCCCTGTTGCAAAACATTTCCATGCTCGTCCATCTTGAGAACAGAACACCACTTCCTTCTAGCCCAGCTCTGATCGTTGCATCTTCCTATCCGCTCAGTTCAATCTCAAGTCATCCGAGTTCACAACTGCTTTTATTTTTTTCCCAAAAGAGACCCTTGCCTTCTTTGCATTCACAATATGAAAAGGGAAGGTGTCATGTCTGCACAGTGCAGTAATGGCCGCTCTTAAGCAAATGGATCAGTAAACAGGATAATGAAATGTGACAGTAACTTCCTTTGCAATATGCACAATGAAACCCAATTAGGGCAATATCAAAGACACCGTATGCATCATAGAAGTGACTTTTAGAAGATCCCCGTGTTGAAAAAAAGTTCTCCGTGCAAACAATGTTACCTTCAGCTTGTTTTCCCTAGCAACCTGTCCATTAGGGATAAATCACCTTCAATAAAGGAGAGTATTTGTAGCTCAGGGTTGAAAGGTGAAGTCCTCGTTACCTCTGAGTTTGGTTGTTTTTCTTGTAGATGTTTCATTATCCAGATCCGCTGATCAACCAAGTGAATTGGGTTCCTTCTGCATCTCTAGAAAGCCCTAGTAAGACCACACCTAGAATACTGCATCCAGTTTTGGTCACCACACTATAAAAAAGATGTTGAGACTCTAGAAAGGGTGCAGAGAAGAGCAACCAGGATGATGAGGGGACTGGAGGCTAAAACATATGATGAATGGTTGCAGGAACTGGGCATGAAGAGAAGAACCAGGGGAGACATGATAGCAGTATTCCAATATTTGAGGGGCTGCTTCAGAGAGGAGCGGATCAATAGCAACAGCAATAGCACTTAGACTTGTATACTGCGTCATAGTGCTTTACAGTCCTCTCTAGGCAGTTTAGAGAGTCAGCATATTGCCCCCAACAATTTGAGTCCTCATTTTACCCACCTCAGAAAGATGGAAGGCTGAGTTAATCTTGAGCCTGGTGGGATTTGAACTGCCAAATTACAGGTAGCCGACAGTCAGCAGAAGTAGCCTGCAGTACTGCACTCTAAACACTGTGCCACCAAGGCAAGCTGTTTTCCAAGCACCCGAAGGCCAGACAAGGAATAATGGATGGAAACTGAACCAGGAGAGATTCAACCTGGAAATAAGGAGAAACTTTCTGACAGTGAGAACAATCAATCAATGGAACAGAAGTTGCCCTCAGAAGTTGTGGGAGCTTCATCACTGGAGGCTTTGAAGAAGAGATTGGACTGCCATCTGTCAGAAATTGTGCTTGGGAGGGGGGGTTAGTAGCAAAAAGTAGCAAATGTTCACCACATAATTCTATGACTGTTATAAATACATGCCGGTTGTAAGTGTGAGGATCGGTCACTTTTTCACTGCTGTTATACTTTCAAACAGTTGCTGATAGTACGGTTGTAAGTTCAAGACTATTGTAATAGATGAAATTCTGCTTGATTTCTGAGCAAACTGCAACAATCTGACCAGGGGTAGGATTCAAATTTTTTAACAACCGGTTCTGTAGGCATGGCTGGGTGGGCGTGGTCATGTGACTAGGTGGGCGTGGCTTGTGTGTGTGTGTTTTTTTTGCAGCACTCCCCTGGGGCTTAGGAAGAAAAAAATAGGAGTCTGGAAGGGGCACACAACACCACCCACCCTCCATTTTGGGGCCTTCTGGGCTTCCGGAAAGCCTCCTGGGGAGCATTTTTGCTCCCAGGAAGTTTCCCTGGGGCCCAGGAAAGCAAAAAATGAAGCGTGGGGGAGGGGTGCTATGCCCTCCCCTCCATGTTTTGCCTTCCTGGGCTTCAGGGAAGTCTCCTGGGTGAAGCAGTAAGACAGGAGGGGAATTCCAGCACAGCTGATTGTAGGAAGAGCTGGTTGTCAGGAGGGAAAAAAAGAAAAGAAATACCATAATAATAATAATAATAATAATAATAATAATAATAATAATAATAATAATAATAATAATAATAATAATAATAAATATTTATATACCGCTCCTCTCCCGAAGGACTCGGAGCGGTGCACAGCCATACAAGTAAAACAATAAATATGTGAAAAGTTAAAACTAAATTAAACTAAAGGCCCTGGCTGAAAACAATTAAAACCCCTCCCTTAAACCTTAAAATTTGATATAAAAATTAAAATACCCAAATCTAAAATCAGCCCAAGCCGGCCTGGTCAAAGAGCCAGGTTTCCAAGGCACGCCTGAAAGTCCCCAGGTCCGTGGCTATACGTAACTCCGGAGGCAACCCATTCCAGAGGGCAGACGCCCCCACAGAGAAGGCCCTATTCCTCGGGGTCACCAGCCGGCACATAGATGCCGACGGGACCCGCAGGAGACCCTCCCTGTGGGAGCGCACTGGACGGTGAGAGGAAAATGGCAGAATGCGGTCTTGTAAATATCCTGGTCCGATGCCATGGAAATGACTGGGCAGGGAAGAACCCAGTCAGCGATGTTGGGCATGCACACGATGTTGCACATGCACGATAAGGACTGACTGAGTGGAGAGGGGCGGATGAAGAGGGGCGGGGCCAACCAGGGGCATGATTTGCCAGTTCTCCGAATTGCACAGAATCATAACAGCCGGTTCTATAGAACCAGTCCGAACCGGTAGAATCCCACCCCCTGAATCTGACTTGTATCAAATCATAAGTAATTCGCTGGGCTGTGATCTCAAAGGACATAATGGGTTTTGGGAAGAAAATTGAAGCTAAATAAAAAGTTCATGCTGTGATTCCAGAGACGGCGCCTTAAAAATGTCTCTGTAGAAATTTCTGGGGGAACCTATTTTGATACGGAACCATTTTTAATTCCTAAATTTAGGAATTCATAAATACTAATACTAAATAAATGAATATTATGAATGGTGGATGACTTAA
The DNA here is from genome assembly GCA_023653725.1 of Bungarus multicinctus. Classification (NCBI taxonomy): domain Eukaryota; kingdom Metazoa; phylum Chordata; class Lepidosauria; order Squamata; family Elapidae; genus Bungarus; species Bungarus multicinctus. The sequence goes on along the minus strand of CM042839.1, from coordinate 4,183,679 downwards.
ATGCAGATTAATGCCTTTGGTCTCTTTGGAGGGAGTCCGCTGTTCAATGGTGAATTTTCAGCAGAAGTGAATGGTGATTTTGGTACTTGGGAGAAACCCATTAAACTGTCTGGAACAGGGCCAAGAAATGCACGCAGGGTCTTTATCTGAGATATATGAGGAAAAGCTGCTCCTTCAGTAGAGAAGGAACTGTGATCTGTGTCTGCTCAGCAAAGCACTTCATCCTCCCGTCACATATTTCAGCAGGAGATGATATTAATAATTTTATAGACCTGCACGAGGCATAGTCAGGTTACCTTGATGAAACATGACATAATTTCCATTGGAGTTGCAATTGGTATCACTTTGTTTGCAACTCTTCCTTGCAAAACTTAAGAAGGTCTTCTGGATTGTTTAAACTTTTAGCTCTCCTGTCCTTCTTCTTTTCTTCTTTCCTTTCCTTTCCTTTCCTTTCCTTTCCTTTCCTTTCCTTTCCTTTCCTTTCCTTTCCTTTCCTTTCCTTTCCTCTTTTTTCCTCTCCTCTCCTTCTTTCTTCTCCTCTCCTTCTTTCCTCTCTTCTTCTCCTTTCCTTCTTTCCTCTCCTTTCCTCACTTCTCCCCACCCCTCCTATTTTGTTGTATTGGTTAATATTGAAATGTGGGTGTGGATCTCACTTTGGGAGTCCCAATGTTTCAGAGAGTGGACACAACAGCAACGAGAAGTCCATGACTAACAAGGTCTGCAGCATGCCTATACTCCCAGCATTAGTGGAGTCCCATTGAGGTGAGATGGCTCCTCAGATGTGTCTTCATGATCCAGGCTTCAAGCTCTTCTGGAATATCAAAGTGCAAGTGTCTTTCTCACTATGGGATTCACAATATTCCAGGACACCATGGCAAAGAAGACCCTTTTCCATTGCCAACCAGAATTCCTTGACTGACCATAAAGTAATGGAGTTAGGAGGATTGAGCCTAGAAGAGCTTCACAGAGTAGGAGACTGCATCTAAGTCACATTTAGCCAAGAAGATCCAATATTGACACAAAAGCTTAAACAAATTGTCATGTTTTTCTGCTCTCAACAAGTGTGTGAAACCTTCATTTTCTCTGCTCAAGTCAAGGAACCTTCAGATGGAGAATGCAGAAGAGGCCCTTTGTCTGCAATGAACTTCCCTGACTCAAAATAAAGTTGCACTTCTGCAATGATTCATCCAGAATGGACTTTTCCATTAGCATGAAGCCGTAACACAAGATAACAACTTCGCAAACAATAAGACAGATGTTTAGTGCCGAATCAATAAATTGATTGTGCGCCATCAAGCTAGTGTCAACTCTTAGTGACCACATAGATGGATTTTTCTCCACGACCATCTACCCCTAAAGTTGTTTCATCTCAAGAATTGTCTGCCACTGAATGTTGTGGCCCCCAGCAGCCAGCAGAACTGGTGGTAGACTCGAACAGTGAAGAGATCGGGGAAAAACATGGGCCAATCCTGGAGTCTGATGAGTGTTCTACATCGGAGGCAGAGATGAGGCCAGGGCCATCCGACAGTTGTCAGCTGCCTTCGGAGTTGGAGATCAGTGGGGTAAAAGAACAGCTGGAGCCTGTTCCTGATGTGAACATGCACAGAGCTGCCAGGAGAAGGGAACAGTTAAGGAACGAGGGTCGACTCAGGAGTGAAGGCACAGGTGGATGGTGAATGGACCCTCCCATAGTGAATAAAGAGGAGCCGAAGGGAAGTGATGTTTGCAGGAGACAATTAGTTCATTTAATTAGTGTGAAGATTTGTTCGTGACTCTCAGAGACTCCTTGCCAAGCATTTCCTTGTACAGCATTGTGCTTGGAAGCTATTGGCCTGGCAGCTCTCCAAGCCTGATAAAGTCTGTGACTGTAAATCACTCTTGAAAGACTGTTTGTCAGGACTTTGCTGGATGTGAATGATAGGAATTAACATTAGCCTAGCAAAAAGGGGTTTTGTCGGAACAAGGAGCCAGCTTCGTGATTTTGTGAAGCCTAGATCAGAACACTGAAAGCACACTGCTAGAATTACATTTAGTCTTTCTAATGGTACTAGACTTTTAGCCAATCTCTCAATAAAGAGATAATTTCTCCTCTATGTTGAAACAGAAGAGCACGGAGGAAAACATCTGAAGTCATAAATATAAAACCAAGGTGCAAAATTGCATTTTCTTACACCCTCCTTTGTATATTCAGAAGCAAACCTTCTTCGGTGCCCTCTGACACTCTTTCTTCACTATCTTTCTCTTCTTGTTAAACAGCTCAATATGAATCACCCTTAAGGCGTTGCTGAATGGATGATCAATAGAATAATTTTCCCCATAAAACCCCGAGTTCAAAATCAGATTTTAAGTACATTAGGGTTTTGGTTTTTTAAAGAACCAAATAAGGGAATGTCATAATACATTGTCATCAAATATGAATGAAATACTGCTCGGATAAATTGTTACATTTATTTATGAGTCTATAAAATATATTGTGAATGTGACTTGGCACATTTTTTGGGGCATCACCAGGTTGAACTTTGTGGAAAAGTTAAAAGCCTTTAAAGACAATTGTCACTTGATTTATTGTCTGGATGTCTTTAATTGTAATTGCAAGGAGTTACAGGTATGGAAGAGGCTCTCCTTTAATGGCTACATTCTTATGAGGTTTTTCTCTTCCATTAAAAATGATATATATATACATATGAGATCTTCTTACCCATCGGAGTCACCGGGGAGGGTGGAATTAAATCTATTGTTATGGTGAGCGGGAGGGGCAGATTTGGCGGTTATAGGGGGCCATATTCTGTGTTGGGAGCGCGCCCTCGCTGTTTGCTTGCTGTGGCGCGCTCCGACCCCCTTGTCATCTCCCGTTCCCCAGGGGGTCTGAGCAATCGGGCCCTGGGCCTTAGGCTGATGTTGTGTAACGCCAGGTCCGTTGTTAATAAAGCCCCTCTCATCCATGATTTAATTTGTGAGGGGGGCGCGGACCTGGTGGGAGTTACCGAAACCTGGCTGGGCCAGGAGGGGGGAGTCCCTCTGGTGGAGATGTGCCCAGCCGGGTTTCAGGTCTTTCATCGGCCGAGGGCCCAGGGGAGGGGAGGGGGGTTGCGGTAGTTATTAAGGAGGATCTGTGTCCGAGGGAGGCCACTGTATCTCAGACGACCGGGTGTGAGCTCCTTTTCGTGAAGTTCGGTCCCAAGGTTCAGGTGGGCTTGCTGGTCGCATACCTGGCTCCCTGCTATGCGGCAGCAGCCCTGCTTGAGCTCCTTGAGGTCATAGCTGGCGTGGCGGTTGGGACCCCCAGGGTTATGGTCATGGGGGATTTCAACCTGCCATCTGCTGGCGGTACCTCGGGGATTGCTCAAGAGTTCATGGCTTCCATGACGGCCATGGGCCTGACCCAGTTAATTCGGGACTCTACTCACGTGGGAGGTCATACCTTGGATCTGGTTTTCGTCTCTGATCAGTGGCAGAGTGATCTGGGTATGGGGGATATAGTCGTAGAACCCCTGTCATGGTCGGATCACTCGCTCCTGAAGCTCGACTTCTGTTCCGCACCCCCTGACCGCAGGGAGGCGGGACCATTAAATTGGTACCGCCCCAGGCGCCTGATGGATCCTGATAGGTTCCTGACGGAGCTTGGGCCATTTCCCAAAGCTCACACACACGACTCGGTTGAGGGCTTGGTCGCCACCTGGGATAGGGTGGCTGCTGGGGCCCTCGACCGAGTCGTGCCCTTGCGGCCTCTGACCCGGTGCCGATCCCAAGTGGCTCCTTGGTTTTCTGAGGAGCTAAGGGAGATGAAGCGTCGGAAAAGACGCCTAGAGAGCAGTTGGAGGGCCAGCCGTTCTGGGTCCGACTGAACACTATTACGATCTTATATTAAGACGTATTTAGTGGCGATAAGGATGGCGAGGAGATCGTACCTCTCCACCCTTATTGCGTCCGCGGAAAACCGCCCAGCCGCCCTGTTTAGGGTGACCCACTCTCTACTGGAGGTAGGAGCGCGGGAGGACCCCTTGCAGGGACGGGCTGAGGAGTTTTCTAGGTTTCTGCAGGACAAAATCGCTCAGATCCGGGACGAGCTGGACTCCGACTGGGCATCTCCGGGCGGGGGGGCGGGGGTGGATATCGGTGCGGTCAATTGGGTTGAGTTCGATCCTGTTACTGTGGAGGACGTGGACAGGATACTGGGGGGACTGAATGCCACCACCTGTTTGCTGGACCCGTGCCCCTCCTGGCTGGTCTTGGGAGGTGACACGAGGCTGGTTCCAGGGTATTATAAACGCTTCCTTGAGAGAGGGGCTGTTACCTGCCGCCTTGAAAGAGGCGGTGGTGCGGCCCCTCCTCAAGAAACCGTCCTGGACCGTCCTGGACCCAGCATTGTTATCTAACTATCGTCCTGTCTCCAACCTTCGCTTTGTTGCGAAGGTTGTTGAGAGTGTGGTGGCACGTCAGTTCCCGCAGTACCTGGATGAAGCGAGTTATCTCGACCCCCTCCAATCGGGCTTCAGGCCCGGGCACAGCACGGAGACGGCGTTGGTCGCGTTGGTGGATGACCTCTGGAGGGCCCGGGACAGGGGTTGTTCCTCTGTCCTGGTCCTGTTAGATCTCTCAGCGGCTTTTGATATTGTCGACCACAGTATCCTATTGCAGCGGTTGGAGGGGTTGGGGGTGGGAGGCACCGTGTTGCGGTGGTTCACCTCCTTCCTCTCCGACCGCTCGCAATTTGTGTTGACGGGGGGGCAGAGATCGGCCCCGAGGCCCCTACGATGTGGGGTGCCTCAGGGGTCGGTGCTCTCGCCCCTGCTGTTCAACATTTATGTAAAGCCGCTGGGTGAGGTCATCCGTGGCTTCGGGGTGGAGTTCCATCAGTACGCTGACGATACTCAGCTGTACATCTCCACCCCGGGCCACCCCAACGAAGCCGTCGAAGTGATGTCCTGATGCCTGGAGGCCGTGCGAAGTTGGATGGGTCGTAACAGGCTTCGTCTCAACCCGACCAAAACCGAGTGGCTGTGGTTTCCTGCGCCCAGATACAGCCAGCTGGTTCCTTCGCTGGCCGTGGGGGGAGAGGTCTTGACCCCCGTGGAAAGGGCGCGCAACTTGGGTGTCCTCCTGGACGTACGGCTGTCTTTAGAAGAACATATTGCAGCCGTCGCCAGGGGGGCTTTCTATCAGATTCGTCTGATTTACCAGTTGCGGCCCTTTCTGGATCTGGGCGCACTTCGCACAGTCACTTCCGCCCTCGTCATCTCCCGCCTGGATTATTGCAATGCTCTCTACATGGGGCTCCCCTTGAAGAGTCTCCGGAGGCTGCAGCTGGTCCAGAATGCAGCCGCGCGGGTGATCGTGGGTGCTCCTCGGAGCTCCCACGTTACACCGCTTCTCCGCAGGCTGCACTGGCTTCCTGTGGCCTTCCGGATTCGATTCAAGGTGGTACTGACAGTATTTAAAGTGCTCCATGGCTCGGGACCTGGGTACTTACGGGACCGCCTGCTGCCATCATCAACCTCCCGCCGCCCAGTACGCTCCCACAGGGTTGCCCTCCTCGGGGTACCGCCGCCCGGCCATTGTCGGTTGACGGCCCCGAGGGTTCGGGCTTTCTCTGTGGGAGCCCCCTCCCTTTGGAATGATCTCCCCCCGGAGATACGGGCTATGACGGATATTCTGACCTTCCGGCGCGCAGTGAAAACCCTATTTTTTAAACAGGCTGGCCTGGCCCAGTAACTGTATTTTAGTTTTTAACTTAATTTTAATCGGGGTTTTATTAGTTTTTAATTTTTAACTGAATTTTTGGGTTAGACAGCCGGATCAATTTGGTTTAATTTATTTTAATTATTTATTGGGTATTTATTATATGTTTTTAGTAGGCTGTACACCGCCCCGAGTCCCTTTTTGGGAGAGGGAGCGGTATAAAAGTTTAATAAAATAAATAAATAAATAAATCTCCACCCTTCATTCTATGGATTTGTCAAATTTTACTGTAGATTAGAACTGTTTGGATGTGGGAGCAGAATTGGTCTCAGAATCCTAAGAATAGAAGGTTATAAAAAGGACCCCAAGAACTTTCCATGTAACATATATGTTGGCTGAAAAAAAGGGAGGAAGCAACAACAATAAAGGATAATTATGGAAAGAAACACTAATAATCAATCTTAAAATCGAATCCCTGAGGTCAAAAGAAGGGATTTAGAGACACTCTCTTCATCATGATCATCATCCAATCGCCATCATCTTCAAGATCTGCATTAGAATTTACTACTAAATTTCATGGGGTTCCATATGACTGGTCTTCTCAATTCTAAAATAGAATTAAAGCTATTGTGAACACCATTTTTTTTGGTGGATCTTTCATCCATCCATCCATCCATCGATCTCTCCATCTCTCTATCCATCCATTCATCTATCCATCCATCCTTCTCCATCCATCCCATCCATCCTTCTCCATCCATCCCATCCATCTCTCCACCCACCCACTCACCCACCCATCTACCCATCCATCTATCCATCTATCATCCATCCATCCTCATCCATTCATCTATCCATCTATCCCTCTTCATCCATCCATCCATCCATCCATCCCTGTTTTCCCATTTCTTTATCCCTCTATCTATGTCTCTATCTCTCAGACCTTCTGTGCCTTTCTACTACAGGTAGCAAAGAGAGGCTGGCTTCTGAGAGAGAGTGCGGAGTTACCAATATAACAAACAAACAGATCAATATAACTCGGTTGAGTGATTGCTCTTAAAATAAGTCAGCAACAATCACAGCTGTTCCACAACTAAGCCTGCCAGTACTCCAGTTTGTCAAAAAAAATAATGTTCATTTGGGTTTCATTCAACTAGATTGAATGTGACTGATCAGTATAAATTATGTATTAAGTCTGTCCAAATATACTTGTTTATTCATGCATCGACCAGAAGCATCTTCTCTTTTTCCACCCAGCAATATATGCTTAAACGGGAAGCAAAGGCACTGAATAATATTATAAATATAACATCCAATCTCCCACAAAATATGCCAATAGTATAATGCCAATTATTAATAATAATGTCACATTATTATTACTACTATTGTTTTATTCACCCTACAGTTAAGGGACTTGGACTTAAAACTCATGCTGGTTGACCCAGATTTATTGAAAAATAAAGAGTCTTTGCTTTTTGACTTATGCATATCAAACCTTAGTCATCTCTACAATTCAGTGTTAAACTATCCTGTTCAAATCAACAGTGATTTCTGGGCCCTCAAGTTCATATGGTTCAAAAACATCCCAAAATAATTTCCTCCTTCCCCAGGAAAGCAAGACTGGAATACAGAAATGGTTTAATGATGGGTTCATGCCATGATTTACAACTCTTTTTCTCCAACAAAAAGATTTCATAATATTTAACCAAACATTTTCTCAGCCTGCAGGAGAAAAGATTATATTTCACCAGCACAAGAACAACTAAGCTACAAAAAGGAAAACATGATTTTTGAAACCTCTCAGAAATATACCAGGTAGTTAGTTGTGAGGAGAGTTAAAAGTTGTGACAGATTTAGGAACCCGCTGCAAAAATGCAATGGATAATTTAAAGTGATCAAATCGTACCAAACTCATTTACCTGTAAGTGTGTGTTATGTATCATCCACATACACATAGATTACAGCAGAGATAAAAATTGCTAAAGGGCAGTAAAATAATTTAATTGCAATGCCTTACAAAAGTACCCTCAGCTGCCAGATATCTTACAGGCAATTAATCCTTTTTTCCTTTACTTTTTAATTAATGAACATAGTGATTTACATTATTGAAATCACAAAAATTGATTTTTCCCCCCCTTCACCCACAACTGTAGAACACAGCTTGGGTTTCAGGATACTGATTTGCTTGTAAAGATCGGAGCCAGGAAGATAAAGATATATTGAATTTACAAAAAAAAAAAAAGACATCAAAATAAAGATCTCACATGCAGAACCTGTCAAAAATGCAACTCCTATATTTTATGTTAGAAGAGAATAGCACACGATTTAAATACTTAGAAGTCCATAGATATGTACTTTAGGCGTCAATATATCTGTTTTCCCCCATGGTGTGTATATTGCAACACAAACATACAAGGCACAACACACAGGAAATCCATTCTCAGATTCTGAACATGCATGTAGAGTCAAGTAATAATAATTTAAAAAAAACCAAGTCATTTTGTTCCCTTATAATTAATGTAATTTCACTAGGAATTTATGCAGTTGAATAAGTGGCCATGATCTCACCAAAGGATCTTCTTAATGAGAGTTTGTATACCTTACCTGTTGTGGAGAAGAATTAATTGGAAGTCTAGCCATTGAAGGAGAGCTATGGTAGCCAAAATTCAGAAGTCTGTAAATGTCTAATGGAGATTCTCAGTCATCCCAGGTCATGGTTGTCCCAAAGGTGCTTTTTCAAGAGGCACCTGGACTTTCTGAAGACTCTCAAAGCTGAAGAAGCTTCTTGGATGAGAAGCAAAACTTCTTCAAAGAAAAACCAGAAAGTCCAGTTGAAAAAGCACCTTTGGGTTAGAAGTCTGTCTGTGGCACCATTCCTGAAATCTGTTACTGGTTGGAAAAGATGCTGTCAAACTCGTCCTTGTTCTTAAAGAGTTTAGATGTCCTCTTGCATCAATGGATGAGCAAGAGATGGAACTGGGTCTAAAGCTGGCCAACAGAAAAAAAGGCAGCATGGAATTCTGGGAGTTGAAGTCCACAGGTCATAAAGTTGCCCTAGACAAGGTCTCCAACCTTGGCTACTTTAAGCTTGGAGGACTTCAACTCCCAGAATTCCCCAGCCAGCTATCCACCTATAGGAGCCCGAGCAATAAGTCCCAGCATTTTTCACCACTAACCTTTCTGCCAGAGGCGTCTGGGAGTTGTAGTCCAGTAATCTCTCTCATTAGAACAATTGAGGGCAAAAGAAGGGATGACAGAGTAGGAGGAGGCTGGATGGAGTCTCTGAAGCAGTAGGCGTGAGCTTAAATGGACTCCAGAAGATGGTAGAAGACAGGAAGGCCTGGAGGAATGTGGTCCATGGGGTTGCGATGGGTCAGACACAACTTCATAACTAACAACAACAACAACAAGTCTCTCTCAGCCTAAACCTATTAGTTGCCCTAAAAACTAACACTTCCTTTTATCAGTATTATGGTTGCTGTTGGAATGAGGCAGCCTTCTCTGGATGGAGCCCTCCAGATGCAATAAATGACTTTTTTTCATTGATTCCAAGCAGAACCACGTGAATTGGAACACCTGGGGGATGCTTGAAAACGGAAAGACTAGAAAATTAGGCAGGGGGGCGCATTTGCCTTTAGAAAGGATGACTGTTCTGCGGACTAATCTCTTTCGATAGAGAAGCACTGGTGGGAGAGGGGGAGATTGAATCAAGGAAGAGCTCTAAGGAGATTCCATGAACCCACTAGAACAAGGAGAGGAAGTGGGTTATAAAAGTTTGCAATGAAATTGTAGTGAGGGAGAAATTTTAACCTGACAAAACAGACAGAACCACATTCCCTACTGAAACAGGTTGATGTTGTTTAATTCTCTTTGCTGGGAGAAGGTGGGCGAAGAAGGGAGAATCTCCCAATTGCACTCTGGATCTTTGGTCATGTTTTCCTCTTTACGTGCAGCTTCCTAGCACCACCCCTAGAAGATGAGGAGAACTACATCCTCTCCTCTCCTCCCTTTCCTTTCTTCCTTTCCTCTCCTCTCCTCTCCTCTCCTTTTCTTTCTTCCCTTCCCTTTCTTCTTCTCTCCTCTCTTTCCTTTCTTCCTTTCCTTCCCTTCCCTTCCCCTTCCTCTCCTCTCCTCCCTTTCCTTTCTTCCTCTCCTCTCCTTTCCTCTCCTTCCCTTCCCTTCCCTTCCCCTTCCTCTCCTCTCCTCCCTTTCCTTTCTTCCTCTCCTCTCCTCTCCCTCTCCCTCTCCTCTCCTCTCCTTCCTTTCCTTCCCTTCCCTTTCCTGTCCTTCCTTGATTTATCTGACCATCCATCTTGCAAATGCAACACTAGATGGAGTTTGAAAGCTTTCTTTCTTTCTTTCTTTCTTTCTTTCTTTCTTTCTTTCTTTCTTTCTTTCTTTCTTTCTTTCTTTCTTTCTTTCTTTCTTTCTTTCTTTCTTTCTCTCTCTCTCTCTTTTTCTCTCTCTTTCTTTCTTCTCTGTTTCTCCCTTTTCTCTCTTTTTTCTTCTCTCTCTCTCTCTCTCCCTCTCCCTCTCTCTCTCTGTCTGCCTCTGCCTCTGCCTCTGCCTCCCTCCCTCGGTGGACCAAGCTACAGGAATGAGGTCCAATACATATACTTGCTTTCCCGCTTGCTTATTTAGGCGATCCAAGCAGCCGTTTGCTGCCGAAAGGGAGGTGGAGTAGAAGAGAACGATTTCCGACAAAGTCTGCCGTGCAAACCCGCCTTGGGCGATTCTGGAGGGCACTGAGGTGGGGTGGGTGGGGGGCGCAGGCCCTGTGGGGGGAGAAGACACCCGGGTGACCGAGACTCCTCCCCCACTCCACACCCAGGACGCCCAACTCGAATCGGAAATGAGTCGGAAAGCTGAAGACGCGAGGGAAGGATTGGTCGTGGGAACGGGCAGCGCGCCTGTTTTTTATCCCGCGTTCAGCCCTGCAGCATTTCAGGAGAAAGTCGGCAGAATTAAGGCCTTTTGGGTTGGCTTTATAGGCGCACACACCAAGTCACTGCTCCGGAGTCACTTCGGTTTCTTTTAATAGCTCTCGGGGTTAGGAAACTGTGGCCCCTCGGAATGGCTCGGGAAGTTGGCTTGGAATTTTCCCGAGCGTCTTTCCGCGGGAGAGTTCAACTAACCATCCACCCTCTGGACCAGGGGTCTCCAACCTTGGCAGCTTTAAGCCTGGAGGACTTCAACTCCCAGAATTCCCCAGCCAGCTGGTTGGGGAATTCTGGGAGATGAAGTCCTCCAGGCTTAAAGTTGCCAAGGTTGGAGACCCCTGCTCTGGGTGTCTCAACTTCGGATTCCCGCTGCAGCGCTTCGGTCCCCCGCCGATCGTACCCAGGCCAAATCCGAAGGGGCTCTGTCCCTTGGAGGCCGAGTCACCCCTCCGGGCTTGGGCCGGCCCAGAAGGAAACCCCGTTTCCCCGCCTCCGCTGTCTTCGGGGACCGTTCGGAGCTTTATTGGATCAGATCCGGACCAATTTCGGATTTCTGCCATCGAATCGGTCGTGTGGAAGGTGAAGAATGAAACGGGGGCGGGGGGTTGCCCACAAGCAGTCGGCAGATTTCAAGGAGGAGGGTTTAACTCTTGAGACCGGATATTTTGCAATGACTTGAGTTCTAACCAACAACCTCGAACCACCAAGATATCACCCCTGCATGTAGAGGTAATGCATACACGTGTCTACGTAATCAGTAACCAAACCTGTGTGATGTGTAAGATGGAAATAGTAGATCCCCACTTCCATGAGCTTACACCAACTGTGGCCAGCCGTAAATCTTAGGCGAGCCCATAAAAGACCGGTTTCGATCAGTTTCAATTTTGTAAATCTGATCAGTAACAAAAGCATCTCTTTTCTCACAATATTGATTGCAATGCAATCATTGTTTGATCTCCAGATAGAGCCCATGCAACATATAAGGAGATAAATTGGGATTAAGCTTGGATGACATCTTCAAGACTTTACCACTCTAGGTTGGTCATATAAAGGGTTTCGTAGTCCAACACACTCTGAGTTGATCGGAGTGTGTGTGGTTCGCAGTTCAATCCTATGTCAGCCCTGAAGGAGAACACGAAGACGATGGGACTTGAAGTCCAAGTGTCCTTGGCCGTAAACTAAGCAATATCCCTCCTGCCACCGTCCTTGAGGGCACTTTTGAATAACCACAGGCGCTTGTCACTCAAACTTTTGGGGTGAGCTCCATTGTCTGGATCTGTCTTTGAAATGCAGGAAGAAAACATCAAGATGATACAGATGTCATTCAATTTTCTGAGTCCCTTTAGATTGGGAGTATCCAACCTTGACAAGTTTAAGATCTTTGGAACTTCAACTCCCAGAATTCCCCAGCCAGGCATGCTGGCAATAGAGCAGAAACTCGGCTGATGGTCGAGGCGCTCCGTGGAGACTCTGGTTTGGGATCTTGTGTCCCTATGGGGTTTGGAGAAGGGCTGCAGGATCTAGAAGAGATCCAAAGCTCCTGAAAAGAGCCGAAGAGGACACCTGCATCTTCTTCAGCTCTGTGCTATTCCGCCCGGGTCTCTGGGGGCTGTTTAAGCTTGTTGCGGGGACCCTCGCAATTGTGGCTGGTAAACCTGGTCTAGCGAGTGGGGGGAACGCAGCCAATTGTGGTTTATTCATTTTGCTTCAACTAGCGTTTTTTCGCCACTTGCTGGTTCTTCGGGTCAGATTTGAGCCATCGCTTCTGTGGAAGAAAGGGAGGGAGGGAGGGAGGGTGGTTGGGTGGAAGGAAGGAGGGAAAGAAGGAAGAGGAAGGGAAGAAGAGAGGCGGAATGGAGGGAGGGAGGAAGAAAGATAGAGTGGGTGGAAGGAAGGGAGAGAGGGAGAGGGGAAGAAAGGAAGGAGAAAGGAGGAAGGGAGGAGGAATGGAGGGAGGGAAGAAAGAGGGACGGGAGGGAGAGAGAAAGAAGGTGACAGAAAGGAAAGAAGGAAGGAGGCAGGAGGGAAAGAAAGAGAGAAGGAGACAGGAAGGGAAGAAGGAAGGGAAGGCGGGAGGAAGAAAGGAAAGGAGGAAGATAGGGAGGGAGGAAGAAAATAAGGAAAGAGAGAAGGAAGGAAAGAAGACGGGAGGAAAGAAAGGTAGAAAACCAAAAAAGTTCCAAATGCCCCCTTGCCTCTAACTGCTGAACGCAGGTTAACATTGCCCGGCTATGCTTTGTGGGAAAGCATAAATCTGGATTCTATTCAGGTACGAACCAACTCCATTCCCACGAGGGTTTCTTGGAGGGAAGGAGGGAGGGAGAAAGGAAAGAGGGGAGCTTAATCCCCCCACCCAGCCAGCCAGCCCCGGCGGCAAAGCAAACGAGCGCCCATCCGCGTGGGCGCCAGCTTAGCCCCTCTCCCCCCCCCTCCCCCGCCTTCCTTTCTCCTTCAGTCCTTAAGCTTGAAATATTCCGGGCAAAAAAAAAAAAAACAGATTGGGGATTTTCTCCTGACGTCACGCGGCTCCCCAGCTCCGTCTCGTCCAGCCAAAACGGTTGGGCTTTTATCCTCCTGCGCCTGGACAACGGACGGGTTGCCCCCCCCCCCCCCGCTTCCCCAGTTCGCTTGCCTGCAAACTCCCTGCATCTCCCCCACCCCTCACCCTCCCCAAACTCTTTTGCCCCGCGCCGGGCGGCGGGGTGGGGCTGCAGCTTGCTTTATTTTTCCTCTTTCCCTCTCTCTCTTCCCCGCCCCCCCCCCCCCAATCTCTCCTTCCAGCCTTCCCCACCTCTATTTCTGCATAGACGAAGCGAGGGGGCAGAGGGAGGGGGGAACACCTCGGGGGCCGGCTGGGAAGCCCCCCCTTCCCGCAGATGCCCGGCGCTCGCCCGCAGTTGCCACCGACGCGCGGGTGGGGGAGGAGGGGGAAGCCAGCAATAACCCGGAGCAGCGAAGTGTAGCGAAGGAGCGTAAATCTCTCCCCCCCCCCACTTCCCTTCCCTTTCTCCCCCCTCCCCCATTAAGAGGCGCGGTGGATGGAACGAGGGGGTGGGGGGGTGGAAAGGTGGGGCAGGAGGAGAAAAGGGGGGACCCGAGGATTTGGGGAAGGGGAAGGAAAGGAGAGAAATCCGGGAGTGTGGAGGTGGGCAACCCTCCTCCTCCTCCTCCCGCTCCTCCGTCTCACTCCGGGTCCAAACGCCAGGATTCGGTCACCCGCGCGCGCACACGCGCCTCCAGCTCGCCCAGCCGCGATGTCTTTCCCCCAGTTTGGCTATTCCTACAGCGCTTCTTCGCAGGTGAGTCCGGCGCTTTGGCGGGGAGGGAAAGAGGGAGGGAGGGAGGGGGGGATATGGGGGGGGACCGGACCCCTCCTTGGGCTAGAGGTTCTAGAACCCAGAGCCAGCATTTACCTTTTGAAGGGGAAGGGTGTTTTTTTTTTTAAGGTCCATAGTTTGCTTTTTTTCGGTTAGCTACTCCGAGCGACTGCAAGGAAGAGGCGCCAGTCTTCTGATCTCTCCTTCCTTCCTTCCTTCCTTCCTTCCTTCCTTCCTTCCTTCCTTCCTTCCTTCCTTCCGTCCGTCCCCATAACTCAATTCTTTCTTCCTTCCCTCCCCCATCCTTCCCCATAACTTAATCCTTCCTTCCTTCCTTCCTTCCTTCCTTCCTTCCTATAACTTAATCCTTCCTTCCTTCCTTCCTTTCTTCCCTATAACTTAATCCTTTCTTCCTTCCCTCCCTTCTTCCTTCCTTTCCCATCACTTAATTCTTTTTTCCTTCCTTCCTTCCTTCCTTCCTTCCTTCCTTCCTTCCTTCCTTCCTTCCTTCCTTCTCTATAACTTAATCCTTCCTTCATTTCAGGACCATGGATCAGAGACCGAACTGGGGAGGGGAGGAAGTCGGCCCCCTGACCCCAATGTCTCTTTATCCCGAAGGCTTTGGGACATGAGACCCCCCTTCCTGAGAGCCTGCCTCTCCCCCCTTTTTGTTCATTTCTCCTGCTCCAGTTCCATTGCTTTCAATAGGACTGGGACCAACAGTCCTCCCCCCCCCCCCTCCGCTGCTTCCCTCTCCTTCGCCATCTCGGTTGTTCCCTGTCCCTATGAAGGGAAAGCCGAACTGCCCCATTTGGGAAACGGGGCTCAGCAAAAGGAATGGCTGTCGCCCCCTTTCATCCCCCTTATTAGCCCGGGAGCGAAACCGGCCAATGCCAAAACAGATAAAGGATCGGTCACTTTCTCCCCTTCAATTGATTGGGAAAGGGGAAGTTTGGCCATTTCAGCCAGGGCGTCGGAGGGACGAATTTAGAAATCAGAAAACCTTTCGATGGAGCGAATTGAGAAATCGGGTGACTGAGAAATTGAAAAGATGCGCGCAGGTTGTGACTTTAGGAACGAGTTTTCCGGATCGCCCTGGAGTCACTCCGGATTTGAAACCTGAGTCCTTCGGGGATCAGCGGGGGTCTGTCGCCAATCTAGATTAACAGGACTCCGGGCGGGGGAAACTCCATTCCGGGGTAACTGGCCGGAATCCGGGAGCCTGGTGGATTTCTTAAGAGAGTGAGATTCCCAAAGAATATAATAACGCAGATAGGCAAATAATCCCCCCCCCCGGATTATTTGCACGCCTGAGTCTACAGCAATTTTCTCTTTTCTTTTCCTTTCCTTTTCTTTTTCTTCTTGGTTGATGCTGATCTTTCCCCTTTTTTCTTTTTTTCTAATCTCTTTCTACATCCTTCTGCCATTTGAAGCAACCTTCCTCTCTCCCCCCAGCCTTGCTCTGCCTGGTTCCCAGAAGTTCCTCCGCGGAGGAACCCTGCCGGTTCCCCCTCCCTCTCCCCGAGTTTGGCATGATAATTTGGGGGGTGGGTGGGTGGGTGGGAGAGAAGGAGGGGTGGCTTCTTTGAAGTGTCTCCCTTCAGCTAGGCGAAGGCGGCAAGTCCGCCCGGGCGCTGGGAGCGCTGAGTAATTCAGGGCAGCAAGCAGGAATTCTTGGCATGAGGGGTTGGTTGGTCGACTTCGGATTTTCCCGGGTTTTTTTTTTCCCTCTCTCTCCAACCTTCTTTTGCTGTTTTTGTTCCCACGCCCTTCGCAGGCTCTCCGGGCCAACTGGATCTCTCTGCATTGATTCGGAGGGACGTTTCGCTTGTGTGTGGGGGTGAGGGTGATCAGGGGTCCCAGCATCGAAGTCTTTGTAATTTTTCCCCAACTTAATTTTCCTTCCTTCCTTCCTTCCTTCCTTCCTTCCTTCCTTCCTTCCTTCCTTCCTTCCTTCCTTCCTTCCTTCCTTCCTTCCTTCCTTTCTCTCCCCCTCCCTCCCTCCCTTCTCTCCTCCCTTCCTTTCCTTCCTTCTTTCTCTCTTGCTTTCTCCTTACTTCTCTCTTGTTATCGCTCTCCCCTTCCTGCCTTCTTTCCTTCCCTCCCTCCTTCCCTCCTTCCTTCTCTCTTGCTTTCTCTCTCTTTACTTCTGTCTTGTTTTTTCTCTCTCTCTACCCTTCCTTCCTCCTTCTCTCCCTCTTTCCCTTCTTTCTTATCTTTCCTTCTTTCCCTCTTTTCCTTTCTCTCTCTTTCCCCCCTCCCCCTCTCTTCCTTCTCTCCTTCCTTCCTTTCCTTTCTTCTCTCTTTTTCTCTCTCCTCCCCTCCCCTCCCTCCCTTCTCTCCTTCCTTCCTTTCCTTCCTTCTTTCTCTCTTGCTTTCTCTCTCCTTCTCTCTTGTGTGTTCTCTCTCTCTCCTTCCTTCCTCCTTCTCTCCCTCCCTTCTTTCTTATCGATCTTTCCTTCTTCCCCTCTTTTCCTTTCTCTCTCTTTCCCTCTCCCCCCCCCCTTTCTTTTTCTTCTTTTTCCTCCCTCTCTTTCTCATGCAGATTTTCGTCTCGGCCACGTCCAGCGCCACTTGCTGTACCTCGGGTTCCCGAGCTGCCTCCGACGTTTCCTCGGGCTCTTCCCAGACGGCGACGACCCTCGGTTGCTCTTCTTACGAGAATCGGCTGCTGGCCGGATCCAGAACGGAGCTCAACGCGGCGCTGGGGATCTACGGCTCGCCCTACGCAGCCGCCGGGGCCAACGCGGGCTACGCCAACTACCTGCCTTACAATGCCGACCCCTCCGGCTTCTACACCGCGCTGGTGAGTGACCTTCCCGCTGCCAAAGAGTCGCTAGCTAGAAGGAGAAAGGCGCTAGTCCCTGTTGACCGGGGAGGCGTCCAGCCACGTTACATCCCTTCAATCCAAGAGGTTAGAAAAGTTCGATTCCTACTTGGAAGATTCCCAAATGGATGCTTATTTAAAAACAAGCCTGTTTTGGTTCCACCGCATTGATGTCTCGGGAGATTCAGGGCTACCTTCTCTAGTGAAAACGACTCAGCTCAGAGGCCAGGTGTTGTTTATGGGGAATCGAGAATTTGGATGGTGGATATTAAGAGAATAGGTTTCGCTGAAATCCGGAGGACTGCCTACAGAGTCCAGGCTGCCCCTTTGATAGCCCTTGATTTGGAAGTCACTTTCAACTTTCTCCCAATCCCCTTTGGGACCTGGGGGTTCATGGTGGATTTGCCTTGGGTGGGGGAGGGAGAGGAAGGGATCTTCTGAACCCCCAGGAGAGCCTTCTGGCAGATAAACAGGGATCAGATCCATTTACTCAGAGGGTGTTTCAGTCTCATGCCACATTTATCTTCAGGGAAATCTATTGAGTCCTGGAGGAGAAAAAGAAAGAGAACAAAGAATGGAAGATGATATTGCAGATATCTAGGGAAGTTAGGGTGACCTATTAGTTTTATTAATAACTTTGGATTGTAAGTGACTTGGAGGCAGGGCCTATACTTCTTCTTCTTCTTCTTCTTCTTCTTCTTCTTCTTCTTCTTCTTCTTCTTCTTCTTCTTCTTCTTCTTCTTCTTCTTCTTCTTCTTCTTCTTCTTCTTCTTCTTCTTCTTCTTCTTCTTCTTCTTCTTCTTCTTCTTCTTCTTCTCCTTCTTCTTCTTCTTCTTCTTCTTCTTCCTACTCCCCCCCTCCTCCTCCCCCTCCTCCCCCCAATGTCTTTTTAAAATCAGTTCCAGAGAGTTCAAATAAAAATAACAAAAGAGAATAATATCCTGTTTTGCAAATTAATAGAGAGGGAGGGAGGAAGGAGAAGGATAAAAAATCTCTCTCTCCCTCTCCCTCTCTCTCCCTCCCTCTCTGTCCCTCCCTCTCTGTCCCTCCCTTTCCCTCTCTCTCTGCCTGAGTCACCTGCCTATCCTAAAGGCCCAGTTCTAAGCAACCTTTCAAGACCCATTAAATTCAGTGGGATACCAACCCTTTATAGTAAGTGATTAGACATGGCAGCTCCAGATACTGGGATATAAAGAGAAGACTTATTGACATCATATCCTCATGTAATACTTGACAGATTCACAGAAGGACATTGAAGGTCTTCCAGTCCAACCCCCTGTCCAAACATGATATATGTGATGTTAAACCATGATTCACTTCACCATGACCTTCAGTCGTGGTTTGCTTAATATTGGTTGAATAAGTTTTAATAGATTTGCAGGACCCTAAATAATGGAGAATCCATGACTGTTGCCTCCATGCCAAGCATGGAGCCAAAAATGAAACAACCTACAAACTAGTTCAGTGCAACATATAACCTGCTTTCTACATTGGAGATTTGTGGACAGGAGTACAAAAGAGGCGGATGCCCACTTTTAGCCTTTGACCTGGTTTTTCATCCTTCTAGAATTCTCAGTATGACTTGAAGGACAGCTCACCGGCTTTACATGCAGGCCTTGCTCAACCAACAGCAGCAGCCTACTATTCTTATGACCATTCCTTTGGGCAGTATGACAGGTAAGAGATTCTGCACTTGAAGCTGGCACAACAGCACTGTTTAGGTGCCACTTGACAAATCTGTGCTTTGGGTCCTTGGTGCTCTCTGAGCTTGGTTGCTTTCTTGCAGACGTTTCACTACTCAACTAGGTAACATCATCAGGGTTAGAAGGGAGGGAGGTTTGTAGGGAGGAGAAGGAGGAGGAAGAGGGGGAATAAGGAGGAGGAAGAGGAGGAGGAGGAGGAGGAGGAGGAGGAGAAGGAGAAGAGGAGAAGGAGGAGAAGGAAAAGGAGAAGGAGAGGAAGAAAGAAGAAGAAGAGAGAAGAAGAGAAGAAGAAGAAGAAGAAGAAAAGAAGAAGAAGAAGAAGAAGAAGAAGAAGAAGAAGAAGAAGAAGAAGAAGAAGAAGAAGAAGAAGAAGAAGAAGAAGAAGAAGAAGAAGAAGAAGAAGAAGAAGAGAAGAAGAAGAAGAAGAAGAATAGCAGCAACTTTGGCTAGAAATTGAATTAGATTCACTGCTATCCCAGCTGTAATAAACATTATACGACCAGGGTGTCCTTGATGCTATCTGTTTTCTTGCAGATGTTTACCCAACTAGATAACATCATCAGTGCTAGAAGGGAGGGAAGTTTGAAGAGGAGGAGGAGGAAGAGGAGGAGGAGGAGGAAGAGTAAGGGGTCCTTGATACTCTCTGAACTTGGTTGTTTTCTTGCAGATGTTTCATTACCCAACAACATAACAATATCAGTGGTAGAGTTTGCCCTGTCAATGTTGGTGGTAGTGTTCTTGATGGTTCCTTGATTAGGCTGTTAGGAAACTAATACATAAACAGAGAGCAAACCCCTTTCTTTTGTAGGACTTGTATTACTTGGGACAGTTTCCTTGTTTCTATGGATAGTCTGTGAAGCTTTGTGGCTTTGGCCTTGGAAGAAGTCATCTCAGCTCATTTTCTTCTGCCTGATAGGTATGGAACAGTGGACTTTAGCAACTCATCCAGACGCAAGAATGCCACCCGAGAAACCACCAGCACGCTCAAGGCGTGGTTATATGAACATCGAAAAAATCCTTACCCAACCAAGGGTGAGAAGATCATGCTGGCCATCATCACCAAAATGACCCTCACCCAGGTCTCCACCTGGTTCGCCAATGCCCGGCGGCGACTCAAGAAGGAGAACAAGATGACCTGGTCTCCTAAAAATAAAACAGGAGATGAGCAGAGGGAGGGAAGTAAAAGGAACGGGGAAGACTGTGGCAGTGACAATGAAGACAATGGTAAGAATGGAAAGGCAGTATCATTTTTAGAAATGGGAGATAATGTTTCATTACATCATATAAGAGATGCCTCATCCTAAAGTCCTTTAGGTACAGCCCTTTATACTCTACACTAGCCAAGGAGATGACTTTGTAAGTTCTAGAGAAGAATGGCTGCTGTCAACAATTTTCCAAGAGCTCAGAAGTTGTGACTTTTCCCACATTCAGATGTCCTTATGTTAATTCATATTTAAAGCAACGTAGAATATCCTAAACTGTGTGTATTTCAACTCCCATCAGTCCTTGCCAGAACAGCCCCTTAAGGAAGATGGAGCTTGATGTCCAACATCTGGAAGGCACATGTTCCCAGCCTTGACTTAGAACTCCCATCCCGGGTTATTTTTAAGGAGAATCTCTTATTTCTTTGCTTGCCCTTCACTCTGGTTATCTACCTTCAACCCTGAATTACAGTTCACCTTCATTTGATTGTAAGGTTTTGTTTTTAAGTATTGTGACTCAGTTTCCCATCTCTATGGGTAAAAACCTATCCTGTCCTCTTGGTGGGATGATGTACCTGAGCTACATTAGTACTTAGGATAATATGTCAACTTCATTTAGATTATTTTGAGGTTGTTCCCAAGAAACCAAATTACTGATATTTCTACATAAAACCAACTTGGCTTGCTCTTAATTAACTCCTTAAGGTGACTGTTTTCTGTTCTTTATTCCTTTTATTTTGAACCATAGACCCCAAAATCTGCAAAGAAGAGAAGGAGCTGCAATTGAGTGATCTGGAAGACCTGGATGAGGAGGAACCAGAGGTGAAGGTTGGAGATGAGCTGAAGCACCTGCATCAGGATGGCCTCCTCATTGGCAGAGCATTGACTGAGTCTGAGAAGAACAGCTGTACTGGCAGCTCAGCTAGTCATTTTCATGCTTTTTCATGTGCCAAGCAACATTCACCAATTACAGGGGACTTTCTTGGCCACAAGGAGAATAACGTAGCAGGAAGTCTTGCAACTCAAGGCCAACTCTACGAAACTACAGAAAAGCCGCGCATCTGGTCCCTAGCTCATACGGCAGGAGCCAACAGGGTTGTGGGGTCCACCAGCCATCCTACTCAAAGGACAGAGAGTCCCGATTGTTTGGTGCTCAGGGGAAGGTGCTCAGGGACTGATGGACATTGCAGCGAAGCGAGGCCACTGAGCAACCTTGTGAGAACACAACCCATTCATGACAAGGCCTTGGAAGAGCTGCCACCTCCAACTAAGATCTTTAAGAGTTCAACCTTTAACCTACAGTCCATTGCACTAAATTATGCTTCATATCCTGTGCTAGGGGAGACATGTCAGTATGCAACAGAAACAGAAGGTTGGCCTTTACATCTTGTTTTATTTTCAGACTGTCTTTAGTTCGATAAAAGAAAAAAGTTCATGTAAGACTCAGAACTCCAATACAGATGCTTAAACTCAGGAGCATGTATGTAACTATTCTCTGAAGTACTTGTGGGTCTAGCATTCTCTTCTCAATTTTGGCAGCATGAAGGAAATAGGCCATCTTGTTTAGTTGGAAAGTGGGGCTCAAGAATTTAAGTTTTGTAGGTCAACTTTGGAATTGCATAGAGCAAAGGTCTTCAAACTTGGCAAGTTTAAGACCTGTGGACATCAACTCCCAGAATTCCTAATCTAACATGACTGGAGGTGGAATTCTGGGAGCTGAAGTCCACAAGACTTAAAGCTGCCAAGTTTGAAGATCCCTGGCATAGAGGAATATCATGAGTGGGAAGAAACCTCCCACTTAGGGTCTAATCCAGAAATGTGTTATCTTTACCTACAATTCCAGTGAAATTGGCTAATGTACATGAGTAATGTGATGGCTTGCACAAAGTTAAATCTGACTAAATCTGTTGACTGCTTAATTGATGTGGGAAGAACAAGCTTCAGCTTACAGTTAGCAAATCAATTACGTCACTTCTTAAATCGGGCAAGCAACTGATTTGCCTTTTAATTTTTTTTTTTAAAATAACAACTTGCTGTTGTTGTAATATTAACAGTAATATTATTATATCTTGCCCAGAAAAAAAAACAAAGTAGCAAAAAATGCTTAAATACTTATTCAGAAATCTTTTGTATATTTATCTAAAAAGACAATGAAACCAAAAACAAATAAGTATTTGGTTTTTTAAAGTCTTTTAAAACTTTAAAGGAAACCTTGGAGTAATAAGTATAATTTATTGGAATTAATTTGAAATTGTACTGATATCTCTGTTGTTGTTATTTTTATTCTTCCATTGAGTTGTTCCTACCATGACACCATTTTTGAAGTACATTTTTAAAAATGCACTCTTTGTTTGTTTTTTCACTTTCCATCCTGAATCACCTTGTTTGGCTGGGAAGTCAATCATTCTGGTATACGATGGTGAACTCTTTTCTTTGAGAGTCTTGGCCGAGGACTTGGTCTCTGTTTCTAGAGTGATGGAATGATCAAGTCAATATATAGATGCGATCTTCTTGAGGAAATTGTTTAGAGATGCAGTAGACAGTATATCCAAGAACAAATGTTCCATCATCCAGGCCATGGTGGTCCTAAAGGTGCTTTTTCAAGAGGCAACTGGACTTCCTTGTTTGTTTGGTTTTTGAAGACGTTTCGCTTCTCATCCAACAAGCTCCTTCAGCTTTCTTGGATGAGAAGCTTTAAAGAAAAGCCAGAAAGCCCAGCTGTCTCTTGAAAGAGCACCTGTGGGCTATCCAAGAGCAAGTTCATAATGTGCTGTCCCAGCCAGTTTATGGGAATTGGTAAATTACTTAGGAATTGTGAGCTGTCCCCTTAAGGGAATGCATCATGGGAAATGTAGTTAACGGTATACTCATGAACTGATAAGCAGCTTAATAACCATCTTTTACCTGCGTTGATGATATACAAAGGATTGGTCATTATAGAAGAGCTTCATCACAAATGTGAGTTATGAAGATACCTGATGTACCAATAAATGTACTTCGTTATGGATGTTTTGTGGAATTATCTATCTGCATCTGCACAGCCACAAATCCACCTCTGTGCATGAGACAAGACAGCTCACTCTGTTATGCGGGGCTAGAGATTCAAACCATCAAACTACCAACTTTTCTGATTGACAAGCTCAGCATCTTAGCACTGAGTCACTGTGTCTCTAATTAATCTAATTAATACATATTTGTGTGAATTCAAGGTTCTTCTGGTCAAGGAAGGGCTCTGTAAACCAAAGCGACTTTTTATGTCTGAGCATAGCCTAGGATTTTTTTGTGTGAGCCATTTTCATCCAAAGCTGAAGGAAGTTTTTGTTTCTCTCTTATGACAGGATTTCGGAGAAGCATAAGGGCTGCTCAAAGTTCTCTGGACCTGACTGATGTTTGTCTCAGCCAACATAAAGAGAAACTCCGAACAGCTTTCAGGCCAGTGCTGAAGAGGTGAAAAAAGTGAGTCATGATGCTGTTGCATTGTATGGAGAAATGACTTGTGAAGTACCGGAGGCTGAACCAGTTCCCAACATCCTTGATCACTGACTGTGTTGGCAGCAACATTTGGAGCCTGAAAGAGTTCTTCATCCAAGTCTGGAGCATCCCATATGCTGTAGAGCTGTTTTGTTATGAGTTGCTATTTTAACAAAGGGAAATATGTTTGCAATTTGTTCCATGCTTTCCCTCTGTCTTTATTTTGGCCAGAAAATGCTATTAGTGGGCTCATTCTCATCCTAAAATTGAGGGTTTGGGGAAGATTTCATGAAAAACAGGAAAGAGAAACCAAGTCAACTTAACCAAGAAAAGAGTACAGGATTCAAAAAGCAATTGATGGGATTCAATCTGTTATTTCTTTCAATGAAGTGTTTTCTTTAAAAGAACATTCAAAGGTCTTAAAGTGGACATTAGCAAGAGATAGGAACATTTATAATAGTCTAATCCAGTACCCAGGCAAAGTCTACATATTTTTTTGGTTTAGTCTATCCCTCTGTAATGATTTTGTTTAATTCACAAATGACCAGAGAAGCAACTAAAATTTAAGAAGAGACATTTCAGATAATGTAACAGAATGCTCCACATTGTTCCTTGTATTTTAACATGAAAAAACAAAATGAAGCCAAATTTCAACCAACTGGCATTGTCTGTAATTGTCACGCAAAAGTTAATGTAGTAGAAGTCATACCAGTAATGACCTGGTATTTGAATGTCACATTTGTTCAAAATCCAAATTCAACTCTGTCTGCCTTCCTATCAATGCATTTAAGAAAACCATCTGCTGTCTACCAATAGATTGGTCCTGATTGTTCCTTTACTAAATGATCAAGATGGGGGATATTTTATCAGAGATACTTCACCAAACTTTTACTTTGGCTAATGAGATCCTGAAATTCTCTCTTTCAGGTTATTGAAAACCATCATGTTACTTGAACTTCTCAAGAAGGTATAGAACCATCAAGCTTCCAGGGAAGACACCCATTATCTCCAATGTGAACCTTCTCTTTGTTTTCCTCTTTCTCAGTGCTCTTCAGAGCATGAATGATTGTAACAGCTTCTCATGTCAGAGGAAGGGAAGAGATAACCTTATGAAACACAACTTTTACTATCACAAGGCCAATCAGAAAACATACATTGGGACATTTTTTTGCTAATGTTATATGAGCATTTCTCATGCACTAAGTTTGTCATCAAACTACATTATTTGAACTATGACTGTGCTGTCCCAGCCTCTGTGCAAGAGACAGAAAAATGACTCTCTGGTAAATTTCTGCCAATGTATTTTGGATTTCGGAGAGACTTTGGCTTCTATTGTAGATCTGTGTTGTTCTCTGTATAATGGAAACTAACAATGTGGTTATTGAACCAACCTCTTTCTTTCTTTTTTCTTCTTTTTCGTATCCCAAATATGTTCAGGATGTGTGGGAGTTAACATCCTTCCATCAGGTCTTCAGACCCATCTTTAAATGAAGTGTGTTTGTGTGTCATGTTTCTTCAAGAGAGTCCTTTCCTAGTTCAACCTGCACATTTGTTTACTATTGCCTTGTACAAAGATATCACAGAAAGTATTTTTAAAACTCTCGAATTAAAAATCCAACCATCGAATGCTGTCGAAAAAAATATGAAATTTAAGAGACAGGAAGAGAGTGTGTGTATGTGAGAGAGAGAGGGTGAGGAGGGAGGAAGGGAGACAAACAGCACTCATTGAGATTCATTACTGTGTCAATACCAACTGAATTCTCTCAGTTTTGTTTCTTATATAATATTTTAAAATCCAGTTTGGGGCAATTTCCCTACTGATATGTTTTCCCACTATCTGTCCACATGACTCTATCATATTTATTGTACACCCATAGTTATTGTGTCAGGTAAATCCAGCTTGGGGAGAGGTGTATACTGAACTTGCATCAGACAATAGGCTTTCTTGTTGTGGCTGGGTTCACACATTCGACTAAGTTAAGTTCCTCTGTCCGTCTCTCTGGCTGTCCCACTGTCCATCCATCTATCTGTCCACCCATCTGTCCATTCTTCTTTTTTCCTCTCTAGCCATGATAGAGACTTCCAGAATTTATCCAAGGACTGGAGCAACCCATGGTTAGCCACTCATCACGAATCTGGATTCCACTTAATTGATTTCAATATTTTGGTACCCTTTTTGGAGTTTTACATCTCTCTAAACTTTATAACGTTGAGGCCAGAGTTAAAAGAGGGCATGAGCCTGGCTCGGATACCATGGACAGCTCCAAAGTCATCCACCTGCTCCAATAAAGGTCTAGAAAGGGTCTAAAGACACATGGTGATGAGCAAAGTTGCTCTCAGGTAGATTGGGAATCGCGGCATGACAGTCTCACAACCTTACACTTTCTGGATTGGATCTCTTATTCAACCAGTCTCAATGCATTCTCTATGGATAACTCACCCCAATTGGCAAGAAAGTTTGTTGTGTGAATATCTGCCTGGCTTGTTAACAGAGCAACAACATTTCCTTGAAGGCGAGGAAGGGATAAAGTAGGACATTCTTAGTAGGTCATTATCCCAGTTTAGTTAAAAGAGCATTATTGCCTTTGACAAAGTTGAGACAGAAAGAAGTCCATCACTCGGCATTCTTTCTCCTTAATTAAAAGTGTCACCAAGCATTATCTGGGCAGACAAATAAATAGAGTTTAAACCCAGAGAAGAATGAAGCTTTGTTTCTGGATTCATTGCAAGCAAGGCCCATAATTTAATCACTGTGCTAATTAAGAGGTCATCTGCAGATCAACCCACGACTAGCTTTCCCCCAAGTTCACTGAGGTCAACATTTTGTCCGTGTGTCATTTGCGATCAATATTATCCAATGGATCCTGCTTTCGTAAATCAGCAGGATGGATCTTGGTTATTGAGTAGAGACTGATACATGGATCAGGAAAGGAGCAGGAGAGGAAAGAGTGGAATAGTGGAAGAAATAGAGGGGTTAAAAGTCTACACCTTCAGATCAGCGGCATCCAAATATTTAAGGAAGATTCTTAAGTGTGTATGCATTTGATTTCCACATTCAGGATAATTTACAGCCCTGTGAATGAAGTTTTTCCATGAGACACATTTTGTATGGAGAGAGGTGAAATGGCTGATCAAACATGGCTGCATTATTTGAAATGGGAATTAGCATATCTGGAATCCTAACCTTTGTACCAGAGTCCTCGCTATTTATGGAGATTCTCAGTATATCCAGGTCATGGTGCTTTTTCAAGGTGCTTTTTCAAAAAGCAACTGGACTTTCTTTGTTTTTCCTCGAAGTTGTTTCGCTTCTCATCCAAGATGCTTCTTCAGCTCTGAAGGAAGAACTGGAGAAGCTTCTTGGGTGAGAAGTGAAACGTCTTCAAGGAAAAAGAAGGAAAGTCCAGTTGCCTTTTAAAAAAGCACCTTTGGGACAGAATCTTGATCCAATTTGCCAAAAGGGAGCTACATGTAATTCAGCAAAAATTAAAAGTGATACACCTGAGAGTGAGTTAATCCGTACAGTCAACCTCCATTCAAGAGTTTCCTTTGTATTCTTTGAATAGTCATTAAATAAATTGTAACTCAAGGACTATCTGTAATTGTAATTGGACCCTGATTCCCTGAATAATATCTGTTTTATAGATTATTTCAATGGTGGCTGTAATTTTTTCTCCACATAATTGTCAGCTGCTTTGAAAGCGCATCCTGGAACACACGTAGATACACCTACATTTTAATGCATTTACCGGATAAGTAAAAAAAACAAGCAGAAATATTTATGCTCTGTGGGTTTGCTGAGTGTCTCTTGGTCCTTGGCAAAGAAAAGAGACACGATGGACTATCAATCCTCAGTAGCACAGTTTTGATAATGTCTGAAATTAGACAATGGCAACCATGGCATTGAAAACTTTCTTGAGTTGACAGTGGTACATTTGGAAGTTTATATACAGGTGTTTGTGAACTGCCCTTCCATTCCAGAACAGAGTAATATTTAAAGAATGATTGTTCATGCAAACACTTTCTCTTCAAGCTAAGGACTGTTCAATGATATATGTGTACATATGTACAAACCCTTCATTCTTAATTTAAGTCTAACTCTATCCAACTTCATACATTGTCATTCAGGTACTAGACACGATCTATTCATTCTTTCTGTTATGCATCTCCTTTCTGACTTCCTTCTTTTGGGAAAGGGCAGGAGATCAAAGGAACAACCCAAGCTGAAGACTGACCTGCAGTATGCAGGCACAGAAATTAAGCCATAGAAAGATAAACATTATTTCAAGTCAGATTTAAAGGAGTAGTGCTTGTATTAGAGTATTAGCCCCATTCAGAGGCTTTTGAAAGGCAGACCTCTCGATTTTTCCTCCCTCCCATTCTTTCTCAAGAGGTACGTACACTAGGTATATCTTGATATTCAACCACATGGATCCATCGTGTCTTTCGTGCCCTGAAATTTAGAAACAAATATCAGTGGATCCAGCTATTTAAAACCCAAAATTACCATCAGCTAATGTAATACAAAACACATCACCAGTTTTGGCCACTGTTGTCCTAAGGATAAAGAGAGTGTACACAGGCAGGCTACCTGTCAGGGTTTCAATTAACACACCTAACACCCCCTGCCCATGCAATCCATCACGTGGTCCAATCAGGCCAGATGGTCTCAGATCCCACCCTCCTTGCACCTGGTGGGAATATCCTTGGTTCTCAGAGGAAAGAATTTTATTGTCAGCGTTCCAATAAAACTCTCCATTTCCATTCAGCACTCAGAAACAAAGTTTTCCCAAGTATGAATTTATTAGAGAAGTCATATTGGCACATCTAGGAAAACTAAATCCAAGAGTTCTGGGTTTTCCCTTCCCCAAGATAAATTCAAAGACCCATCCCCTGCACCCATCAGTCCATCACATGGCCCAATCAAACATTGTCCCAACTGGAGACATTCCTCCAGACTCTCCTCTCCAGATGAAGGGTAACTTGTCCTTGACTTCTGAGAAAGAATGTTGTTGAGTCTAATCTTCTACTCACTAAGAAATCCCCCCTCCCAAACTCGCAGGCATTAAATGTGGCAGCCTCGAAGCTTCCAAGTAAAATATGGCTTCCAAGGCTGACATTTATTTTGGATACAATCCCCCAGCTAATCTCTACCTCCCACCTCCTGGTTCCACAGCTCAACTCATCTCTGCTGTGGCAACCCAGAAAGTTCAAGGGGAAAAATGGCTTCAGGGCTGATCTTGAACAAAAGTGGACTATGGATCAACAGCTTTTATCTTTTGAGGTTTGATGTCTAGAAGAGGAAACTGAACCTCAGTTATGGAAGCAACTAGAAATGGAACCTCCTACTTACACGGGAACATGGGAAGCCTACCTACACTTAACTCCCAGCCCACCCAAATCTTTAGCCAACATGCCAACCATTTCCAGTTGTTGTTCTTGGTGGAATTCCCAACATTTCTGATGTTCCTTACAAAATTCAAGAAGTATTGATTAAAGGTCACCCTTCACATTACAACCAGTGAGTTCTGGTGAATCAACAACTGAATTAAGATGACCAATCAGGGTGTTTTTTTTAAGATGTGCTTTGGTTTCCTTCCCTCCTCTTCTCTTATTATTAAAGGTCAAACAGGCCTTGCTACAGATTATCCAGCTATCTCAATATTTCCCTGCAATCTGTCATCCCAGCAACATCTCTCAAAATATAATCTTTTGGAATCATATTCTGAATACTGTTTTGATTAAAAAGAAAAAGAAAATCAGAGCTAGGACTGATGTGGAACTAATATGAAAAAGACTAGAGGTGCGGTGAGCAGACCCCTTCCGTATTAAATAATCAAAATAAACGAATAGGTTCAGCCAGCTTGCTCTTGTAAAAAAAAAACCAGAAAGCAACGCTCCATGCATTCATTAAACCCAATGATTAAAATCTGTTGGAAGGTCTTTATTACAGAGCAGATTTTGAGACACAGAGAAGAGAACTGGATAGATTTTTCTAGCTTTCTCAAGCTTGTTTTGTCCTACAGGGATTGCTTGCTTGCTCCAAAATTATGTTTGAAATGTGGGCTTTGGTTCTTAAAACAAAATTTACATTGTGTGGCAGGGAAGGGACTTTTATAGAGCTCTACATAACGTTTGGAACGGCCTGCCTTCTGGGATGTCCCCTTAATCATACTGAGGTCTAGGACTAGGATTTGAATATATGTGGTCCTCGGCTTAATAACAGTTCCTTTAGAGATCATTCAAACTTACAATGGAACTGAAAAAGTGACTTATGCCCATTTTTCACGCTTATGATCGTTGCAACATCCCCATGGTCACATGATCAATATTCAGATACTTGGGAACTGAATTAGAATTAGAATAGAATAGAGCTGGAAAGGACCTTGGAGGTCTTCTAGTCCAGCCCCCTGCTCAGAAAGGAGACCCTATCCCACTTCAGACAAGTGACTGTCCAGTCTCTTCTTAGAAACCTCCAGTGATGGAGCATCCACGATTTCTGAAGGCAATTGTTCTCACTGTTAGGAAGTTTCTCCTTATTTCCAGGTTGCTTCTCTCTTTGATTAGTCTCCATCCATTAGTTTCTTGTCTCGCCATCTGGTGCTTTGGAAAATAATTTGACCGGTTCATATTTATGACGGTTGTAATGTCTGGCAGTCCTATGATC
This sequence comes from Bungarus multicinctus, assembly GCA_023653725.1. Classification (NCBI taxonomy): domain Eukaryota; kingdom Metazoa; phylum Chordata; class Lepidosauria; order Squamata; family Elapidae; genus Bungarus; species Bungarus multicinctus. The sequence continues at coordinate 4,153,882 of CM042839.1, read as the reverse complement.
CCCTTCTGCAACCTTCTAACAAGCAAAGTCAGTCATCATTTTATTTTAACGACCCCATAATCCCTTGCGCGGGTAGAGTCTGGGCAAGTGAATGGAGCTAGCAGAGTGTTTACTGGCCGGATGCCCTTCTTGTTGCCAATGCAGAGTTTTGTTCAGCAGATATATTCCCATTGTGCCCAGAAAGAGAAATATTTGCCTCTACTTAGAATCGAACTCACAGGCTCCTGATTGTGAGGCGAGAGCTCCACCTCTAGACCATCGAACCACTCTTCACAAGCAAAGTCAATGGGAAAGACACATTTACTTAACCACTGTGTTGCTAACTTAACAACTGTGGTGATTCACTTAACAAACTTGGCAAGAAAGGCTGTAAAATGGTGGAAAATTCACTTAACCAACGTGTCGCTTAGCAACCAAAATGTTGGGGCTCAATTGTGATCCTAAGCTGAGGGCTATCTGTATTATGTTTCCACCAGACTTAGAGTGTGATTCTAACTATGGCTACCACACATAAGCTGTACAGAAAATTAAGAATAATAACCAATGTTTTGGCAAGTATCATCGGTTTCCAAAAATATAAGCAACCAGCAAGCTAGCAATAACTAATATGAGATGATCAGCCACTGAGACGTTGTAGAAATGTCTACTCCAATCTGGTTTTCTGGGTTGTGTGCTGCCGTTGCCTGGAGTTGTTAATAAACAATCAGGGCATTTCCATGAAATTAACTTTAGAACTACACTTGACACTCATTTTCCCCCCTCTCAACAGTAGAAAGGAAGCCCAATGCCATTTAAAAAAAAAAAAAAACCTCTTAACTATATCAACATAGAAGAAGAAAAATAGCCCAGAAAACTAAATTAGTTGGGTTTGAGTTTTACCATCCTCCATTTTAAAGATTTAAGGATATAAGAGCAGTTCATTAGTGAAGACATAAATTCCATCTTACATGTTCTGAAATAATTGACTTTTCATCTACAGCTAATCAAGACTTCCTTCCTTCTTAAGTTGCACACTTAAATATTAGGCTTGAGAGCAATTAGAGCTTCAGTTTGAAGCTTTGTTCTTTGCTGTTTTCACTATTAGCACTGGGAACTTTGCAAAACTAGCAATATATTGATGGTGGTCACTGTAGCAGAGCAATGGTTTAGAGTTAAGGGTATTATATCATGCTATCATAAGCAGAATTTCTCTGTTCTGAAAAAAAAACAAAAAACAGCAGACTTCATCTTCCCTTGATTTTGTTCCTCCCAGACAAAACTCAGCTTATTTCAGCCCAGGCTAATTCTGAAATCAAAGTCAGCATGAATAAACATGTTGCAGAAGATCATAGACTTTGGTGCATCTCCAAGAGAAAATATTCCAAAGTAGATTTTGCTAGACCTGTCTCATTTATTTTCTATAGTCTGACCTTAGCAGTTTGATTTTGTGGTTGAGACACCAGGCTAGAAAGTGGGAGATTGTGAGTCCCCGCCTTAGGCATGAAGGCCAGCTGGGTGATTTTGGACCAATCACCAGGAGACTGTGAATTGTAGTCCCACCTTAGGCATGAAGGCCAGCTGGGTGATTTTGGACCAATCACCAGGAGACTGTGAATTCTAGTCCTGCCTTAGTCATGAAGGCCAGCTGGGTGACTTTGGGCCAATCACCAGGAGACTGTGAGTTCTAGTCCCACCTTAGGCATGAAAGCCACTGGGTAACCTTTAGCCAACCCCTCTCTCTCAGCCCAATCTATGTTCCAGGGTTTTTGTGGAGAAAATTAAAGGATGAATATGGATATGTTTACTGCCTTGAGTTATTTGTAAAAATAGTAATGACGGGATATACATTAATCATCAATCAATTAAACAATCAGTCTGTCTGAGAAAGGGAGTATTACCAGTAGACATTAAAACAATTATTGGAAGTAAGTAAACTTAAGGATTTCCTCTTTCAGAGTCTAGAACCAAATCTTTAATTGAACTTAAAAAATAACAGGCTCTCTTCAAAACCACAGGGTTCCTGGAATTAATTCCCCCAGCAAATAGCCCACAGTCCCTCTTAATCCCCATCAAGGATCATTTGGCCAAACCTTGAATGAAATAGCCTGCTCTCAAAATTAGGCTGATACTGAAGATGGTGGTTGGGTTTTCATCCCATTCTGAAAAGTCAGAAATGTCTCATCCAATGCACGGAGCCAAATCAGTCCTGGAGACTTAAAGACGTCACCTTATTGTTCCATTTTGTTATTTTTTTAAGATAGGAAAACAGAAGTTTTTTTCTCTTTGCTGGGAACATTATCTTCCGGGAAGGGACTTTATCAATCTAGCTCCCCACATCCGGATGTAGATTTTCTGTCTTTGGGGGAAGCAGGGAGCAAGAAGAACTTCACGATTAGATGGAAATTGAGAGATTTACGGGGTTATCGGAGTACATTGCTTCTCCATGAGTAAACATGTGGCTGCTTCCTTCCAAATTGTTTCCACCTGTTGCTTCCTCCACCCATCATCCTTTTTTTTCTGAAACTCGTGAGATGAGAAGAAATGAGAAACTCAGATGGATGCCAACTGGGTTAAACAATCACATACACACACACACACAGAGAGAGAGAGTTGTTATGCAAATAGAATTCAGATGTAGATTATCTCATTTGCACACTTCGTTACACATAGAGAATGCAAAGAGGAATAAAATTGTCTCCATGGCCTCGCAGGGAACATGTCTCATCTGGGTGGAATTTCTGGGACAGCTGACTTGAGCTTCTCCTTATCTAAGATGAGCTGCTAATGAATATTGGTCCAAATTAACTGGCACATCCAGGAGAGAACTTGGTACTCAAGTAATCCATGAAAAGTTGGCTTTGTCCAGAGACGGACAAGATTTCCCCAGTCAATCCCATTTACCGTAGATGTTCCTCTGCCCTGATTGAGACCTTTGCCAAGGATGATCCTGGATGGGGTTATTATTTATTTGTAAATTGGATCAGAACCCTTTGAACCGAATGGACTTTGAACGGACAAAAGCATTTAAGTATAAAAACAGGATGCAAATCAGGAAAAAAAAAGGAAGTTAAAATATAAGCTAAATATTATAGAATGAAAAAAAAAAGTGGTATCCTGGTCTTCTTACCAGCACAGCTGGTCAGAAGTAAATTCAGACCCGAGTGGACATCCTGATCTGCTTTTCTAATCTCAAAGGGGAGAGAAGACAGTTAATTGTTTATCACTGTGTTGTTGTTGTTGTTTTCCTTTTTAAAAATCTGTTTTGTTTTTGACGAAATCTGTTTTTGCAATGGACACTCTTGTCAGCGTTCCAGCTAACAAACTCTACCTCCCAAAGTTCCATTTTATTAGAGTTGTCATATTGGCACATCTGGGAAAACTTGAATCGGAGAGTTCCGGGTTTTCCCTTCCCAAAAGAAATTCAAACATTCATTCCCTGCACCCACCAGTCCATCACATGGTCCAATCAAACGTAAGTCCCAATTGGAGACCTTCCTCCAAATACTCCTCTCCTGGTGAAGGGTAACATGTCCTTGACTTTCTGAGAAAGGATGTTGTTGAGTCCAATCTTCCACTTCTCTATGAAAACCCCCCTCCCAAATTCCCAGGCACTAAATGTGACAACCTGAAAGCTTCTAAGTGAAACATGGCTTCCAAGGCTGGCCACTCTATTTCCAGGTGACGAGGAACTCCAGAAGAACAGAGGGCAAGGTGACTGACAACCTAACAGAAATGGAAGATATAATATTCCAAACATTGAACTAAAAGCAGAAATTATTTTAACCCATCCTGTCCTAAAAAAATGAGATGTAGTTCAAGGCAATTAACTACAATGGGTGACAATTTTGTCCCTTCGTTTATTGTGGTGGCTTTCTTAAGATCTGAGCACAATTCTGAAATGTCCCGAAGGTAGAAAGAATTCCCTATTTTTTTTTTCTTGCAAAAAAAAAGTTATACATGGAACAGAGGGTTTAGCTCATCTTCGAAAGCTGGATCATCACCCTGTGTGTGTGTGTGTGTGTGTGTGTGTGTGTGTGTGTGTGTGTACATACATACACACATCTACATACATATTCTGATCTGATTGCTAAAGATGGGCTTAGCATCAATCTAATTTGATCCTGAACTTGGAAAAAAATAAAACGGAGTCATTTCAGGACTCCAACATCTGCTTATAGATTCTTTCTTATATTGCTGTTACCTGCTGTTCATCAGAAAACAAATTGCAAGCAGGAACAAGGTGGATAACATCCTGAGAAAAGTCTAATGATTTATTTAATCTGGATTTTCATCCCCCTCTGCTCTGGGCCCAATCTACTAAGAAGGATCATTTGGCGGGTGGGGGTGGGGGGTGGGGGAGAAATACACCAAAAATGAAAAACTGGGGTTTGGTGATGCACAGGAAACCTTGTTTTTCCTTGTTTTATAGTCTTGGAGGGCTTTCCTGTCTCGTTTCCCATTAATTTTTGGAAGGTGCAGGGATATTCATAACCAAAAAGCTACCTTATGGAGGTGGAAAGAAATTTTATTTATTGCTACATTGTTGTCAGGTTGATTGCTGTGTCCAGTACTCAAAAGAAGGAAGAGAGGGAAGGAGGGAGGGAGGGAGGGAGGGAAGGAAGGATAAAAAGGAGATATTCGCTTGTAGAATATCTGTGCTATGGGTTTAGTTTCACCCAAGTGTTAGCCATCATTATGCTATTGTTAGGTGATCACTTATGTAGTTTTCAGTGTTCAAAATAATAGAATGAAGGAAGGAAGGAAGGAAGGAAGGAAGGAAGGAAGGAAGGAAGGAAGGAAGGAAGGAAGGAAGGAAGGAGGGAGGGAGGGAGGGAGGGAGGGAGGGAGGAAGGAAGGAAGGAAGGAAGGAAGGAAGGAAGGAAGGAAGGAAGGAAGGAAGGAAGGAAAAATAGGTGAAATCAGCTTGTAAACAACTGTACACACTAGTGCATGTTCCACAATTCAGTTGGGATCAATTTTATAAATCATATCATCAGAATTATTTATAAAAAATCACTTGGAGCAGAATATCCAAAAACAGCAATCTAGAGGCAATGCCTTTATCCTAGCAATACCAGTAAGAAAGTTGTTATTGTTCCGCTTATTGATCAAAAGCTGCCAAAAGCTGTGCATTGCTTCATACAGTAAATGGGGAATGGAAAGCACATAAGATTAATTTTATGTTTAGATTCCTCAATTCACAAAAGAATGCTAGTTTTACAAGTCTTTTGATCTTTCTGGTTGAGATTTTTGACTGCTGGTATTCTACAAGGTTAAAGTTGAAACCCAATCTATTCACTAATCCTTGTGTGGCTAAATGAGGATCAATTCTTTTTCCTGACTGTCTCTCAACATTGTTTTCTTTCTAATCTCATATTCTCTAGATTCTTATACATCTTTTCTATTTATACGATAAAGCAACACTGTGGTTTAAATTCTTGATTTACAACTTGGCTACTTCGAGCTCTTTGTTAGCCAGTAGAAGACATCAGGATATTGGCTTCTGACTGTTTATTACCTATTTGCATGTTTATCCGATTGCTGTGGTCTTAAAACTTTTGATTTTATTACACATTGCACATATTAATGCTAACATAATTATAGGAACTTGGCCTTCCCTTCCTGGAACTTGCTTAGAGATGCCTTCAAAATGTAAATAACTAAAACCAGAAATATTTTTATTCAATTGTAACACAGATTCAGTTTGATTCTTATTGCCAGATGCACAAATATCTCATGGTTCTCAGTTGATGGAGCTTCAAACGATATCTGCTTGCTCACGGAGGAGTGGTGAATTAAAATTAAATTGAAAATAGCCCCAAACTTCAGCATACTCTAACACCAATGCTCATTTCATTAAATTATAACTTGAATGGTGCAGAATTTGGAGCATGTACATGAAAGCTAGAGGAGTTTAAATAAATTATCCAAAGCCACAAATTCATGCTACTCAAAAATATTAAGCAATGCAAGAGTTTTACATCCTCTTGCATTTCAAACCAGTGTTTATTATATCTCCATTTGCTTTGCTGATAATGGAAGAATCTAAATATCTGTGGGTTTCCTACCAAGATACTTTCTCAACTTAGAAAAATGTACTACAAGCCATTCAGCAACACCATATGTCCACAAAACTAGAGGGAAGAGAAAAAGAATAGAATCAAGTGATGACTATAAGGACATCCCTAAGGGAAAGAAAGAGCAGATGCATACAGGTTGGCTAGCCAGGAAATAAAATAAAATAAAAAGCCACTTCAGATTTATTTATTTCAGCTTTCCATTGCTTTCCACGGCTCTCTGAAGATCCATAGAAAATTTCTTTGGGGAACTCTGTTCCTCTCCAACTTCTGCTTCTGTTTGGATTCTTGGCCAATTTATCCGCCTGTTTCTGGGATGTTAGTAAGGGAGTTGGGGGCTGTGAGACTTTCAAGCTTTAAAATATGCAAGAGGTTGTGAAGGGAAAAGAGTTTTTTTTGGCTACGTGCCCTTGTTAAAACAAATAATTAGAGCTTGACAAAAGGAAAGGGCTCTTCGACTGTTTTCCTCGTTTTTCTCTCTCTGCTTGGTGCCTGCATTTCTTGGCACCAAGCTGGCTTTAGTATCCAAGTTCAGACATTCAGTCACTCAGAAACTTCTGGTTCTTACAAATGAGCTTGTGTAAGAGATGAGCATCAACCACACAATTTCTTACCCACCCATAGAACTTCCAAGTTGAGTCTTCTGTGGGAAATCAAGCCTCCCTTTATTTATTTATTTTTAAAGTCTGTTCCTGAGTTATAAAGACATACGCAGAGATTACAATTAAGGAAATTGCAACTAAGATAGTTTGCAGCAAAACCTCATCCAGAAAGGGATTAAAGACGAGCAGAAAAAAATCAACCAGGAACCTGGGGGACATGAAGCTGACTTTGTGGTGTGTGTCATACCTGCCATCCAAAAGTCAAACGTAGCATGGCATAAAATCAAGACATGGCAGGAAGAAATGTTGGGTTTAAAAATTAACTTTATACTAGAGACGTTCCTATTAGGAATAATAAAAGAGAATTTTAGTAAAGCAGATATTTACCTAATTATTCATGTTACTACAGCAGCAAAACAATTGCTTGCCCAAACTTGGAAGTCAAAAGAAATCCTAAATGACGAGGCAATAATAGACAAGATTTTTCAATGCACTGAACTAGACAGTCTGACATTAGAATTGAAAGAACGAGACGTATCAGAATATTATAAAGTATGGAACAATTTCTAAGTATGGAGGGATATGAAAGGAAGTCTATAAAATGTAAGTTAGAATCTAAGATGTAATTGAAATGCAACATAATGATTAAGATATAAAATGACACAAAGATCAAATGAAAATATGTGTGTGTGTATATATGTATATGTATATGCATATAAATGCTTATATTACTTACTGATTTTTTTCTGGTATAATAATGTAAAAACTGATATGTATGTCAAAGAAAGTCCACCACGTTCAAGATTTTTAAATGTTTATTTTCAATAAAAAATTATATTAAAAAAAGTCAAATGTGGCAGGTTGATCAAAATATTAGGATCCAAATCCAATTTTTTTAAACAAACTTTTAAACTTCTTTTATGGAAATGGCAGTCTCTGGTTGATAGAGAGAAATAAAGCTTGCCTTCATATTTCCATAAGAAAGATGGATCAGGATATCAAGAGAACTGGGAATTGCTGTTACTGTCCATGAAGGTCCAAAAATTGAAAGACAAAACCTGATTTCTATTAAAATCAAGAACTAAAAAACAGCCTTGGTGGCGCAGTGGTTAGAAGGCAATATTGCAGGCTAATTCTGCCAACTGCCAGAGTTCAATTCTAACAGATAATTAGAGTTGGAAGGTACCTTATAGATCATCTATTTTATTTATTTATTTTATTTATTTATTCCATTTATATACCGCCCTTCTCCCGAGGGACTCAGGGCGGTGAACAGCTCATCTAAAAACCCCACAAAGAATACAAAAGTTAAAAAATATTAAATTTCAATCGGCTGCTTGATAAAACTAACAAACCCCCCCCCCCTTAAAACCCAATTTAGAATTAATAAAATGGAGACCAAATTAAAACCATCTCAGCCAAGGCCGGCCTGCTCAAAGAGCCAGGTCTTCAACGTGCGCCTGAAGGCCCTCAGGTCCGTGCCGGTACGGAGCTCCGGTGGCAGAGTATTCCAGAGGGCGGGGGCACCCACAGAGAAGGCCCGACTCCTCGGCGCCGCCAGACGGCACATAGCGGCCGACGGCACCCGGAGCAGACCCTCTCTGTGGGAACGCACCGGCCTGTTGGAGAACGCTGGCAAAATGCGGTCCTGAAGGTAACCTGGTCCCATGCCATGGGTCGCCCTAAAGGTCAAAACTAGAACCTTAAAGCGAACCCGGAGAGCCACCGGCAACCAATGCAGCTCGCACAGGAGAGGCGTCACATGGGCGCTACGTGACGCCCCCATGATCACCCGCGCGGCTGCATTTTGCACCAGCTGGAGTCTCCAGATGCTCCCCGCAGGGAGCCCCATGTAGAGGGCATTACAATAGTCCAGGCGAGAGGTGACAAGGGCCTGAGTGACCGTGTGCAAGGCGTCCCGATCCAGGAAGGGCCGCAACCGGTAGATCCGACGGATCTGATGAAACGCCCCCCTGGAGACGGCCGCGATGTGATGTTCAAGCGACAGCCGTACATCCAGGAGGACTCCCAGGTTGCGAGCCCTCTCTGTGGGGGGCAGAACTTCCCCCCCGATAGCCAGCGAAGGTGTCAGCTGGCTATATCGGGGCGCCGGAAACCACAGCCACTCGGTCTTGGATGGGTTGAGCCGAAGCCTGTTCCCGCCCATCCAGTCCCGCACAGCCTCCAGGCACCTAGACATAGCCCCCACGGCATCGTTGGGGTGGTCCGGAGTGGAGATGTACAACTGGGTGTCATCTGCATACAGATGACACCTCACTCCAAGACCACGAATGATCTCACCCAGCGGCTTCATGTAAATGTTGAACAACAGGGGAGAGAGGACCGACCCCTGAGGCACCCCACAAACCAGGGGCCTAGAGGTGGACCTCTCCCCCCCCGCCAACACGAATTGCGAACGGTCGGAGAGGAAGGAGGAGAACCATCGAAGGACGGTTCCACCAATCCCCAACCCCCCCAACCGTCGCAACAAGATACTATGGTCGATAGTATCGAAAGCCGCCGAGAGATCTAATAGAACCAGGACAGAGGAGAACCCTCTGTCACGAGCCCTCCAGAGATCATCAACCAACGCGACCAATGCCGTCTCAGTGCTATGTCCAGGCCTGAAGCCCGATTGGAACGGATCGAGGTAAGTAGCTTCCTCCAGGTACTGGGGGAGCTGACGTGCCACCACACTCTCAACAACCTTCGCCACAAAGGGAAGGTTGGAGACTGGACGATAGTTGTTTAAAATAGCTGGGTCCAGGGAAGGCTTCTTGAGGAGGGGGCGCACCACCGCCACCTTCAGGGCGGTAGGGAGCACCCCCTCTCTCAAGGAAGCGTTGACAATCCCCTGGAGCCAGCCTCGTGTCGTCTCCCTGGCAGCCGAAACCAGTCCAACCCCCCGCCCAAGCAGGAGAGCCTACACCATTTCTGACAAATGGCAGTCCAGTCTCTTCTTGAAGGTCTCAAGTGATGACGCTCCCACAACTTCCAAGGGCAAAGCTGTTCCATTGATTGATTGTTCTCACTGTCAGAAAGTTTCTCCTTATTTCCAGGTTGAATCTCTCCTTGTCCAGTTTCCATCCATTATTCCTTGTCTGGCCTACAGGTGCCTTGAAAATAGCTTCCTCCTGTCTGTGGCAGCCCCTCAAATATTGGAAGACTGCTATCATGTATCCCCTGGTCCTTCTCTTCACTAGACTAGCCAAGCCCAGTTCCTGCAACCGTTCGTTGTGTGTTTTAGCTTCCAGTCCCCTAATCATCCTGGTTGTTCTTCTCTGCACTTTTTCTAGAGTCTCAACATCTTTTTTATAATGTGGTGAGAAAAACTGGATGCAGTACTCTAGGTGTGATCTCACTAAGGCTTTATAGAATGGTATTAGTACCTCCCTTGATCTTGATTGTATCCCTCTGTTAATGTTTGCACGCTCAAGGCTGACTCAGCCTTCCATCTTTCCAAGGTGGATAAAATGAAGACCCAGATTGTTGAGGGCAAGTGGCTGACTCTGGGAATCGTTTAGACAGGGTTGTAAAGCACTGTGAAGCAGTATATAAGTCTAAGTGCTGATGCTATTGCTAAAACATTGATATGAAATGATAAGAACTTTATACCAGAAATGTGTCCATCTCCATCCCTCTTTCACCGTAACCAGCAAAATTACACTACTTTTGTAAGTCTGTCTCTTTGTGACTAACATCTGCAAAACCACAACATTCTAGCCCATCCCCATTTTAATCTTGGCTTTCTTTAAAGATTTCATGTTTGGAAACAGATGGAAATTTGGCTGTCAATCAAACCTACTTATGGTGCGTCTACCAAGATCTTTTCTAAGATCTGTTGGAGAAGGATGGAGAGACTTACATTGTTAAAATGTAATGGCTTTATCATAGTCATTTCACATTAAACTGACTACAGAGGGACTTTATTGCAAGAATGAAACAGGATCATAATAGGAGCTTTGGGAGAATTTTCACTAGAAGGCTTCTGATGTTGCTAACAATGCAGCTATGCCATGTCCAGGCGTCTCCTTGACACAACAGCCATTAAACAAACTGTTTAATAACTCATTAGTTAATCTGGCTGGCAAATAAGTCTGAGAAATGAAGATTGGAAGAAAAACACACCGCATAGGGCATATGACACCCGCTTTTGAAGCTCTTTCCATGTAGCATTAGAACAAAAGTAGCATGCTAATATGACATTTACAAATAATTCCTAACCACAGCCTAATTAACTTATTGTGTGTGCATTAAAGCAGTAGACTACATTACATTAGAAGACAGGATGGTGAAAGGGAAGAGCATTGTTGGTTCCGTTGCAAGGAAACTTAATATATTTGCTTATTTAACCAATTTATTTTGGAATTAAAATGACTTTAAAAAAAAAAACCTGAAACACAGAAACCATTTGCTGCAGTGTTTCTCAACCTTAGTGACTTGAAGATGTCTGGACTTCAACTCCCAGAAGTCCAGACTTTTATGCTGGCTGGGGAATTATGGGAGTTGAAGTCCAGACATCTTCAAGTCACCAAGGTTGAAAAACACTGCCTTACTGCATAATCAACTGTAAAAACATTGGTCTAGAGACACTGTACTGTTTTCCTCTTAGTTTGTGTTAAGGATGCTAAATGTTTGGATCCATCTCTTCATCCTAAACTGTGGAAGCAGTGCCCAGTCGAACAACGACCCAGTCAGGCAGACAGAGAAGGTATGTTCTGGACACCATCAGTTAAGTGATTTATACTGCATTAGTGAGGCCATACTTGGAAGACGGCATCCAGTTCTGGTCACCACAATACAAAATACTTGACGAGACCCTAGAAAGAGTGCAGACAAGAGCAATAAAAATGAGAAGAGGTCTGTAGTAAAAGGAATGGTTAAAGGAACTAGATATCCTGCAGAGACTTCTTAGCTGAGCTTGATTGTTTTCTTGCAGACAATTTCATGACCCAAACTAGGTGACATTTGCTAGTCTAATGAATGTTACCTAACTTGGGTCATGAAATTGTCTGCAAGAAAACTGAGTTTAGAGACCACCAAGGAACCCTTGATTCAACCTTACATCAGGGGTGAAATTCAAAATTTTTCCCTACTGGCTGTAGGGTGTGGCTGTGGGTATGGCTTGGTATAATAGTAATAGCAATCAGGAACAACCAGGGACGATTTTTTTACCGATTCAAATCGTCCCTACCACCTGTCCCGAGGTGGGCCGAGGTGGTTGAATTTAACTCCTGGTCTACAATTATTCTCTTTGATTGAGATCCCTTTTCAACTTAATTGCTCTTCTCTGCCCTCTTTTTAGATCCAAATGTTTAATGGCCAATCCAAAAACTACGAGGAACAAGAAGTAGCAACCAGCAAACTAAGTAAGGGCTCTGATCTGTAGATACTTACAACCAGTAGCAATTATTGCTGTTGTTATTGTTATTACACATGACACAAAATCCTTACACCTCTCCATTAGTTATTCATCTGTTTTATCACCACTATGGGGTTCTATGGAGTTTTCTACGAGCCAGAATAGCTTCATCAGCTTTCTGACTATATATGTATGTGAACTGAGCGCTCTCTCTCTCATATTTTACTCCTTGCAGGAAGTAGACCAGTAGATCCTCAGAGGTATAGAGCTTAAGAGAAGAGTCCTACCTTCTTTCTTTTATTTTGCTCTTCTGAATAGTTCACAGAAATAGGGTTGACCATCCTTCCTTCCAAATGTCTGGGTTTATGTTTTAAGCATTCCAGCAGAAGAGAGAATAAAGATACATTTTTTCATTTGAAGTTGTCCACTGTTGAATCAAGCCAAGAGCAGCCCTTATAGGGAAGATGGGGAAGGCTTAAAAACTACTTGTAATGAAAAGGTCATCCTAGATGCATCCAATTCACCATCCATCATTTCTAAAGCAAATTCTGAAATGTGAAAATTGTCAGCTTTTAATTTGATAGGCCGGCTAATCATTGCCTGTATTGTTCTGGAGTTGTAATGTGTATTAAAACAGGTGAGATAAGGAGGAAATATGAAAAACAATGATTCTGAAAATAACTTTGGGATCTGGGTATTCCCCCCACCCCCTTCTAAACGCCAATCTCTCTTCTTGAAGACAACATATCCCTCCTCCTCCTCCCCTTCCTGAAAGACCTCTGAAGCATCTGCTCTGCATCTTTCCATATATTTATTCCTCAATTTGCTTACTCAGTTCTGTTTCTTTGTGGTTTCCTGGAATCCTTGTGACAAAGCCACAGCTTTGGTTCCTGTCCTTTAACAGCGCTGCAGGGCCCTGCCCGACACACAAAATTTGTTTCTAATTTTACATCTGCCAAAACACATTCCAGAGGTTGACAAATACACGCCAACAAAAATTGGTTGGCAATTCCCGCAAGTGAAGCCCGGCCAAAAGGAAATCAAACAGAACCAAAACTGCAGCATAAATATTTTCACACTTCTTTTAGGCTGGGGAAGCAAGAAAGTCTGTTGGTTGGTTTTCACTGTAGATATTTCTCTTTCCTGGAAAATTCTAGGGGTTTTGGGTTTTCACACACCCACACCCACACATGCACAGGCACTTATTGCCAATATGGGTCGACCAAAAGAACAAATGGAAATCTAAGCATCGTCAATGGAGCTTGTTGGGGTGTATTTCTTTTTCCTGCCTGTTTTCACTCTGTTTGAGTTAACCAGGTTTGCTCTGACAGTGTTCAAGGGAAAAGAGGATCAGGGAGAAAGTCTCAGGGGTGGAATGTGCTGTTTTTGTGCTTTTTTGGTGACTCAGTGTCTTGGGGTTAGGTTAGTGTTTTTTGTCTCTCGGGATCTAATTCTCTTGCACAATTTTCAGTTTCTTTGCTTTCCCAGAATTCTGTTAGATCCGAAGGAGTTCTGTTTGGACATGATAGGTAGGTAGGTAGATAGATACTGTAGTTAGATAGATAGACAGATGATAGATAGATAAATAGATAGATAGATACTGTAGTTAGATAGATAGACAGATGATAGATAGATAAATAAATAGATAGATACTGTAGTTAGATAGATAGACAGATGATAGATAGATAAATAGATAGATAGATACTGTAGTTAGATAGATAGACAGATGATAGATAGATAAATAAATAGATAGATACTGTAGTTAGATAGATAGACAGATGATAGATAGATAAATAGATAGATAGATACTGTAGTTAGATAGATAGACAGATGATAGATAGATAAATAAATAGATAGATACTGTAGTTAGATAGACAGATGATAGATAGATAAATAGATAGATAGATACTGTAGTTAGATAGATAGACAGATGATAGATAGATAAATAGATAGAAAGATACTGTAGTTAGATAGATAGACAGATGATAGATAGATAAATAAATAGATACTGTAGTTAGATAGATAGACAGATGATAGATAGATAAATAGATAGATAGATACTGTAGTTAGATAGATAGACAGATGATAGATAGATAAATAGATAGAAGATACTGTAGTTAGATAGATAGACAGATGATAGATAGATAATAATAGATACTGTAGTTAGATAGATAGACAGATAGATAGATAGATACTGTAGTTAGATAGACAGATAGATAGATAATAGATAGATAGATACTGTTAGATAGATAGACAGATGATAGATAGATAAATAGATAGATAGATACTGTAGTTAGATAGATAGACAGATGATAGATAGATAAATAGATAGATAGATACTGTAGTTAGATAGATAGACAGATGATAGATAGATAAATAAATAGATAGATACTGTAGTTAGATAGATAGACAGATGATAGATAGATAAATAGATAGATAGATACTGTAGTTAGATAGATAGACAGATGATAGATAGATAAATAGATAGATAGATACTGTAGTTAGATAGATAGACAGATGATAGATAGATAAATAGATAGATAGATACTGTAGTTAGATAGATAGACAGATGATAGATAGATAAATAAATAGATAGATACTGTAGTTAGATAGATAGACAGATGATAGATAGATAAATAGATAGATAGATACTGTAGATAGATAGATAGATAGATAGATAGATAGATAGATAGATAGATAGACAGATGATAGATAGATGATAGATAAATAAATAGATGATAGATAAATGGTAGATAGATGATAGATAAAGAAATACTGTAAATAGATAGATGATAGACAGATGATAGATAGATGATAGATAGATAGATAGATAAAGAAATACTGTAAATAGATAGATGATAGACAGATGATAGATAGATGATAGATAGATAGATAGATAGATAGATAGATAGATAGATAGATAGACAGATGATAGATAGATGATAGATAAATAAATAGATGATAGATAGATAAATGGTAGATAGATGATAGATAAAGAAAAACTGTAACTAGATAGATAGATGATAGACAGATGATAGATAGATGATAGATAGATAGATAGATAGATAGATAGATAGATAGATAGATAGATAGATAGATAGATACTGTAGATAGACAGATGATAGAAACAGAGAGAGATGGACAGCATACACTGATGACAGATAGAAGGGGAAAGAAGAATAGTGGGGGATGGATAGATGGATAAAGAGATAAAGAGATTTATAGACAGACAGATAGACAGACAATAGATATAAGGGATGGGGGCTTCCTTCCTAACTATTTAATCCCTCACCTGAAAACTGGAGTACTTAGGAACGTCTCAATTAAGTCTCCTGAATTTCAAACATTAGGAAATTGACTAATGAGTCATTGGATGTCATGGTTGCGCCCCTCCACACGCCAAATGTGAACCCATGATTAACCAAACGTAATGTATAGAATTAAACCCTTTTCTTGGGTTTGTGCAGAATGCTGAGAATGGGTACAGAGTAGCTCCCCACGTATTGGCCTCTCATAGAAAGCCATGTGAAAATAAGAGCTGTGGCAAAGTTGCAGTTACAAACAGGAAGTCCTCAAACCTCATATAATGCTAATTGAATCAGCAATCAATTACTTTCTGGAGAGTTGTGATCTATAACTTTGTCTGACTAAGAGGAAGGCAGAGAAGCCCTTCTTTCGAGGAAAATAGCAAGGGGCTTGCAATGAACTGCAGAGAAACCAAGCTGCAAAAACGGGGCGGTTGAAGAATATTTTTGCAGTAGCCCTTTGACCTTTTCTCTTATGAGTCCTGTAAAGCTTAGAGTGTTTACAAAGGAATGAGATTTTAAAAAATGAAAGCTTTCTTGTTGCAACATGCTGCAAAGACTGCTGGTCCACGCCAGGTCTGAAATGCTTGTGTCAGTCTGCTCCCTAGCGTTAGGACTGGGATGCAGCAGCTCAGTTGGGTTAATTTAAACTTTGTATACAGAGGATAGAAAAAGTCAGAGAAAGCTGGGCAACATCATTTCTCATCTCCTCCAATGTATATTTGTACAATTCATGAATCCAGAACCATCTTTTACTGAATTAACCCAGCCACATTTCAGCCAGTGAATTGATTTGTTTATTTATTTATTTTATTTTATTTTGTCAATCGATTATAAGATAACAGGTATAAGAATAAATATAGTTATGAGTACATGAGATAGATACTTATAAGAAAAATAAAAAAGAAACAATAGGACAGGGATGGTAGG
Source organism: Bungarus multicinctus (assembly GCA_023653725.1). Classification (NCBI taxonomy): domain Eukaryota; kingdom Metazoa; phylum Chordata; class Lepidosauria; order Squamata; family Elapidae; genus Bungarus; species Bungarus multicinctus. Next base: position 4,137,627 of record CM042839.1, on the reverse strand, counting down.
CACGTTGGTGAGCTTATGCACGCACCCTACAGACCTCTTAGGAAAGGGGTGAGGTCAATAGTAGACAGTCTAAGGTTAAAGTTTTGGGGGTTTGAGGAAGAAACCACAGAGTCAGGTAGACTATTCCAGACATTGACCACAAATAATACTAAATGCCTATGGAGGTTCTCAGTCCTCCAGATCATGGTTGTCTCAAAGGTGCTGTTTTTTTCAAGAGGCAACTGGACTTTCTTGGTTTTTCTTTGAAGACATTTCGTTTCCCATTTGAGAAGCTTCTTCAGCTCTGGTAGGAAAGTTTTGGATGAGAAGTGAAACATCTTCAAAGGAAAAAAAAAAAGGAAGTCCTGTTACCTCTTGAAAAAAGCACCTTTGGGAGCACTGAATATTGTTCCAATAGTTGAGGGGCTCCTACAAAGGTGAAGGGTGTGTGTGTGCTTCAAACTATTTTCCAAAGCACCAAAAGGCAGGATGAGAAACAATGGATGGAAACTAAGCTAAGAGAGAAGCAACCTAGAACGAAGGAGAAATTTCCAAATGGTGAGAGCAATCAACTTGATGGAACAGCTTGCCTTCAGAAGTTGTGGGTGTTTCATCACTGGAGGCTTTCAAGAAGAGACAACCATTTGTCTGAAATGGTAAAGGGTCTCCTGCTTGAGCAAGGGGTTGGACTAGAAGACCTCCAAGGTCCCTTCCAACTCTCTTATTCTATGTTCTATCCAGTGTTTTAAAGCAAAAATAATTCAAACAGAACAGAGTTGGAAGGAACCTTGGAGGCCTTCTAGTCTATCTGTAAAGACCTACCCCAATAGATACTAAAAAAAAAACGTGACTCTCTGCATGTCTAATTTGGTAATAGGGCTGCAGTATAAACACTCAAATGGCCATGAGATGGCAGTAAAGACAGGTGAGATATGGTAACCCTATGCTGCCATCTGGTGGCCAATCAGATCCTTTCAGCCCAGATTTAGTAGGCCTAGGGCAGGGGTCAGCAACCTTAAACACTCAAAGAACCACAAAGGTCCTAACAAGAAGCTCCCCCCCTCCCCCCAATTCAATTCTGGAGCTGAGCGGAAGTCTGGTTCCCCCACCATAGAGTTTCCTCCTAGTGCGGTATCCTTTTTCCTTTTACCGACTGGTGACAGGGAACTGCAGAAGAGGGATGAAAGAGCCGCATGCGGCTATAGAGCCACGGGTTGCTGACCCCTGGTGTACCAGCAAAAGAAAAAAGAAAAAGAGAAATAAGATGTTCATGGAAAAATAGTGCAGAACGTTATCATCTCTATCCTCCTATGCAAGTTCAGTTTGGAGTAGTTAGTTTTTAGTTATATTTACTTTATTCATCAGTCATATTCATTTTCTGAATTTGAATCCAGGCTTTCTTTAAAAAAAAAAGCCAAAAACATGTAGGAGTTCCCATTAATTTTTTCTGCATGTGTACAATGATTGTTAAGAGGCTACTAATTATTACAGACATAACTTCACCAAAAGTTAGTCGAATTGCAGATGAATTTTCCATTCCATTAAATGTTGGCATAGCAATCACAGGAACAGGAAATAAACAGCCTGGTGATTTTATACCTCTGATTTACAATTCCAAATCGCTGTTGTATTTTTTTTTTTTTTTTAGCAAATCTGAACTTTGGATTAGTGCCACGGTAAAAAGCAGAAGTAATCTATTAGTACAATATTAAAATTACATTTTAATATCAAGTACCTGAAACCAAAAAAAAAAAAAAAACAACCCAAAACTATTAACCCTCAAGCCAATGACTATTCATTAGCTAAGTCAATTTTGAATCCCATCAGGGTTCACATTGTACAAATTCGCACTGAAATTGATTTACTAAACCAGGGGCTTTGATGGTTCTGAAATTAAAAGGAGTAAAGAAAGGATGCTGCTAATTGAAGAACATAATTTGATTGCCTGTACAGGGTGTGGAACCTAATGACGATGGGATGGCAGTTTTAATTAAAGATAGTGGGCAGATTCACAAGGGTGTAACACTCAAGATTGAAAATGCATTTGTATGATGGCCACTTCTCTGGAATCCGTTCCTTCCAAAGCTGAAATACAATGTTGATAAAATGAAAACAGTGTGGATCAGGGGTCCCTAAATCCAGGAATTAGGATTACAGGTTGCACTGGGTAGGATTAGGGTCCTGAAAGATCAGGTTCACGGTATATGTGAAAGGATGTACTAAGAAGGTAGATTCTCAGAAGAGAGAAGATGCATTCCAGAGAGGTAAGGGGTAACTCAGTCTGGATGTTACATCCATGGGAGAGAAAGAGGCTGAAGACAGCTCCTCCTTAATATTTTACAGAATAGGTTGTAAATGCAGATTGTAGAGTCCTTGGTCTGGCAGGATTCCGTCTGTAGATGTGAAAACAATAAAGAACTCTGCTTGGAAGAATTACAAAATTTCAATATTTAGTTTTGGGTCTGACAGTAGATGCTCTTAAATTCATGATTGTCTTTGGACACACCAAGAAAGCTTCCCTGAAGAAGCACAATTTAATATAACAACTATCTTTTGTTCTTTTTCCCTGATCGACGTGAATCCTAGTTCCCATGTGAACTATCATTCTCTTCTATCTCAGAATATTTCCCACTCCTTTCTTATTGAGGAGAACAACGGTCAGTCAGCTACTACACAACTCAACCGATCACAACCGATCAGCTGGATCCTATTTTTGCTTGAGAGAGACCTGGGGATAGCCCACAGGCAGTTGGATGGATCAGAATGATTTCTGGGTCACAGACCTCTCTAGAAAACCCACCAAAGAGGTTGAGAAAGATTTTGCAAGGGAGATGTAGAGCAGTCCAAGAATGAATACGAAGGAGAAACTGCATTCTTGAACTTGATCGATGGCCGACCTCTGCAAACCTCCTGAAAACAAAACAAAATGCAAGAAACTTGCATATATTTAGTCTCATGCAACTTCAATGTACCGAATTGGGGTTATTTTTTTTCCCCACTTCCCCTCTTTGTCAGTGGTTTGGAGGTACTTGGCATTCAGAAAGATTTGTTATGTAAATGATCTCATTGTGTGCCTCCATATTTTAACATCAAATGGTATGATTGACTACAGAATTCAAACTGTCTACAGGTTGGGGTGGATCAATTATCATCTGAATTATCACACTGCCACACAAGAATAGCATAGCTGTGGAGTGTGTCATACTTTTATCTCTATGCATTTCAATGAAGTCAGGCTGGTACATAAAAAGGTTATCACCTAGGAAACATATTTTCCTAAGCAGAAGTTAAACATGCAAGCGAGATCCGCCTAGATATTCAATTTAGCCAGTCAACCCGAACCTATTAATATTTTAACAAAATCCAGTGAGGATAATTTTTTTCTTCTTTGATCCCATTTCATTCAGCCAGCCTGGGAAAAGGGAAGGAAAATTAAAAAAACAAAATAGTCAAGCATACAGAATGAGGTTATGTATTAAGTGGGCTATTTAATGTTTCTGGCATTTCACAGCCCTAAGGGAAGTGTGGATGGATTTAACAATCAAGATCGGTGTTTCTCTGGGACCCACAAAGTTCGAGGAACATAAAATAATCTATACTTCCAGCTTGACAAATTGTAGCTGACATTCTGCTTCATCTCGGCGGGACTCTTTAGATCAACGTTAATCATCTGTTACAGGGCGTAAGAAGAAAAGTAAATCACACTTAGTTGGGAAAGTGAGATGGGAGGTATTCGGCAGAGGTTTTAATCAATAACGCCCAGGATAATAACCAGCAGCTATTGTTCAAATCCTCAGATATTAAAAAGGGAAAGAGGCAGATACAAAACAATCAGATGAAGTTGAATGGAAATTTCAGGGAGTGGAAAAGACCAAAGCTGAAATACGGCATCCAGTTTTGGTCACCACATTACAAAAAAGACGTTGAGACTCTGAAAAGTGTGCAGTGTGTAACTGCAATCCAAAATAAGTTGCGAATTCTTAGGTGAAACGTACCACGCCTTAGATGAAACGTACCACGGGTAGAGAAAGGGATAACAGAGGGTTGGAATCAAGATCATGTGATGTGCTAGTACCATTTTACAAATCCTTAGTAAGACTACACCTGCATCCAGTTCTGGTCACCACAATACAAAAAAAAAGTTTAAGATGATTAAAGGTCTGGAGAATAAAACATATGAACGGTTTCAGGAATTGGATTTGGCCAGTCTAGAGAAAAGAAGAAATAGGGGGGACATGGTAACAGTGTTCCAATATTTGAGAGGCTGTCACAAGGAAGATGGGGTCAACTTATTTTCTAAAGCACCAGACGGCGAGACAAGAAACAATTGTTGTTAGTTGTGAAGTCATGTCCGACCCATTGCGACCCCATGGATAATGGATAGAAACAATAGATGGAAACTAATCAAGGAGAGAAGCAACCTGGAATTAAGGAGAAGCTTCCTAACAGTAGGACAATTAACCAGCAGAACA